>VXBB01014652.1:12006-77618 GCA_013399915.1 Illadopsis cleaveri
TTTTTTTTTTTTTTCCTCATTCTGCTGTGTCCAAATATATGTGCCTCAAGTAAAGTGATATAATGATAGTACAGTCCTGGGGGAGTTTTCCTAAACACACTGCAAGAACAAAGTTTGGTCCTCCAGTTATAGCAGATTTAGACTAATGGACTTTTCACCACATCCCTCAGTGCTAAATAATTTGCAATGCAGTGGATGAGTTTCTGTAAAGGCAACCCCCAACCAGAAACAGCTCATTAAAAATCCCATTATCCCCATAACTCGCTTATTATTAGTTTAAATGACTGTCTTATGATTTGTAAGAGGGAAAACAAATCCTAAAACAAATTATACTTATAATCACTGAGCCTGGTGGGCAATGGATTTTATTTGCCACATATTTTTAGTTGGATGTTAAAGAGGTTTTTTAGTTTACAATAATTGCTGTCTCTCTATGTGGTCCATTGAAGGATAGCTTTGTTTTCTCACATTAAACTTTGTGAGTCACTAGTTACTGTGCTTTGCCTATTTCTTAATAACAACTTTACACTTACATGGGCCTTTTCCACCCTGCAATTCTATAGTTGTTTACTAGGAAGCCAAGAGGAGCTGGTGAAAGGGAGAGGAGTTCCCTGAGTGACTGACATGGATGCAGGATCAGAACCTGCAGGCATTCTGCTGAGCTCTGAGTCACGTTCAACAGGATATTTCCCTGTGTCAGAGACAGAGAGCTCATTCCCATAATGTCTGTCTTTGGGTGTGCTGCAGTGGGATTTTTTTCTGTGCTCATCAATCCCTGGGGGTGAGGGTGCAAGCAGAGAAACCCCAGAGGAGTTGGCAAGTTTGGAGGTTATAAACCCAGGCCAATGCTGCCTACAGGAAACATCTCAGAAGCTGAAAGTATCTCCTTTAGCTCTCTGGGGAGTGACCTGCAGCAGAAGCAGGAGCCTAAGGGGGGATTATTCAGTGCTGCTCTGGGCTGAGACAGCCAGTGCTGAGATCCCATCAGCTGCAGGTTCTTCTGCAAGGGATCCAAACCCGTGCAGACACAGAGCTGTGCAAGGTGTGCAGAAAACACATGTCAGAAGGGCTCCTAGAGAGGACTGCCCCCATTTTTACTGTTTTCTGCTGCACTGCAATAATTCTTTAATCTGATTTCCAATGTGCATTCTTTGCTTTTTGTCCCATGACTTCAGAAGTCAATACAGGTTTTGAGCCAACAGTGATTTACAGATCCACAGTTCTCATCCATGCTTTAAGGAAGTCCCATATGTGCAACCTCACGGGCCAAATTCTCACCTGGAATAAGCTGTTGTGGGGAGGCACCTTCAGTGAGCAGGGCTGTCCCTGCCCCGCTGCTCCCTGCACAGGCTCAGAGCAGCGCATACCCCAGGGCTCAGGGCTCACTGCAGACAGAAACAGCCCGGCCCCTTTTCTGGGGTTATTAATGCCTTTTTTTGTCCAAATGCTGGTTTCCAGAGACATCTTGTGGCTCTCACCAGCTATCACAGCTGAGCTGCTCCAAATCCCAGCACGCTGCTCTTCCTGCAGGGTTGGACAGCTGAAAGCTGCTTCCCAGGCTGCTTGCTGTTTGCACCCTGAGTGAGTTGTTTTGGTTTTTTTTTTAGCCCTCGATGTGTTTCTTTCAACATTGTGTGACTGCCTCTCACATAGAGGTCAGGTTAGGTCATGGGTGTAAGCACCAGGGTTGCAGGAGAGAAGATCTCTGCAGAGGTGCCACTGGTGTGAGAGCCCTCCCAGGCTGGTGTTGCCACAGGAGATCAGTGTTTGCTCCCAGGGCTGCACCCAGAACTGGTCCCTCAGCAGCTAATGAAGCCCAGGGTTGTTTGGTTGCTCGGTTTGGGGTTGGTTTTTTTTCATAATTTCATTTGATGACAATAGTACAAAGAGGAATATGAAGCAAAAGCTCTTTTGAGAGAAGCAGGGGAAGGACAGTGTCGGCACTTGGCAGAAGCTGTGGGATGGTTTGAATCCCTGTGCATTGCAGGCCTGTGCAGCAAAGACTTCCAGGAGCAGTCTCTCAGCTGAAGTAGGAGAGATGAACCCCACTGGGGTGTGAAAGATGATCTTTTTCAGAAAAGGGATGGTAAGAAGCAAATATGAGGATTGAATCCCATGACTGTGTAGGTCCCATCCATCCATATGCTGACTGCACAGACGGGGATGTGAAAGCACAGTCCTCCCAGACTGCAGTGAACAAGGACTGTTGGGCTTTTAAAATATTTTCAAAAGTAATGAATTAGCAGTAATTATTCAGAAGATAAAGAATGGTCATTTAAACCACCCAGTGTCAGCAGATCTCTTCTTGTAAACCTCTTGTTTAGACAACAAGCCCATCATTTTGTCTACCAGGGTGCTTGTTCCAGCAAGCATAGGCAGCCCTGCACCCCTGAGCACATGCAGTGCTGCCAGCCAACTCCTCACTCATGGCCACAGAGCACAGGAGGGAGCAGCCAGGTTCAGACAAGGAGACCAAGGCTGTTCCTCACGCCTCAGGCACAGAGGGATTGCTGTGGTGCCACGCTATGCAGGATCTGTCTGTCCAACACCCAGTTAATCCTCCTCCCTTTCCGTGGGGAGACAGCAGCTATAGCTATGGTGTCTGAGCCAGCAGATTGCTTGTCTCCATCCAGGCAGGGATTCCCTTCCTATTGCACAAAGAAAGCTTCATAGATGAGGGTGATTTCAAATGTGTATCCCATAGTCACACTGACTCTTTTTGGGTCCAAGCCATCTATGCAATCCATACTTTCCCACTGGTGTACAATTTTCTTGGCACTTTCCTTGCAACAGGTGGACTGCAAAATAAGGAAACACAATGTGACTGCTTCACTCTTGACTAAGAAGAAAGATTTACTGCAGAAGACACATTGCTTACAGTTTTATGGAGATTTCTTATCTAAAGCCATGTAACACCCTATGGCGGGGGGCCACAATGTTGAGAAAGTCTCAGAACATCCAAACAAATGTTTTCAAGCACGAGAGGAGCCAAGTTACCACGTCTGTGCACAACATCAGGACACTGGGCTGGGAATTGTAGCTGAGATCACATGGTGCTCTAACCCCACTTCGCCTGTCTGGTGTCCAAGGAACCTTGTGTAATTCATCCAGCCCTGGAGGAGAGAACACACCACAGATGAAAGATTACTTCCCAAGTGCCCAGGACCATGTGTCAGTGTGCTGGCTGTGCTGACTCAGACAGCTTGCTGTGCTCTGTCCTTGAGCTAATCATCAGTGTCTCCATCCAAGAGGTGGCCAAGCCCATGACACAGCCTCTCACACCCACGAGAGGCCAGGACACAGATCCCTTCACCCATGGCTGTGAGGAGGTCCACACCGGATAGGATAATGTTTCCTGGCTTCTTACAGATGTAAGGCACCCCATGAAGAGGACAGAGAGAGAGAGCTGCTGTCTCTGCCTTGCTGCTTGAGGTGGTTTCCCTGCGTGGGTTTGTAGTTTGGTGCAATGTCCACAGCAAGAAGCAGCCCCTCCGTCACAGACACTGCTAAGCACCAAGCATGTCATGAGTTACAACTACTAAACAGCAAGGCAACACTAATAAATCTTAATCTGAAGGCTGATAAACTGTAAAACACAGCATAAAATATGATGCATGGGTTGGTGTTGAGAGTCCAAGCCTCTGATCTCTTCCCACGGGTGCAAATTCTGGCTGATTTTTACAGATGGAGCTCAAAGTGGGCCAGCTGCTGTCACCCAGGCTAAAGCCAGCCTCATGACTCTTATCCATGTAATTCCTGGTTATTAATAACTTTTATAGCTGATACGTGGGACTGAATGGTGTGTGCTTTTTCAGTGGGGATAAACCATTCAATCACGTAAAGCATCACCTAAGACGTTGCTAGATGAATCATTTAGGTTGATTGAGGGCTGTGTAAGTGATATATTAAAGATGTACCAAGCAACATTCCTTGATGGGGAAAATTATGTGTTTTCTGGCAGATTCATAAGCTAAGGAATTCATCTGTGGGTTGTTAAGGAGATTATTGTCTGGTATGTGTGTATATACATGGAAGTGGGAATACCAGTCAGTCCATTTTAATAGATATCCAAAATAATCTTGATTTGCTGAAATGAAACAGTCAGCCCAGTCTGATGCTGGGTAAACTTTTGACTCATCAAATCAAAGTGATTCTTTCAGTAATTCTTATGCTAAGTAAGAATTTGGTCCATGGGTTTCAGAGACAGCATCTCTGTGGGACAAGACCAGCAGAGTGGACTCAGTGAATGCAGTTCCCTTTTAATGTCAAGAGAATTGCTTGCTAGGACCACTGAAAGGATGGCTAAATATTTCTGTAACTCTAGCAAACTTTAGAATGATTTGAAAAGTGCAACCAGTTCAACTCCTCTTATTTTGATCCATACATTCAAAAAAATCCTAGCAACAACCCTCTTTCATTTAAGGTGGTCCATGCTTAAAACTGACTTAACTAGGAGGAAAGAATTCTTTTAACCCCACAAGAAACTTCTGGTGCCTAGGATGCCATCCCAGGCCAAATTATAATGCCTCCAGTTCTACAACCACTCTTTCAGGGAGATGTCCATCTGAGTTGGCAGGGCTGGGTACATGGTCTGGCAGGGGACAATGTCCCACCCTACACTGCCACCAAAACAGCATCTTCCCTTTACTCTGGCTGCTTGCCATCCACCAACACTCACATCAAGGAGAAATGAGAAAAAGCATGCTCAGAGAATATATTTTGCAATATCTACATGTTTAAAACATTGTCTTTATTTTGCCAAAAATCAAGTGTGCGTCCCAGCCCCTTGAACTCCCACACTCTCAGCTGGAGTTCAGCATGGTCTTAGTTTGGATTGCCATTCTGTTCTTCAGGCTATCTTTTAAAAGTTTGCTTCAGTTTATGTAGTTTATGCAAATCTATGTCTCTGAATCTGAATTTCACGTTAGAAACATGAAGACGTGCACATGAACACACTGCAAATGGCAGCGTGCTGTACAGTCTGAACTTTGCATCATCACTTTCAAAGCAGAGTTGTTTATTGTCTTGTGATCTGTTTTGTAGGATTTCCAAGTTTATAGTTGGTGCTTTTTCACATCTTCATTACATACTGTAATTTTATCATCCTCCAGTGAAGGATTTAAGATCACTGCTTAGTTTCTGTCCTGTATCCTCCATCCATGGGCACAAAGCACCTTTCTGCAAGCCTCCTAATATCAGCTGAAAAAGTATGGGAAACCCCATTTTGGCATATTTCTCCCTAATATTTTGCTTCCCTGTTTTACTCTGCTCCTGCCCAATGTGCAGCCAATGATGGAAGGGGCTCTCCTCCGCCCTGACTCAGAGAACACTGTTCTCCACGGAAGGGAGAGAGACAATAATTAATAATATTAACTGTATGTCATGGACAAAACTAGCTTATGAGGAGCCCAGAGAGCTTGCAGATGGGGAGCTTATGGTCACATCAATCAGCTGAACAAGCAAATGAGAGAGGCAGGCCCTTAAGCCCATTTACTCAGCAGCTTGGTGCTCCACAGAACTCAAGTACTTTGGCTGTCTCTCTGTATGCTTTATAAGGTTATTGTGACCATTATATATCTCACCTTCACATTACCCATAATGGCTTTGAGAGATGTTTAAAGTGAACTTCAAAGAAAGCTTAGAGTTGCTTAAAGCTGTTGAGGGAACTTTAATATCCAGTAGCTTGGGCAAGGTTTAATCCACAGGGAAGCGTGTTAGGGTACAACTCCCAGAGTGGGCTGCAGACCCTTTGCCTTGGCCTGCAAGGGTGGGCATGGCTGGATACTGCTCTGATGGGAAAAACAACCCTGGTATGGATGCAGCCTTGGCCACTGAAGGAATATTTTTCTGGCTTATACTATCGAGAGGATGCAAGGTGCAGGTAACCTTAGGTCAGTCTGGGCAGAGGCTCTGTCTGCTGCAGGTGGACAAGGCTTAAGTGGTGGCTGTTTCTTTAAGGTAGTGTAAATATAAACATAGTGATTAAAGGCTGCATGTTTGAAAAGCAATGAGTACCTGAATAGCTTCCCAAGAAACACTTGGTGCTTCTCCACCATTATGAGGGTGATGATGCTGACACCCTCTCCCCAAACCTCTCTTCTCAGCAGAATATAGACCAAAGAACACTCAAGTCCAATTAAACATATCAACTGTCCAGTAAAGAAATTAGTTGTACACTCTCAGCTAGTCTCCAAGGAGCCTGAGCTCCTCAGCTGGCTGAACCAGATAATATCTTTCAGCTACTTGTTGGGAGCACGCATTCCTCGGGAAAGCTACGATAAACCCGGCACTTAACAAGGCTCACAAACCAACTAAACAGCTGCGGGAGACATTTGGTGCATTCGACAGTAAAGACAGGAATGCTTTGAAGACCGGCCTTGTAAGGCAGAGCTCTGTCAAGCAGCTCCGGAGCAGCCCCGGCGAGCGGCTGGGGCGTATGGAGCGAGCTCAGCCTTTATGACTCCGCAGCCCGGCAAGTGCCCTGCCGGCCGGCGTGGCCGTGATTTATCCACCCCACACCCCCGGGCTGCTTTGCTGCTCTCGCTCCCTGCATTTTCCAGGGCTCTGTTTCACATTAACTCATCAGCAGGTTGCAAAGTTAGCGAGCCTGGAGAAAAGCTTTTTAAGAGAGACCCTGCGGATCGTCATCTCTTTGCGGCAGAAGGGAGCTGGAAGGGAGGAGGTCGCCGCCTGCTCCTCGCAGCCATCGGCCTCTCCGTTCAGCAGATGTGAATAGTCTTCACTCCTTGGCACACGAGGAAGAAGTGCAGGAGCAAAAGAGACTCGGAGCTAGTCAAAGTCACCTATGGCTTTATACTAGTGTAAATTGCTCCTCTTGCTTGGGGAGTGCTGGAGAGCACTGTAGAAAATGCAGCCCTGGGGCTACCAGGCATCTGCCTGGATCTGTTATAGTCAGTGTGTGCAGAAATATATATATATTTTTTACAAGATACAATATTGTGTCACCTTTCCTCAAAGAGAGAAGGACTGAAGTTGCTTCATAACACAGGGCAGGAAGATGCTGCATTCCCACCCATGTTTCCACCTTGCCCAGTGTCCCCTTCTGCGAGGAGGTGCCGAGCATTTTCTGTCCCCTTGGATATGGGGTATGTGCCAGGGAGGTCAGAGCACTGGACCTGGGAATGGAGAGGTTGGATTCAAGTTATCCTCATACAGATGCTCTCAGAGACTGAAGAATTTCTGGATATTTGACAAAAACGTTGAGTTTACTCTGAGTTCTTACCCCTAAAAGGAGATCATAGAATCACAGAACCATTTGAGTGGGAAAGGACCTTCTAAAAGTCATCTAGTCCAATCCCCCTGCAATGAGCAGGGACATCTTCAACTGGATCAGGTTGCTCAGAGCCCAGTCCAACTTGACTTTGAATGTTTTCAGGCACGGGACATCCACCACCTCTCTAAGAACACTTTCACCTTACTACAGATGATGGATTATTTCACAGAGCCAATTGGTAATCACTTTGATTTAGAAATATCTGGTTTTTTTCCTGAAGACTAGTGTCAACTCACAAAACTAACTGAGGACTCACAAATGGCTACATTTATTTTGCTTGCAAAACATGCTCTCAGTAAAGCCCACATCACCTCTGAGATCCTTTCTTGCACAAGCAGCAAATGAGAGGGCACTGGCTAGCTGTATAACACCTCAGGGAAATCATTAGTGATATTTTGAATTTTCATGGTAGATATTCAGCTATCCGAACCAGGACTTTTACCATACCTTTTAACACCTGTCTGGAAGAAGAGGCAGAGCACACGCTTGTGTATCTCTTGCAATGAATGCTTAGCCAGGGCTCGAGGGGAGCTCACACTGCAGCCGGTGCCGGGTGTCCCCGCAGCCCGGGGAGAGGCTCCGGCGCGCACCACAAGGTGGGGATGCTGCAATGCTGAATGGCAGCGGCTCGGAGCCGGGCTAATCACATCCATCTCTGTCTAAGATGAAGTTTCTAACAGCCAAAAGCCAATATTAAGTAAGGTAAGGTATACTAAGCAAGGTATAGTTAGCCCTGCAGAGCTTGCTTCACGTCCCAGCAAGTTACCCCACATTGTACCTCCTACATAATCCGGCATTAAATGTTTTAGAAAACATTGGTGCAAGTGCAGTTTGGTTGTGGGGTCCCCAGAGTCTTTTCTATCGCCTGGTGAGCCAGCACTGAGGCTGCTCCTGAGGCTGGGGTGAGCCTGCAAGACACAGCAATGCTGTGGAGAGAGGGGAAATCTGATGAGCCTCTTTTTTTTCATGTGAGAGCAAGGTGACACCACCGTCAAAGAACAGTGATAGATTTCAAGTAATTAAGGGAGCCTCTTCCTCTAGAGACTCAGCTGGGCTGGAAAACTCAGTGCTCTGTGCTCCCACTCAGTATTACTTGTTTTCCAGAGGCAGATGCCACAGTGAGAGCAATTCCTGCACGGAGGCAGTGGATGATGGGTCCTTAAAAACTTTAAAAGGCAAGTTTTAGAGCCCAGCCTTGCAGGGCAGTGTGCAGTCAGTGGGCAACACAGAGGCAATTCCCTCCTGCACACTGACCACCTCTTCCTGCTCCAAAACTCCCACTGCCAAAGGTGCCAGCAAAAGTGTGGCAGGCTCAGGGCTGTGCCTGTGAGTTCTGCTGACAGCACCTGCCATCCTGCTCTGCCTGCACCCCATAGGCTCCTGAACATCTAAGGCTGGGTGAGAGTGATCCTTCCCACCAGCTGGGAATGGGGCACGTGGCACAATGAATAGGGGCAACCAATAGCTGTGGTGCTTCTTGGAGTTAACAAAGTATTTGACTGACTAGAAAAGAGAACAGGATTTTGATTATAGTCTTCAAATATGTAAGAGGTTTTTATGAAGAGGGCAGCAGTCAATTGCACTCCATAGCTACCAGGGGGAGGACAAAAAATGAATGAGCTGAATATTTAGCAACAGAGCTTCTTAGCAGGCATTTGGGAGAAAAATATATCCTTTCTGACTGCAAAGGTAATTACTCATTAGAACAGGTTATCTGTGGAGGGCTTGGAGTCTCTTGGTTTTAAGAGCACATAGAATAAACATACGTCAGGAATAATCTTAAGACCCTCCCAGACCACTACTTTTTGCCTTTGTGCTTTCAACATTTCTCTCCTGCAGGTCTTGCTTTCACACCCCCAGGGATGAAGCTTGGCAGAGAGATTCTCTGTGTCTGGGGAGAGTTTTCCCTGGTCATCACCTGTAGCCCTGGTTTCGTGCCTGAGATATTTTGGTTTTCTGAAATTCTTTTCCCAGGGAATTTTCTGTAAACAAGGGAGATGTTTTTGTAAACTGTACTTTGTTTTCATTCCTTTTCCTAGGAGGGACTTCTTCTTGATGTCCCTCTGGTCTGACCAATGTGATTGAAGAGGTTTGTCCTTCTGTCACCAATCAAATTGGTCCGTGTAAAATAGTGTATAAGGGAGACACATCCCAAAAATAAAGGAGTCATTTTCAGCCTTCTGAAGTTCGGAGTCTGTGTCATTGTCGTGTGTAGCAGCGTCAATCATCCATCTAGATGTGGTTCTGGGAGATTTTCTGACGCCATTAGAGATGCTTCAGCCTCTTCATTCAATTCTGTTAGCTCCTACATTGCCCTAACCCTTTCCCATTTTGATTCCCAGGGGCTCTCTCTGCCCTGGACATCCCAGCTCCTTGTCGCTCTGCCTGCAGGAGCAGTCTCAGGTTTTGTCTGAAGTGTTTTATCTCTGTAGAGAGCTGCCTCTTGATGCACTAGGAGTGGGTGGGGGAAGGCCTTAAGTCTTGATCACGTCTTAGTGAGGCTAGCAGGGACTTTGCACAGCATGTGGCATGGCCTTTTCTAAAGCCTCACTTCAGCAGCAACCTTGGACACCTCAGAAAAGATGTGTGGGTAAACATGAACCCACAGCTCTGCTTAACCAACCGATTTAATTTCAGTGTTAAAGCAGGGTCAGGAACAGTGAAAACAGCCCCTCAAATCAGGCTTCATGGAGCAGCTGGGCACCCCAGAGTCATGGGACAGCAGCAGCCTGGGGTAACTAGCTGGGACTGCTTGGTCAGAGGAAGTAGATGGCAAATACCAGCATGAGTTCATTCAAAAAAAGAAATATACCAAGAAACTGCAAATACCTGGAAGTAACATCCAGTCATTTTAGGGAATCCCTGAGCTGAGAATTAGTGTAGGCTCAGAAAATGGTTGGGGAACATCATAAATACGTTCTTACATCTCTTTTTTCTGCTCTTTCCTAGGCATTCACTTTTTTGACAAACCTCAAGCAGGGCAGTGAGAAAAGTAGGGCTTTAGACCATTTGAGCTAATGTGTTTCCTCACATACTGCAGTCAATGAGGGGATGAATAGAACTGAATGGGGCTTAGAAAATGGCAGGATTTATTCTTCTAAATAAGCAGGTTTTCTTCCCACAACTCCTGGTGAGGGGTAGGTGTTTCAACCTTCTGACCACTCACTATCTTTAGTTGTCTTTCAGGGACTCTAGGACATGGCCCACAGATTCACAGGCTGCAGCCTGCAGGAAAATAAAGTGAAGAAGTTCTGCAATAATTTACTACTGTCTATGGCCATTTTTAACCCAAATGAAGAGCTGACAGCTGATATCTGACAGAAGAGGAAGGCAGTGCTCTGCTTAGAGGAAGTGAGTGGAGTCACAGCTTGGCCACAGCAAGTGAATTGAATGAATGAGGAAAGGTCATTAATATTTTCACAGGGACAAAGTGTCCATAGTTCAGGGGGGTTATTTTTGGGACATCACAAAAAAAGTTACACTCAAACAGAAAGGAAGGAATTGAGTTCTACATGCAATTTTATCTCCACATAGCTGAGGAGATGAAGGTGCTCATCTGTGGCTGCTTTATCTTTGGGCCTGTCCATCCCCAGATGAAGCATCATGTGCAGCAGTTTATTCTTTATCTCTCTATTCTTTCTCTCACTTGTGTGGTATGAAACACTACAGTCATGGATGGAATTAATGTCTTTGGCAGGAGCTGGAATTTCTTTGCTATGCTGCTGTAAAGATATCCCAGGCAATTCATATAGATCACAAAAATCAAAGGTGCTTTTTCAGCTGAAATTTCTGCTCAGGAGGGGATCCCATGAGCTCATCCAATGAAAGGACACCCTCAATCCTGGAGTGCTGGCAGACCTAGCTCCACCTGCCTGAAATGATCCCCATGCTGGGAAGTCTTGTCCTTCCCAAGGCCAGGTATTTCCATGAGTGGCCACAGTGCTGCAGCTGACCACTCCCCGAGACTTGGGGCTTGTATAGACCCAAACAGTTAATTTTCCACCAGCCCCGGGGCTATCCCACTGTGACCAAATCACTGGGGAAACCTGATAGGAGAGGCAGAACTTTGCTTCTGGTTTGATCAGATGCTGAGGGCAGAACAAATCTGCTGTGTAATGGCTGCTGCAGGGATCCTGTCATTATTATAGAAGCTTGGTTATTGCTCCCTTGCTCAGAGCTGCCATGTGGATGCTTTATTGTCAAATGCACAGAAAATCAATAATGGAAATGTATGAGCACTGCCCACAGGCACAAAGCAGAGTATGAATTGGTGGAACTTCCTTGCAACTGGGCTGACCAAGAAACCAGAGGGCACAAGGTGGGTTTCCTGAGCTTCCTCATTGTGTCCAGGCAGCACCAGCAGGTGGGTGAGTGGCAGCACCACCCCTGCAGCAAAAACACTGCTCAAAAATTTGTCATTTTCACTAACATGTCCACCATACCTCCATGTCTAACATGGTCAGGTCCACCTTGGCTTTGTGGCTTCAAGCAGGGAAAGTCCAAACCCATGGATGTTTCCATCCTCTGTGTTGAGCTGTCCTACCCTGGGCTGGAGGTACATCAGGAAAAAGCCACAGCTTCAAGCCATATACCCAGAACAAATTGCAGCGTGGCTGCTGTGTGTACAGGATGAGCATTTCACAGAGAAAGAGATAAACAGCTGGTGAAAAGCAATTGCAAGTTCAGCTCTCCTTCAGCTCAGACAGAGCAGGACAGAGCTAAACCACAGCCAGAGACTGCTCTGGCCAGTGCTTTGAAAGATGTCTGGGTTTAACATGTGCCTGTGTCTGAGTTTGACCAAAAGGATACAAAATGGCAAGTCTGAAGACTGTGCATCAAGGCAAATATTTGAAAACAAGCCCAAGGTGTCACTCATGGCCAAAAGCTGTCCCTGGTGTTTAGACAGAGAGTCATTTGTAGGGGAGGAGTTACACAATGAATTCACCTTTTGGTTTTGGTTTGTGTTTATGAGACAGTTTCAAGATGACAAAAAATAATTGTTCATCAGTCTTACTACTTTATCTTAATTTCTCATCATCACAGCAAATTTGTAGTAAGGAGGTCTTCATGTGCCCACAGATTTGGGAAGCTGTGTGATGGACTTCCCCAGGGAAACACCATTCCAGAGCAGCTGCTTCTCTAGGAGCCTGGCAGAGGTGTCCTGTGCTCCCAGCTCAGCCCTCGGATACTCACCAAGACTTCATAAAACTTTCATCTCCAGCACTGATGGATGAGAAGGAGCAAAGAAGCACAGAAGGAATACGAGGTTTAATTGCTCCCAACAGCAAAGTGCTGCCAAGCAGCTCAGAGCCACTTACCCGGAGGTAGCAGAGCCAGGTGCCACACCCACCCCACACCTCAAAAAGAAAAAGAGAACTGCCACTGGGAAAAGAAACTGTGTTTTCTTTTTCTTCTTCTTCTTCTTCTTACTTCTCAGTATTGTTTTTCAGGCAGATCCCATAGCAAAGGCCACGGCAATGACCTCTGCTCATCTCAGCTCTTTTTCTTCCTCACGTGGGGCTCAGGGGCTCAGGACAGTGATCACAGAGGCTTTTGTCCTCTATCAAAACCTTTAGCAGATAAATAAGGAGAAAGCTAGGAATATAAACAAAATGGAATTTTTTACTGATTTGTTTTCATCCTAAATCCTTGTCCTTTCTGAAGCTCTAGTAGAAATGTTTTTCTCCTGTTGCCTTATTGGTTCTCCATGGAGGACTGAGGGATACCCAAACCTGAGCCCCACTTACCTGGTCAGCATCTCACACTTGTTGTCCAATGATGGATAGAAATTCCCGTGAGTCAGATCTTGGTGTTAAAAATCAAATAAGACTTGCATTTTCTTTGCAGAAAATGGGGTTATAAACTCTATTCCTCCATAGCCAGATTTTTTAAGATGGCCTGTAAAGGTGCATTTTCATTCATGGGTCTCTGTGCCCTTTGCATTGAACTAAAATGTGTTTCAAGGAGGTTTTCAATTCTCATGTTATTTTGAGGCAAGAAGCATCTTGGCAGGGCAGGCAGTAGAAAAAATAAGCTATTAATGAAGAGTGGGAGGGAAGGTCATTTGCCTGTTACTTGTAGCACAATACCTGATAAGAGGTCATTAGTCATTCAAAACCACTGAATGACTTTAATTAAAATTTGATCTTTGAGAGCTGGGAACAATCTGCTGAACAGACTTTCAGGGCAAAAAGACAGAGAGAGGGAGGGAAGGGGAGTGGGAGTTGACCAAAATGACAATAAGCTTAATCAAAGCCAGGAGGAACACTGGTAAACTCTCATTCCTGGGCTCCCCAGTTGGGTTTTGATCCAGGTGCTCCAGATCTGCATCTTCCCTGGGTCTGCCTGGCACAATCATGACTCTGGGTACCACAGCCTTGGGAGGCACATTCCTGGGCTCTTCCCTGGAGCACTGGGCAATTCAACAGTCTGTACAAGACCCTTCTTTGTCTCCCCCAAATGCTCTGTATTTTATAAAAATAATTGTCTTTTAAAATATTATTTTGTATTTTGAGATTTTCTGCTCTGTCCTCAGCTCAGGACAGAGATGGGAGGTATAATTGAGCCTTTCACTGGGAAAAATAAATGCAGGAGAACAGGACTGTGTGCCTGGGATGCACAAGACCAGATTTCTCAGAGGTGTTGACGTTTCCCAGCATTTTTCCCCTCACTGTCCACAGAGTCCTGCTGCTGGTAATACAGCAGCTGGTCCTCCCTGCACTGCTACAGGATGGCTACAGAAAGGAGCTGGACTGGAGAAAAAAGGGCAGCTGGTGCTTTTAGGGGAAACACCTTACAAAGAACTATAAGCAGACTTGTATTTTAAGGGAAGGAAATCAGCCTCTGAAAGAAAGAAGACAATTTTGCACCGTTAAGGGTAAAATTAGGGCTTCCCCATTGCAGCTTCTCTCTCCAGGGTTGCATGTCCAGCACCTCTGCTTGTGCTGGGATGCTGAGACGTGTTGATAAATGTGCTCTGAACAGCTGCAAGGCAGACACAGCCATGCCAGACTGTGAGAATAAAGGAGGGGGCTTCTACCCTGCTATTTGGTATATGCAACACATCATAATTAAGTAATGTGAGCTTGCTGCCAGCCTGGGGAAGCTGCCACAGGCCAGGGATGTTTTTATTTCTTAGGACAGGAGATATCTCTACATGGGCTTTTTAAAATATTTCTCTTTCTTTCTTTCTTNTTTTTTTTTTTTTTTCTTTTTTTTTTTCTTTTTTTCTCTTTTTTTTTTTCTGTGTGACAAATGAATCTCAAAGGCCCTTATTGGTACACTGAAGACTTGAACTTTGAGTGGGGGCTACACAATACAACACTGACCATGAGCTGTTGATTGTTGCCCCCTTCCCTTGATGGGTCACTCCTAGAGAGCTTTCCTGGGATATTATTCATGTGACAAAAAGCATTAGGACTTATCCTTGCTGAAGGCTTTATCTATGACAAACCAGACAAAAGACCCCCATCTCTTGCCCCACTGCCTGTGCTGGTACCAGGGCTCAGAGCTGAGAGACAAGGACAGTGAGGGTTTTCCCTCTTTCTGCCTCCAGCTGCTCAGTCCCCATGTAGACCACCAAGGAAGAGCTTTTTAGCATGATAAATCACCTTCTGTTAAGGCCATGCTACTGGAGATACTGCACCAGACCTTACATGTACCCGTGGATGGTATTCTTGCCAGCAGAGCTGTATCATCTCTACCAACAATGTTGCTAGGCTGACAAAACACTATCTAAAACAAAAGTTTTCTTGGCTCAGCTTTCCCTGAGGAGGTGCAGTGATTTTCTCTCCCCAGCCAGCTTGCCTCCACCAGAAACATGCTGCACTATTGACCAAGCCCTACTGCTATTGCAAAAGGCAGCCAACGTAGACCAGTGCCTAAGTTTCCATCTGCTTGTCATTAGTCTGGATCTATCACATGCTCAAGCTGGAGAATGAAATCTATGACCTTGATCCACTTTCTTTTCGTTTTCCTTTAGGATTTTGCTAGTCTTCTTTTTGGTCTGGGGACATGTTTTGGAACAAATCCTGAAAGGCCACTTCTGATCCCGTTTCAGGTAACCTATGGAGGGAAAGCAGTGGACAGTTAAAGAAAAATGTGCACCCAAGAGTCTCTGTAGCTTTGAGATCCCCTCTGGATCTTATTCATCAAACAACCAGCTTTGCTTGAGGGAATGAACTCTGAAGGTGAGATGACAGTTGGAAATCTGAGCTCATTTTTGCTTTGATCATTTTTTTTCTTTAATGATGTGAGCTACCAGACTGTTTCTCTCCCTAAAATAACACCTTTCTTTAGCTTGTTCTGATGGACTAACATATAATGCATTTATTTCTGGCACACACATTTATTGGCATGTTGACATCTTTTTTAATCTTCCCACCTCAGACCTCTCCATCAATCCACCCTCCTTAAGCAGAGACTTTTCAGTGCACCACAGAAGAGAAGTCAGGTTAATTTTTTTTCATTACCTAAAGCAGGACCATCTCTCCCAGGCTTCCTTAGTCATGTACAAAGGCTCATGCCAAGTCAGTCTGAATTCCCTTTTAAAACTCAAGCTGCCCTTAATGGGAAAGGTATGATTTCATAAGGAGATCTGTGCAAGACTGATGTTGTGCAGACAAAACCCCATAATGATTAACATGTGGCACCTTCTCTGAGCTATGCACTTACAGTGCAGGGAAAGCTGCTTACCAGCTTGCTTGGTTCATCCTGATTACAGAAATTAGGAAAACCAGAAATCCATTGCAATTGTCACATACTTTATTGACATCCACAGCTCTAATTTCTTACCATGCCTTTCTAATATTTTTGGCAAGGACAGAGTACTGAAGCCTCAGTCACAAGGTCTCTGCAAAAGCCTTTCAGATGTGGCTGGGAGAGGAGCAGGAGCCACACTGCCTGGCTCAGCATCCCTCTGGTTGGGCTGACCTCCCTTTTCCACCTCTGCCTAGTCCAGTGTGGCAAACACAGCAAGCCCCATGCACACCCACAACCTCTGGATTTCAGCCCCAGAACATGGCTGGGGAGCCAGCCAGAGCTTCTGCTGGAGCCTCCCTGAGAATGAAAGGGTGTCTGAGGTACCAGTCCTGTCCTTCTGTGGCCCCAACACTATTGAGGAGGTGGCTTTGAGGCAGGCTTTGGGGACATCACAGCTCCAGGGCTGGCCAATCTTCTCCAGCTTCCCTGCCCCACTGAGCAAGAGCAGACACAGAAATGCTCTGCTCCATCATCATGACTGAAGGTCCTCTCAGGGCTTTCCCCGGTCCTGCCTGACCTGAAGCCAGATGACATCCCAAAAGCAGCTGGTTTAAACCAACACCTTCTGAGTGAGGCCCTAAATCTGCAAACATCTTGGGAAGGTTAATCAACCTGTAGTGTGGACCTTTTCACCAGCTCAGCTCATTTGAGCACAACGGTGAATGTAAATCAGTGGCTTCCACACAGAATTTCTCAATGCCACCAAGAATGCTGTATTGAACTAAAGATATCCAACTCAGTAATAAAGTCAAGTAACAGCAAGCCAGTTACTATTTTATTGAGCTAGAGTTAAATATTTGACCAATAATGAAAGCCTATCTAACTGATTTCTCCCTTTCCTCCCCTGTTTCTTTTAAAGTACATATACATGTGTGGTTTCAATGTTTGCTTTAGCTTAAATTGTGCCTTATGCCAGATTCCCTGGTGGTTACAACAGAGGGAAATTATTAAGAACCATGCTTTTTTTTCAGTGATTACCATATCTGTATTCAACCAGCCCTCAATGACACTTGGTTATTATGCCTTGCACTGCCACTTCCCACCATAGCCACATGGACCTATTTTCCCAGGCAACATGCAGGGGACAATTCAGGGGCTGTGGCATGCAAAACCCCTTCCACAGAATCACAGAGTGGGGCAGGTTAGAAGGCACCACAGCAGCTCATCTGGTCCATCCTCCTTGCTGAAGCAGGGTCATTCATCCCAGAGCATATGGCACAGGATTGCATCCAGATGGTTCTGGAATATCTCCAGTGAGGGAGATTCCACACCCTGACTAAATAACCTGTTTCAGGGCACGGTCAATTGCAGTTAAGAAGTTCTTTCTCATTTTCAGGTGAAACTTCCTCTGCATCAGTTTCTGCCCATTGCCTCTGGTCCCATTGCTTGGCACCACTGAGAAGAACCTGGTTTCTGTCAGCTTTCTGTCAAAACTCTGCTTAAACACTCACAGGCATGTGAGAATGGCAGTACTCTTGAATTGACAGTGTCAAAGGCTCCAGCCTTACTCAAATGTGAGAATCCTAGAGGCCCACTGCTTCCAGTTACTTTGGTGAAGAAAAAAAAGAAAAGAAAAAAAAAAAGGCATTTCAATGGGAGAGGTTGGAATTAGGCAAGAGTCAAGGCTGTGGGGCAAATTTTAGTTTTATTCATCAAAGCGATCAAAGCAATTCAGCTGTGCTTGATCTGTCATTGCCAGTGTAGCAGGAGGAAGGGAATTCCCAGCTAGCTCCCAAAATAAAGTGTGTGTTGACTGTGGAAAGAGGCAGAGAGCCTGAAGGTCAGTACGAAATTAGTTTTTTCCCTAGAAAAACATGTCCACAGCTCAGGCAAGTTAGCCACTGGCAAGATCTGAGCATTGTGTAGTTCTCCAGGCATTTGGACACTTGCACTCAGTTTCTTAAAAGGAAATAAAACATCTGAAAGCATGAAAACAAATAGTATTTTTTTTTCTCTTTTTATACCATCTTTAGTCACTCCTGCTACTAGCACTAACCCACTTTGGGAGAAGCTCCAAGGAGAGCATTGAACCAGGGCTTTGATTTTTTTCTGCATGGGAAAGAAGCAGCAATGACACTTGCCTTTCAAGCACAGTAGAAAACAGGAACTATGAGGACCACCCACCTGCCACTGGCAGGTGAGAAGGTGAGTCCAAAGGTTTCACACACCCTCCAGCCCTAACACCTGGGTGGTGTATTAGGACTGGACAGGATCAAGCCTTACACTTGGCCTCAGAGACATGGACCTGTTCCCAGCACTGTGGGACTGACAGGCTCAGCCAGCAGCACCCACTGCACTGTTCTCTCCCAGCCCCTCACTGCCCTGATGAGGGTCTCTGCTCCACCCTGATGGGTGCTTCTACCCACTTCTGCCATTTTTCACCAGCTTCTTGTTCCCTTTCCCTGAGACACCTCTTGAGACAAACACCTTCATGCTGAGAAATAGCAGAGAATCAAAAGAATTAATTAAGAATTAGTTGTCTATAACTAGTTATCTAGTGACTATATCATTGCTAAAGACCATAATGGAGAAGCAGCAGTTATTGGCTCTAGTTAAGGGAAAACACTGGTCTAAAGGTGAGATCTTTGGGGAGCAATGCAGTGATTGCACACTGACTGTGGTTCCTCGTGGGTGCTGTGCTTTGGAGGATGGCACCGAAGCTCCCAATAAAGGCACCTTTCCCTTTTCTGTTGCTTTCCCCACCATGTGCTGATGCTGGGAGTTTCACACCAGAGCTCATCACTGCCTAGCAGGAGATGGAGCAAGCTCAGGCACACGTGGCTGTCACAGGCAAGAGGAGAGTCACTGAAAGGGAATCGAGGTTTTGTGCAGAGCTGTGGGAGGAGACAGGAGCTGCACTACCATGTCAGCACCCAGAGAAGATGTACAAGGGGACAGCAAAGGGACGTCAGAACAGAGGGCAGGGGATGAAGGAAGGCAATTCCAGGGGAAAAGTCTTGACTTTGGGGCTCTGAAGCACCCAGTGTCACCACAGCAATTACAGGAGATGGTTTGAACAGCAGGGCTGGATGTTGCTCTCCAGGGACAGCAGAAAACTGAGAGGCAGGGAAGTCTGGAGCATTTTCAGGGTCTGAGCTTTAATGCCTAGCACTGCACACATGTTTTACAGGACAGTTGCTTTGAGTTAATTCTGTATGGACTGCTGTCAGGGGTGGTTTCAAGTCTGTGTATAAAGCTGCTCACACACATGTTTGCTCTCCACATTCATTGAATAAGGAGCATGGGGTGGTTACAGGTTAATGGATTTTCAAGCTGAAATGTTTGCCAGTAGCATTCAGGACATGGGAATTTGTGCCAGAAACCTTATCAGAGACAAACCATGCCATGGTGTCCTTTAGTGGAAGCCCAAGTATTAGCTCCTTAATATGTTTACCCTGAGATAAATGCACAGTAACACACTGATGTGCAGGCAATTAATTGGGATGAGCCCCAGTGCAAGGACAGTACTCAGTAATAAACCTCTTTAAGAATGTCCTTCTGAACAATGTGCTGACTACCTGACTAGTTTAATATCTAAAAATACAATGACCCTGAGCCTCACATAATCCCAGAGACTTTGCTGAAAAAAACATCAGGGCAAGTTAAGGACCTTCTTGCCTGGTTGGGTTGTTGTGGGACAGAAAGGACCACAACAGCACCTGCAGCATCATTTGATATGGTTAATAGCTGCTTAGCAAATTAAAAATGACCCTTGGATTTTAAAAGCCCAGGAGATGGAGGAAAGTGGGAATGTGGCTACACTGTGAGCTGTACTTACAGAAATCTTTTTGGCCTTGTGGAAAGCATGTGATGAACCAAAGCATTCCAGAAAAGATGAGTCTTAGGGAGCAGCTGATCTCTCCCTACAGAACTGAGCTGCTAAATGCAGAGCAAGCCCTGGGAGATGCCTCCCTTCAGCTGTAATTGTGCTGTTTGTAGCAGACCATTAACAAATAACCCGCCCTCCATGTGACTGGTTTTTTTGATGTCTCATTGTCCCTCCTGTTTTTAGCCTGTCTCATCCAGTCCTTGGGATCAGCTCTTACCTGAATAAGGGACAACTGCCTTTGAGGTGAGGAGGAGGATGTTGTATGAAGACCTTGAAAACAAACTTGCCTGTCAGGCACATCGGCCTTACAGAACGTATTTCTCAGCTTTGAGGGTGGCCTGCTTAGCCAAGCCTGACTATTTCACTGTGCTGCAGAGGCAGTCCTGGTATTAATTCACCTCAAAGAGCAGGTTGAAGTCATTAAAATATTTTGCAGGTGGTTCCTTGAATTCATGGTGCAGCTGGATCCAGCCTAAAGGGGGGAAAAAAAAAGGAAAGGAGGAGAAGAGGCAAGTTCTGATGAAACACAAATTAACATAACTCATAGAAGGGAAAGAAAATCTGTTTTCAATCTCTACAACAAAGCCAAGCAACACATCAAGCTAGAAAGGAGAAATGTCAGCCAGGCAGTGCTAGGGGTTTTATTGCTTTAGCACAAGTGCTTCTCCACGGTCCCAGAAGTACCCAGGTGCTACTGCAGCAGCCAGACCCGCTGAGCACAGGTCTGGGTATGCAGGGATGTGGGGGGCTTCACAAGGCCTCTGCTTCCATATGGGTCCAGACTCAAGGTTTGTTTTAATGCCCTGGGATTAGAACTTCTGTGTTGGCCTCAACATTTCTTGCCCTTGGAGCTGGATACAATTTTTTCTCAGAGGATGCTGACCAGGGCTGAGCTGGGCAGTCTGTGGGACACTCACAAGGGAGATCCCAGGTCTGGTACCTCCATGATCTACTGGTGGGCAGATCAACCACAGCCTGCCTTGGCATCCCCTGGATTCACCAGTGCCTCCTGATGTCCATGGGCACCAAAGTCCTTGCTCCTTCCTCGGGGAGAACAAGGCATTTTAACCCTGTCACACTGGAGAGCTGCACTGGGTCTGACAGGGATGGAGGGACCATTCTCCACAGCAGCCCAACACAGTAGAGTGGTGTGCCTTGGATTTGGGGCTAAGCCAGTGTTGCTATTGGTGAGCAGAGCTTGTACAGCATTGAACCTGGGAGCAGGCTGGGATTGGGCAAGAGCTTGGGAAAGGACACAGCTGGGGTTGTGACCTGAACCCACCCCAGGGATGTTCTACACCATATGATGTCAAACTCAGAGATTAGAAATTCAGGGGAGGAAGCAGGAAGAGGAGATGTTCGTGGTTTGTGTATTTGTCAGCCCAAAAAGCCGTCACGCATGCTGAGGCCCCGATTCCCAAAAGCAGTCGCCTGTCTCTCTGCTGATGGGAAATAGAGAATGAGTTCCTCTTTCTGCTCTGCTTGCAAGTGCATCTTCTTCTTTCCCTATTAAACTGTCATTATATCATCTCACGCGTCTTCTCACCTTCCATTTTCTCCTCATCCTTTGCAAAACAGGACTGAGACAATATTTGTGTGGCTGTTTGGCTGATGGCTGGAGTAAACCCACCACAAGAACTGGTAGGTCAAAATTCGCCAAACTTGTTCATTGCAAAAAGAGAAAAGACTGAAAAATCAGGTAAAATAGGGGGGAAAAAAAGAACCAAGCTAGTCTACTAGTAAGGCTATGATGAGGCAGCTGTACAGCTCTGGTCACTGCTGGCTTTGTGGTGGACCTGTATGGGATGTGTCACAGGTCAAACCACAGCTACTTGCTTTCTTCTGTGAGAGAGCAGTGTGGTCTGTGGCAGGATTATGTTTTGGTGTCTTGAAGCCCATCTGCAGAAACATGGGTACAGATATGAGGAGAAGGGATAGACTGTCACCTTTCCTGGCTGCAACCCTCACTTCAGTCTGGGGCCAACAGCAGAAATGGTGAAGGTTCCTGCACCAGCCTACCCAATATCGGGTCTGTTTATGCCATACCCTTCCTTGGGGAGGAATGAAAGCCTCCCAAATGCTTCACGTTCATGCCTAAGACAGTCTGCAATCAAATAGATGAGTTTGGAAAAATTACATCTTGTGGATAAACACTTCTGAGCTAGGATATCTTCATACCTGGGGGGGGAAAAAAAGTCTTTAAAGAATCGCAACTTCAGTCATTTCAGGATAATGGTTATCCTGAGGAGGTTGACATCTGCCCAAGCTCCCTGGCAGAATCACTGCTGGGAGGCTGTTGATGTGTTTAACTATTACCAGGCTGGAGTTTGGTGTTGCATCCCTTTGCTTTGCCATGAGCTCTTGGTGGTGGCAAATGCCTGCAGAGGACAATAGTGATGGAAGATGAGAAAGGTTAGTGGGTATGGCCAGGGACTTTTTGATCCACCAGCCACTTCCAGGCCACTTCCTTTTCCCTCCACCAGCAGTTCCCCCAGGCCCGTGGCTTTGAGGCAGCTGTGGTCAGTTTATAAAACTTGGTTCACATGTTGGTGCACAGTTAGAGTGAGAACATGAGGAGCATCTTCTGCATGAATGTAGGAAGGAAAGGGATGAGCTGGAGGACTACAAGCTCTTCCTTGAGTGTCAGCAGAACATGTCAGGGGAAGCAGGACGAGCAGCAGGAGGAGAGGGACCAGGGCTTTCTCACAGACAGCCCAAAGGATAAGGCTGATGGCCCAGCAGACATGTCCCATAATGAGCTGGAATCTGTTATTCTGTAAGTAACCCCATTGCTTCAGCAAAACATCAACCTAGTGACTCAATCAGCAGTTTCTTTTCTTTTTTCCTTTCTGATTGCAAAATGAGAGTTGACCTATTGCTGCAGTCGGTGATGGCATAGTGAAAAATGAAAGACAGCAGAAAGCATGACAGCAGCACAGGCAAGGGCAGAGCCAGCATGTTGGGACATGATCTCTGCCGCCAGGGCATGGCCCAGACGCCCTGCAACACGTGCACTGGGAAATCTGCTGCCCCTTTGCAGGGGCTGACCTCCAGATAGAAATGCACCACGACCTCCCAGGCAGCCAGAAGCTCACCTGAGCAATGAGAATGTGGCAGTTCACAGAGCTGCATGGGGCTGCATCATGCAGAAATAAAGATTTTACTGGCTGGGTTGGCAACTGCAGTGAGGGGGATCATGACTTTCCCCCCAATTATGGAGAATTGGACTTCAAAACCTAAAGCACTGCAGTTCAGGGCTGTCAAACTCGATGGAATCTACCCCTGTTTTTACACCCATGCCAACTGGGCCACAGAGAGTGGCATGGCCACAGCATGACCGTGGATCATGTGAAAACTTATCCCTGAGCTTCTTTCTCAGGGAAGGAGAGCACAAAGATCTCATTGCACCTTTTGTCTTTAGGTAGGCTTTTGAGAACTATGTCTGCCAGCTTATTTTTAATACTTTGAAATAAAATGGATTTGACTGGAAGTATTATTAAAAGCCTCTTTGCTATAAATCTGCTCTCTGCATGCACCTGAATCACATCCATCCCTATAAACATCCACTTGGCAGCACAAGCACAGTCATTCCCAGCTCATCACTCAGCAAGAGTAGACGGCTCCAGGCTTGTGCAGAGTGGTCAGCTGAACCACCAGAACCATCAGAAAGGGGCTGGATGTGAGCCCTTACTCCCATGGGGAGGTGATGTCATGATGGAAGAGGATGCACAGGCATTTACTGTGGCTCAGCTGATCGGTGGTAACCTCTCAAACCTCCCTAATCCAAGGGCATATCTGACACCTTCACAAGGAAGCAAATTATCCCACAGAGTGTAGCAGAATGTTTAAAAATGGAGGATTCCTCTTCCTCCCTGATGGGGACAAACCAGGTCACAGCTGCACAAGCACATTTGAAAGGAGAACACAGATGTGGATTCAAAAATCCCCATGTGTTTGTGGCTTAAGGCTTTCAGAGATTTGTACATCAGGTGCAGAACAGAGGGCTTCACTCTGCAGTGTCAGGGAGTGCATCTCCAGCTTACCCCCACCTAAAGATTTGCCACACTTCATTCCATGGCCAAGCAAAGTGGTGAGGACCCAGCAGCCCCAGGGATGAGCACAGACCTGCAGCCCAGGACCAAATCGTGTGACAGTGACTGCTTTGCACCTCAGAGAGGGCAGGACGTGGTGGTGGCAGCGTGGATGAGGAGGGCTTTGCCCAGCTCCTACCGACGGCTCCTGCCCGCAGGCTTGGGTGAGTCACTTCACTTTGAAAAGGCAAAATCAAACCCAGCACAAGTGGAGATGTCAAAATGCCAGATGCCAGGGGGGAATTTGGCAGGATGAGGGCAAAGAAATGGTGAAGAGGTATGAATTGTGTCCATGGGTGTGAAAAACTTGTCAGGGAGGAAGCAGGAGCTTGATAGACCTTGTTAAGGAGGCTGCGTCTCTTTTCCATATCATCCCAAGCCCATCTGGGTTTCAGCATCCCCCATCCCACCATCACTCGCTTGTCTTTACAACTCTTCCTGATCCTTTGCTTCCTTGCACTTGAGTCACACACAATCACTGAGGTGTCACCTGGGTGCATATTACTGTGTGTTTCACTATGGCAAAGTCCTCAGCCTCCCCTCCCAGGACAGGGATTGCCAAGGTAACATTGAACATGGAATCTTCTTGGCTGCCTGAGAAGGTTTACTTGTGTTAGAAACAAAATGTCCATCTCATTCCGAACTCTGCCACAACACAGAATAACCCCAGGTTACAGATCTTTCAGAATCCTGCCCAAGGCTCCCTGGACTCCATTTGAGTATGAGAGCAGCTCAACATCTTAGCTGTGAGATTTTTTGAGGAACTGTTCAAATTACCACATCAGAGTTCTCAGTAGTCCATAAAAGCTGAGTAGGTAGGAAATGCATATCAGAAAGCATACCAAATCAGGAGGCAGAGAGGAAGCACCTCCACTTCTTTATTGTCCATAATCTGACAAGGTTTTAGATTAGCCACAAGATATTTGTCATGAAAATTAAAGACAAATACGGGGAAGATGGAAATTCGAGTGATATGAACTCTTTCAGTGTTTCAGAAAAGATTGGGTTTGCCTCACCTGCTATCACAACCTTTCAGATAAGTGGTAAGATTTCTTTTTATTCAATAGATTTCTGTGGATTTTATCTGGTCTAAAACAACACATTAAAATGAAATATTGCATATTAAAAGCTTTTTGCAGTGATTTTGCTAGTAAATTAACTGTCATTTAAAAGTAGAAATGTCAAAGTACCCTTTCTAGCCAAAAGCTGATGCTGAGCATCAGAAAAAAATTAGTTATTTTCCTGTTCTAAAAAATCTAATTTTCTCAAGCAAGACTTTCATGCATAATAGTTAAGATACTAAAATCACCAGACTCAATAAAAAAATGTAAGTTTATGAATTTTTAACTAAATATAAAAGCTTCATTGCTGACTTAGCCATTCTATTGTAAAATCAATTAAAATACTGTACTCTTTAAAAACTAAGACTTTACATTCCTGATTACATTACTTTGAAAAAAGAGAAAAGCCTCAATTGAGGGTAACTTACTGAATGTCTGATGTAGTTACCAATGTTTCTGAAATACTTTTTTTCTCCCTGAAGGCCAAAATTCAACAAAGCTGTTTATTTCTTTTATGCTTGCTGTTAATGATTGATTTTACATCTTATGACTTGTTTCAGTTTGCCCTGCAGTTCAGTTTATTATTGATTTTTCATTTATCTTGATGCATACATGCATCACTGTTGGAATCACATGTATGCAGAGCTCTGGATGGAGAGGGAATTGCTTTGAGCAGCCCTCGGAATGGCAGCCTGGGACAACTAAAAGCGATGGAAACAGGGAGTTTATTGATGCAGAAAGGGGAAAATCACCACATTCACACTGTTACAGGCTGGATTAAGCCTTGATGGAGCTGAGCTGGTTAAATTAGCTAAGGAAAAGATGGCCAAGCAGATTGCAGTGCAAAGCCTGGAGCAGAGGAAGGCAGCCTGCCTTGCTGGCAGGATCGAGCACTCTCACAGAGGGACCTTGCTGCTCCACACCGCTGGAAAGCACTCTGGCCACACCTGAAAAGGCTGGAAGCAAGCAGAGTTTGTAGGGGAGAGATGTGGGAGAGCGTCTGCCCTTCTTTTCTTGGTTTTTTAGAGTCTCGGAGGCAGAAAAAGGCATCCCCATGCTGTGTTCGGACAGCCCTCAGCATCTACCTGCTGCTGCTGACGGCCGGGCAGGGGCTGCTGATGTACAAAGGTAATGCTGCAACCTCGCCGCGGGCTTGGCATCAAAGGAGGGCATTTCTGGGTGCTCCTGGGGCCCAGGGCAAGTGGGGATGAGCACACAGATCTGAACCCTCTGAGGGAGCACAGAGGCTCCTCCGCACACCGCTGGGCAAAGCAGCGGCTGCAAGGAACAATTCCCCCACCCTGTGTGTGTGTGCTTTGCATTTGCAAAAGCACTCCCAGCTGCACTCCTGGCTGCAGCAAGGACTGGCACGTGAAAACCACCTCCCCGGGTCAAACAGGGTGGTCTTTATGCCCCGTTGTCCTCCCCAGGTGCTGAGGAACTGCTCTGCCAAACAACCATTTCCCAGCCAGGCCGGGCAGCGAATATTCATTGCATGGGCTTTTTGTTTCCTCAGTATTTAAGATGCAGAGAGAGATATTGAAACTTCAAGAGCAAAATGCCTCCTATACAGAGGAGATTCTGGAGAGCTCCTTTGCCAACAATCTGGCCTTGTTGAGAAGCTCTGCTGGGAAGAGCTTTCTCATGAGACATGAAGAAAACTGGAGGAGAAGCTTAGAAGAGGAAATCACCATAATTAAAAGCAACAATGCAAACCTGATGATGAGGATGAACAACATCACCCTGGTTGCAGGTATGGCTCTCCATGCTGTCTCTGCAGTAGGGAGACCTGGCTCCTCTGCATCACTAGTGGGGCTGAAAACCCAGTTTAGATGATCCAATAACTAGGGCAAGATTTAAACTGTCAGTTAGTGGTGCCCCATGCCCAGGGCTGGAGTCAATTCCAGACCAGGGAGAACCTATAGGAGATGGAGCACTGCCCTGTGCAAACCCCCAGATCCCCTTGCAGCTGCACATGTGGCTCTGGGCTCCTCTTCCCTCCTGTGACTTGTAGATTTGGACTGTAGGTGCCCTCCAAAAGGGTGGTGTCTCCAGGCTGTCAATCCCATACTGTTGTCTTCCTCACTGACTGCTGACTACTGAAATATATCCATTAAATATTTATTTTAGGGCCTCCTGGACGCAAAGGAGATCCTGGTCTACCAGGTATGTTGGTGATGAAACACAACTTCTCCTCTTTTCCTCTTCTTCTTTATTTCATCTAAGAGACCTTAAGTGAGGATTTGGGATTCCAGTCTCCAGACCCTACCCAGTGTGCAGACACTCAATGCTCTGGTCATGAGGAGACCTGCTGCACCTTTTCACGGATCCTCCAGAAGCCTTGGCTAGCCCAAGTGCTGCCACAGAGGTCAATGCCCACCCTGTCCCTAGAAAAACATTGGCACAGACTCAGGAATGAGCTGGGTGCAAGTTCTGCCCTCCACAGCCTTGCACAAGCTGCTGCCCTGGGTACCTGGGGGTTTGGGTGGAACAACACCTGCCATAGGAGGTAAATATCTCCAGACTGTGAGGATGCAACAAGTCCTGATCGAATGCTGGCTCCACTTTGAGAAAAGGTTGGACCAGGCAACTGCTTCTATGATCCTGTGACGATGATCTAAGATGTTAGGTCAGGTCTGTAACTCATCCATCCCTACTTCTTGGCTACACTGATGAGATTTTCTGAAGGAAAAAAAAAATTAAAAATTGTGTTTTCATATCTTCCTGGCTGCACTTACAACATTGAAACAGCACCTCCTGCCAAGCAGTGTTATTACACATCAGAGCCCAATCGTTCAGTGCATTTTCATGAAAGATCTCCCCAATGGTCCCCATGAGCTGGGCTTGGCAGGAAGACAAGCTGGCCCCTGCCCAGCTGAGCACTCAGCTGAGCTCCAAGGACTTCACTCAAGTGGTCGTGCTGGTCCCTGCCAGCTGAAGATTGGCCTCACTGGTGACTGAAATTGTGTGAGCAAAGGATGATTAAAAAATTCGTCTCCTCTTCTTGGCCATTACTGTGAATAGATGATGTGTGTCAGCTGATATATGTATTTTACATCCCAGGGTTACGGGGACCACCAGGGACAAAGGGAGACCAAGGTAAGGCTTTTCTGACACCTGAATTAATTCTGTGGATGAACATAAAGTGGCTTTATGGATGGTTTTATGAGCAATCTTGTTCTCAGCCAAGGTGTGAGTAAGAATGTCATTGGAGTTGAAGGAAATAAGCCTATATAAAGCTAATGTGAGCAAAAGCAAAACTTAACTGGAAAAAAATCTTATTTTAAAAGTCAGTGTGCAGCAGTCACAGTGGGCCAATTTCCCACTGTCACCTGCACCACTCTCCAGTGCACAGAATAGGGTCTGGCTTATGCTCACAGCTGTGGTGGGTGTCCTGCTGCTGGCATTCACTAGACATGGCACCCCATGAAGCATCAGAAGCATGGTGTTGTCCTTGCAGGTGCACATGGACCCCAGGGTGAGAAGGGGAGCAAAGGACCTCCTGGTCCTGCTGGCCCAAGTGGTGAACCAGGAGTGAAAGGAGAAAAAGGAGAGATGGGGCTTAAAGGTAAGACTTCTTCACTACCTCAAAATTTTTAATGTTCTCACACATATTTCTTTTTAAACTCATTCTACATAAAAAACCAGAGGAAGTCTTCATGGGTCAGTATTCATAAAAATCCAAGCAACCCTGAGCGTGGTTTGCCAGTCAGTGAGAGAGCTGGATAAACAGGACACTTGACCTGATCTGAAGGGGTTTAATTTCATGTCATGCTTCAGCAAATCTCCCAAAGGAGGGCTGGGGGAAGGGGTCATGCAAAATGTTGACTCTGTACCATGGAAGTCTCTTTACAGAGTGACCTTTGTCTAATGAAAGCCACAGATATTCAATTATCAGCCTACCCTAGATTAAAGCAGTGATATTTGCAGTAGGATTTCCATGATATAAAATAATACAATATAATTTATATGCACAGGCATGTGGATGTTAGTACTCATTTTAGTGGAACCTGTTTCTGAGAGCTTTATATCTTACATAAGCCTGGCTTTACACACCTGAAGTTGAAGAGTTATGCAATGTTTTTTCCACGTAACATGCATTATGGATAGCTGTTACTCAGTGGGCTGAAAGCAGGAGAGGAAAAGAAAGGAGGTGATGTGTATGGTGCAGGGCAGGGAGGACAGTTGTACAGGTTGATAAGAGCTTCCTGAGATCTTCCATCAGATCCTGAATGCTCCAGTGCTCTCATTAGCACAAGGTGCTCCAGAAGAGAAGGGTGACTGTAGGAGGAATACCAAAAGGACTTTGGGATAATTCTGAAGCAGAAAGATGAAGTTTTCAAATAAGGCACTTTCAAATAATTCTGCTCTTTTGGAGCAGGCTGATCATCTGTTCGGAGAAGGGAAGGTTAAGGGGAGATGACAGAACTCTCTGGAAGCACAGGAGTGGAATGTGCTGCCCTGTATCTCCACTGTGTCTAGCAGAAGAGAAGCATTCAGGCTGCAGTAAGGGATATTTAACTAGAGGAGAAAACATTCCAGTAGCAGGGATAGTTTGGGGAATAGATTAGAGAGGTATTATAGCACCACTGCAAGCCTTCAACAGCAGGCCAGACAAACATCTGGCCAGAGAGGCTGACAGAGCCAGAGGTGGATCAGACAGACCAGCTCAGTCCCCCTACACCTTTATGGTGACAGTGTCACCAAATGGTTTACCTGCATTACTTGCAAATGGTAAATGCAGATGTGAGGCCAAACCTTCCTGCTGGCGTGGCCAGACAGAGGTGCTCCACAGCCTGCAGAGACAACAGATCTTGTTCTTTGAATTTACATGTCTGCTGTGTTGTTTGATAGGTCCTCAAGGACAGAAAGGTGACATGGGCCAGAAGGGAGACCCCGGGCCCCAGGGAGCTGTGGGTCCTCAGGGACAGCAGGGACTCCCAGGACAGTCAGGTTACGAAGGTAAGTGCAGAGGACACAGTGTGACAGGGTGCAGGGCCACCCCAACTGAGGGCCTGGGCTAAGCCTCGTCAGCACTGACGCCAGGATGTTGTTACAGGTAGCCCAGGGAAGCCTGGACCCGCTGGGCCAAAAGGAGAGGCAGGTAAGCAGCACAGAAGGTGCAATTTCTTGTAGAGGCATAAGAGTGATCTCTTTTATGTGGTGTTTCATGACAAGGAAAACTGCAGCTGGTCTGGATCCCAGCATGGGTAAGAGAAGATGATGATTAGATGAAGAAACCATGTCAACATTTCAATATTGTCCAAACTCACCCAGCAGCCTTGGCCGTCTCATCTGGGCCCCAATCACTGTGCAGGAGCCTGAGGGGGAAAGAAGCATGCCCTCCTTCCTGACATGTGTGCACACACAAGGCCAGAAATTGTCTGCTCTTTTACAAAAGAACTTGTGCATTTCAAGGCTGGCAGTCAGCCAGAGCCTGGTTCCACGCAGCCTTTCACTCCAGATCATCCCTCACTGCATTGCTAAGGTTAGCACTGCCAGGATTGTAACTTGGAGACAGCCAGTGTTAGTTTTGGCTTCATAGGCTCAACTCAGTGTGCAAGGGCTGGGGATAGAGCTGTCTGTCTTTTTGTCTCTTTCATGTGTTGTGTTACACTTCATTTGTGCTGCTTTCACTCCACTCCAAGGTGCAACTGGACAAAGTGGACCTCCTGGCAGTCCTGGCCTTGATGGCAGACCTGGTCAGAAAGGGGAGAAAGGGGACCAGGGACCCAAAGGTAGCCCAGGTACAGCCCTGCTCAAACCTATAACTCATTTACCTTCTACTCTGGCCTCACTTTGTGTGGCTCACCCTGACTGATTTCTTTTTGATTTTAGGAGCACAAGGCTTTGCTGGACTCAAAGGTGTACAGGGAGAAAAAGGAATAGCAGGTAACAGAGAATAAAGCAGGTTTTGGGTCAACAACACACATCATGCAGACACTGGAAAGGGAACTACACCACCAAGAGGAGATCTCTTGAGTCTTCTTCTTGGACCCCCAATGCATCCCAGGATGCCATGGCATGGTCTGGGGCTCTGCCAGGCTGCTGTGGGCTGACTACGCACCAGAGGGTTGTTTCTGCCATCTGTAATATGTATGAGGGGGTGATGGTGCCTGAATTTTTGTATAAATTGAAAATGTACAAACAAAGAAGCAGTTTAAGACAAACTTCAGGAGAAGATGTTTCTCCACTGCCTGGTTTTTTTTGTTTGTTTGGTTTTTTTTGTTTTTTTTTTTTTCATGGTCTGCACTGAGTATGGTGTGAAATAAGACACCTGATTCAGAAATAGATGCTTACAGTGTAGACACCAAAACTAGATAAGTTAAAATCAATTGTAAATACTAATTTTCATAAGATTTTATAAATGTATAAACATCAGTCTTGTAAATGTTTATTTGGTTTTTTTGTTTGTTTGTTTTGATGATCTTAGGACCTCCAGGGCAAAAGGGAGCAAAGGGAGACCAGGGCCCACAAGGTAAATTCTTACAGCATAATTTATCTGATGATGCAAAGAACTTCAGGTGCCACATTCCACTGTTCTGCATCAATGTGAAATGTTTGTCATGTCCTTTCCCTGGGAAGGGACAAAGGCAATGACTTTTTTGCTTTCCACCCAGGCATCCCAGGCCCAGCTGGTCAAAAAGGAGCCAAGGGGGATTATGGCACTAAGGGTATGAAAGGAGAACCAGGACTCAAAGGAGTCAGGGGAGATACTGGACTTTCTGGTAAGGCTCTTTGCCACAGGGTCTGTGGGGATTATGGCACATTTGGATTTGGGACTGTAGATCCCAGACCAACCAAAGCTGCTCTGGGGTGTGTTTTCAGAGCTGATTTGCAGGAACTCAACAGAGAGATCAGCCTTCCCAGCAGAGGAATGTGCAGGGTGTCAGTTGTATGCCCTGGGAGGTGTGCTAAAAGGCATGCAAGTACACGGATACATTGGGTTTTCTCAAATCCCTGATTTCACAGAAAACTGGAAAAACCCACGTTCCTCTTTGCTGTGTTCAGGGACATCAGAGACACCCTGTCCCTGGAATAAATCCCATGTAAACATGGCACTCAGGAACATGGCATAGTGAAGCTGTTGGAAACACCTAACAGTGAGGCTATTTAACTACACCTTGCTAACTGTAGGACACAAACCTTGTTCAAAAGGGCCAACACTACAGCTACTCTCCATTCCTAACCCCCTCCCTTTCCAATCACAGAGTATTTCATAAAAACATAAGACCTGTAGAAAAAAGACCCCAAACAGTTGTTACAACAGCCCATGGAAAGCAAACAGTGCTCCAGATGCTTTTTTCTTTTAATTGCTCACACAAAATAGTACAAGAATCCTCATAAATAAACTAGATTCTGTGTGGGGCTCCTCCACGCACTCCTCCTCTGGAACTTTGCATCTGGAGGATGGAAGAAGTGTAAGTGGGCTGGCTCCAGGCCAAAGACTGCCCTCTGGGTGCATCTCATCTCCTGGTCCCCAGAAGGAGACAGCAATGAGTGTTTTCTGGAGGTAGCTTTGGAGGAAAGCTCATTGGGTTTTTTCAAACACCCCTGCCCTCAAGACCTCAAGATGCTCCACAGAAATGGTGGAGGACTGTTGAGAGCACCTTTCTGCTCTCCCTGGAGATCAAATCCCAGGATGTAGGTCTTCCTGCAAGTACTTTGGGAGATACCATGCCTGCTTCTGGAGATCCCAGAGTCTATCAGAGATGTCATTTTACAGGTAACAGTGGGAATGAGATACATTTCCCACAAGTGAATAAATATATGGAATTTGAAAGTGGCCCTTTTCTTGGGTCTCACACTGGGAATATTTTGCTATATGTTACCTTACTTTTCCTGCCATGTCTCTTTTACATAGCCTTAGTCACTTCAGGGTGTTCATTTTCTACAAGAGGAGGAGTCTGCACATCTCTAACTCACACAAGTATTCAGAACTAGATAATAACCAGATTTTTCCACAAGCAACTGTCAAATGTTTGCTTTTCTAATTTGGAACAGGTTCCCCAGGAATGAAAGGGAGCAAAGGTGAAAAAGGAGAAGGTACTGGACCTTTACTTCTTCTCTCACTTGCCTTCTGGTATCAGAGCTACCTGAGATCAGGACCAAAATGCCCCTCTGCTCACACTGGTTAACCCAGAGCACAGTTAACAGAGCCAAGGAGTCTGTGCTCTGAGCTGCAGCCTGGTGTCCCCAAATGCAGGGAGGGCTCAAATTGTTTGGATGTGAGCTACCAGTAACCTCTGGTCCCACCCTGGAGATGGGAACATCCCTCTGGTTTGGGTGGTCACTTCTTCTGTCTGTCAATATCTTTTTCCTTATGCCTGTGTGACCCATGAAGTTATTTTCTTCTCCTCTGAACTCTCAGCCGGCCTCGGTAATTTTGTACGGCTCGTGGGAGGAGACAAGAGGGGCCGTGTGGAAATCTTCCACAAAGGGTCCTGGGGAACAATATGTGATGATGGCTGGACCAGAAATGAGGCCAGTGTGGTCTGCCGAATGCTGGGATTCAACCGTGCAGTCTCTGCCTTCACAGCCCCAGCAGGTGAGTCCACAACAGCTTTACACCTCTCCAGGTGTGGCACAGGGGGTTACACACACCCAGAAAGTACCACAGCAAGGTCACCTACACGGGCAGCCAGTGATCCCCTCAACAGAGCAGCTCCTTCCTCTTGGGATGATGCAGCTGCATGTCAAGTGCTGCTCGAACTGTGCCCAAACACTTGATTTCCAACAAGCCAACCATGCAACCCAACACACCCACTATGCACAGGGCTCTCTTTAGAAAAAACAAAACATGTTCCTCTTTCTCCCATCCAACAGTTTTTTGTTTGTTTATTTGTTTGTTTGTTTGATCGGGGAAAGGTACCGGACCAATTTGGCTTGACGACATAAGCTGCAAGGGGACTGAAATTACAATTACAGACTGCATCAAGCGTGACTGGGGTGCACACAACTGCAACCACAACGAGGATGCTGGGGCGGAGTGTGCTTGATGGGACACTGAGTCTGTCCTGGGAGCTGCTCCTGCCTCTGCTCTCCATGGAGCTTTTCTTCAAGATGCAAACCCAATTTCGTCAGGCTGTGCTTTTGTGCCTCTTTACCAGCTCATAGAAATATTGACAAAGAAGTTGAATTTTTCACAAATCAATAACAGTTGCAAGACCCACAGGTAACCTGAAACATCCCAGCTATCACAAAACAACTGGAGCTCAGGCATGTGGGCCAGTTCACAGCTTTTCCAGCTACCTGACATCAGCTCATCTGCAGGAGCTCACACGTGTGTGACCTCCAAGTCCACAGGGGAGGGGGTGGTCCACGTTAGCTTAGTGCAGCAAGAGAATAGGATCAGTGTGCAGAAACCTGCTCTTACTGCAGCTGAGCTGGCTAGTCCATCTTCATCACGGTACAGTTGTGAACCTGAGCTTAAAAGCCCCAGGGAAGTACATACACCCAGCAGAGCAGATTCTCAGAAATCATCAGATGATCTCTCTGGCATGCAAATATAAACATTCTTCAGAAATTACGCTGATCACATGTTAAAGTGCAAAAATAAGTGCCTGGTATCTAGGTGCCATGCTACCCTGCTTTAGCACAACGCTTGTTTTTGACATTAGCTAAGTCCCTTCCCTTCTCTGCCAGCATTTCCTAAGCTGTCTGCGGGAGCAATACCCCTTACTTATCTGGTGTATAAAGCTAAGCTTTTCATACCTTTAGAAATCAGATGCTCCAGTAAAGCAAAATGATGACAAATAAAAAAAAATACAGCATGAAAAAAAAAAAATAAAGCATGAATAAGCTATCGATTGGTGTTAAATATAATAAATAAATAAATAAATAAATAAATAAGCAAATGAATGCTCGGATAGATAAAGAAATAAAATTATACACACACACACATCTGTAAATATTAGGGAGAAAATACTGAACTGGGCTTTCCTGGATCCCATGCGATTGATGCGATTGACGTTCAGTAGGTAAAGGTCTCTCTGCAAGGACAAGGGCTGGACACATCCGGATGGGATGCCACCAGCGCAGTGGGACCAGCGGGACGAGCCACCGGGCGCCGCACCGGGACCCATCGGCGGCCTGCCGGCATCCCTCCCACTCCCGCCGCTTCTCTCAAATGCTCCTTCCCGGCACTAAGGGGAGCTCAAGGGCCGCGGCCGCTCCGCGAAGCCGCTGCGGGAGACCCGCGGCATCGGCCCGGCCCAGAGGCTGCCCCTTCCCCTCGTCCCCGCTGCTTTGTCCCGCGGAGAGCCGGGGATCCTGGGCATCCCTCTCTACTCCGCTCTCCTGAGACCACGTCTGGAGCACCACGTCCAGCTCTGAGACCCCTCGACCTGCTGGAGCAAGGCCAGAGGGGGCTGCAAAGATGCTCAGAGGGCTGGAGCACCTCTCCTAGGAAGACAGGCTGAGAGAGTCGGGGCTGTTCAGTCTGGAGAGCAGAGAGCTCTTAGAGCACCTTCCAAATACCTGTAAAAGAGCTAGAGAGGGATTTTTGTCCAGGGCATGTAGTGATAAGACAAGGGGGAATAGCCTTAAACTAAAAGAGATTAGGTATAGGTTATATATCAGGGAGAAATTCTTTACTGCGAGGCTGGTGAGGCACTGGCACAGAGCAGCTGTGGATGACCCATCCCTACAAGTGTTCAAGGCCATGTTGGATGGGGCTTTGAACAACCTGGTCTAGTAAAAGATGTCCCTGCCCAGGGATTTGAAACTAGGTGACCTTTAAGGTCCTTTCCAACTCAAATCATTCCATGATTCTATGATCCCAGGAGTGGGAGGGCAGTGGTGGCCACAAAAGGCCTGGTGATGCATCCAGAGGGTGCCCATGATGTCCCACCTGTGTCATAGGAAAGGACTAAAATGTGTTTTGTCCGTGTTGCACAGCTGACAAGACACAGTGTGAGACCAAAACCTGAGACTAGGTTGCTCAGTTTGAGGGAATGATGCAGGCTGTGGTGGTTTCAGTCCTCTGTAACTGCAGGAGGGGGCAATCAGTCATCCAGGAAAGGGATTTTGCAATATAAGAGCAGATGGTTTTAGGTCTTTGTGATGCAGCCTCTTGTGCCTGATGGTTTGTGAGACACTGCTGGGGAGCTGTGACACTTGTACAGGCTTTGCTCCCCACTCTTAATAGAAAGAAATACCGTTTTAAAGGCAAACCGTCAGATTTTGCCAGCATGTCAGAGGTGTCCCCTTGGAGGGATGGAGGAGGGACAGCTGCACAGCTCATCCCCAGCCTCACCACTGTGGGGGCAGGACACAAGTCCCAGCAGTGGCATTTGGAGCCTGAAGCTCAGCACTGGGATCCCTGTGCAGCAGGTTTGGAGGGCACTCATTCCCCACATGTTCACTTCTCCAGTATAAGAGAAGCTCCACTGGGGCAGAAAAAATGCCACAAGTCACCATGGGATGGTTGGTGAGCAACAAAAAATCCTTTTGCATCTGTAGAAAGGGGTAGCCCTGAGATTTGTGGGTTGGCTCGCAGGGCCACACTCCCCCCCTCCCAAACACCCAGCTCCAGCTGTTCCACCCCAGCTTCAAAGTCTCCCAACCATCCTGCACTGCCCTGAAAGAGCTGCCTGTGACAGCTAACGAGGAGTGGTGCAGCTTTGCTTATCATTCATGCCCAGCACCAATTAAAAAGACTTAGTTAAGCAAAATGCAATTACACTGTCATGGATAAAAGGGAGACAATTAATTAAAATGGAACACTTTCCCTTAGGAATGATGCTATTTCCAGATGCTCCCATCCCTGTCCCTGACCATTCCTTGTGATCTGAAGATATTTGGGATGAATAGGGGTCTTTTGGGTAGTTTTGTCCCATCTTGCTGTCTCACGTGTATTTATGAGGTAAGTTAGCAAAGACCTTTGAGGACAAAAATCTTTTCTGGAGCCCTAAAACAGCATTTCCAATGTATCTGACACCATCTTTCCAAGAAGATGAACATTTCATATAGGCTATGTGGTGCCAAGCTGAGAGTTTTCTCCTTTTGGGAGAAAAAATTGAGCCTTCTGTCATCTCTGAAGGAATGGAGAACAGCCAGACACTGTGGGATGTGTGTACGGCTGGAAGGATTTTCCAAATTCATTGGGAAGAAACTGAAGTGAGGTTTCCCATCTCAAGCCCCTCAGGAAGGCAGAGAAGCTGAAGAGCAAAACATTTACCAGCTAAATGCCAGTTCTCCAGGTTTCCAAAGCCTGGAGTTTATGCTGAATGCATCATAACACTCCTCCTTGGTAAAATTATTGATGATTCCAGCTGCAAAGGTAAAAAAGGTAATTAATGCATTTAAGACATATTAAAATATGCAATAAAGGAATTAGTTTTCTGTATTGCATTCACATGACAGACAGGTAACAACTTTAATACACATGCAGGCTACATCTAAAGCTTAAACTCATCACGTCATATACAGGTCAATAATTGTATTTTCATCCCTCTCTTCTGAAGTCTTCTGATGTTTTAGATCACATCACCACAAATCTGCCAGCACATTTCCTCGTTTTTTTCTGTTAAACATCACAGTGGAGGGCAGCATCTGGCTGCAAAACCCTAAGACTTCTTTTCTATCTCACTTGGTGTCAGAACTGGTCAGGTTTTGCTTGGTTAACTCTTCCCACCAGCATGGTCCAGCAAAGTCCCAACCAACCATCCAGTGCAGTAGATAAGCCCAAGCTGAAAATGTTCCTGATCCTGCAGAGGAGCCAGTTTGGCTCTCACAGGCACTGCACAAAGCTGGATCCTGCACTGGTGCAGGCAGCTGCTTTGCTGTGACACCGAGCTGATCTTAACCCAAAGTGCTTAAACAAACTGTTAATGGTATCTCCAAGTGATTATCCATTTATTTCAGTATTTGTCTTTTTCAAATGTGACCTAAAATCTATAAGTAATTAGTTATTGTACAGGCTACGGTGTTACAAAATGCTTCCCTTCATTTTTTATTCCAACTCTGAACTATAACTCCAAAATCATTCTAGTCACACCAGCCTTCAAAGGTCTAAATGGGGAGAAAGGGGGGCTAACTCCTTAGTATCTTTGAGATTTACAAGAATATTTGAGGATTTTCTGGGGATTCAGCAGTGAGATGAAAAAAAAGGAGTTTTGCAGGCAAACAGGGAAACTTATGCTTCCAGTTCAAAAGGAAAGGCACATCCAAATAGAGAAAGATTTAAATGCTAAAATGCTAAATAAACATTGCTATTCAACAGCGGTCTTTGTCTTTTGAGTCCTAGGTTAAAACTACTTCACAGGGACTACAAATGCTCGTTACTCTCCTTTGTTGGAGCTAAATGAATTTTAACCGCAGAAGTTCCAGAGTGAAGAAGAATTGCCTCCTAAAACTCCTCCCAAGTCACCCAGGTAAGCCGACAGAGGAAGGCAGGAGAGGACTTTAGGAGCTCTTAAATAAGGTGAATAAGAAAATAGTATACAAATTGCATTTATTCTGGATCTGCTTGTGATGTTTTGTACAAATGCTAACAAATAAGTGGAGTTGTGAAGGTGCTGGTTCCACACCATCAGGGTATCTGCAGCAAAAGAAAGCACAATTCTGCAATGACCTTGCCTTAGGAAATCCCAGTGGAGCCAAGGGATTCAGAGGGCTTTCAAGCTCAGGCCATAAATCACTCAAGATATGAATTACTGCCTTATTAGAGCAGATTCATAACTGTAATTCTAGATAAATACACAATTAGTCTGATCTTCTCTGATAACATGCCAACAGAAAAAAAAAATAAGTCACCTCCTACTAAGCAGAGTAACTATTCAAAGGAACTGCAGCAAACTTTCACAGATGTTGAGGCCAGCAGGACCACTGTAATAATCCCACCTGATATTCTGCATGGTGCAGGGCAGAAAAACTCCCCCAGGGATTTCTACATCATTTTGAAACTACAGCTTGTTTTCTAGGAAGGTGCCTTACCTTGGTTGAAAGTTTTCTGAAGGCAAAGAGAGCATTGCATTCCTTAAAAAAACACCACATCTTGCCTTATTAATTAATGTTCCAGCTCTCTCCCAGTGACTTCACTCCTGACCTGTGGTGGGACACCAGGAGCCAGCTGAGGTCCTTGAGTGCTGTTGTCTGAAGTCCGCTCAGACAGGGCTTAAGAGATAAAATATGTTTTCCTTAACACAAATAACTTCACCTGGCAGGGACAAGCCCACAAACAGGTTTTGGAAGAGTTACTTACTGTTCCAAGCAAGCAGCATGCCTCTAAAGGGATACTAATGCACTTGCCAGAGTTTAGAGAAACTAGGAATGTGCAGCACATGCCAAGATCAAGCCAGAGGTGACCTTGATAGTTTTACTTCTGCTCAGCATCTGAAAGGGTATTTCTGGAAGGCTTTTGCCATAATAGCTGTTGCTCACATGAACACTGGGACTCTGCTTTTGCAGTCTCTCTGATTTTAAAGGAGATGTTTGACTTTACAGAGTAGTGAGAGAAGGAGCTCGTTGGGAGTAGAAGGCTCTCAGCACACTTCTGAGGCCCTCAAACTCTTTTCTGGGCGGAAATGAGATCAGACTAAAGTGAAGTGGCACTGTTTGCATGAGTAACAGCTAATCCCAATTACCCAGGGCTGAGAGATGATCATCCCAGGGCTAAAAGAACAAGGGTGTTTTTTTCCACACATGGGTAAAGACTGTTGACTCAACTTGCAGGGCTATAAAATATCTCCAGTAACAAGCAGGGACAGACTCCTACAGCAATGCTGCAGGGAAGGGAAATACCCTGTCTCTGAAAATCCACTTATTTCAGCCAGACTGAAAGAGCTGCACAAGACTATAAATGGATCTGGCTGTGGTTAAGGGGTAGATGAGAGAAGGAAAAACACCCTTTTGCTTCTCCTGTGTTTTGCTTCAAAACTGTAAGATTAAGAGTGAGGAAGTCTCCTGCTTCCAGTTTATTTGCTTTACAAGCCTTTTTGAGTCCCCTAGTGCAATCTGGCAGGAAGAGGAGAAGCTCTTTACTGGACAGTGTTCTGCCACACTCTGACTTTACACATCATAGACAGCAAAATGTGAAAAAAAGTCACTTTTTCAACATTTTCCTTTTGTTGCTCCCGGATGCACAGTGCCACTTCCCATTACAGGCCAGCATGTCAGCTGTGACCTGCTCAGGGGAGACGAGCTGTGACCCCATGGGACAGGCTCAGCATGCTGAGAATGTGAGGGTAAAATGTACAGTCCTCTGTAAACATGTGGGGCCCAACTCAGTGAGGGGTCCTGAGTGATGAGACTTCAGCAAAAGGCCTCCAAGCATCACCCAGCACGGGAGATGAAGCAGAGAGTTGTGACCTAGGTCACATCTGCAGCTGGTATAAATCAACATTGCTCTGTTAATAACTGGGGAAATACATGGATTTATTTCTGCTGAAAATTCAGCCTTTTTTTTTTTTTTTTTTTTTTTTTTTTTTCCCCAGCTCTCTAAAACACTGCTTAGCTCCTGGTGATTCTGCTCTTGGGCTTGATGGTGGGTTGTGTGTGCTGCCCAGCAGCCTGGCAGGAAGGTGAGAGACCTGGCAGGAATAGTGAGTCCTTCATCAAATGCCTGGGCAACCAGGAAAAGCATGCCTAAGCCTTGAAATCCTGAAGTTTTCTAGTGCAGAAAATAGCAGGGACTCTTTCCAAAATGGTTGCTTAAACAAAACATTTTAAATCGAGCTGCACTGATTATTAGAAAGCGCAGTAATTTTCAATCACACGCCACAAAGGCATTATAAAACTGCCAACAACAGCATTTCATCAACACCTCTGGTTCCAAATTTCTCCCACCTTGACACTTCTGCAGTTTAACCCTAATTATTGCTGCCTGCCCCATTATGATGGATGTAGTCCCAAGCTATCCTTCAGCTCTGTGCCATAGAGCTCTCAAGGATCCTGATTCCTTCACTTAATGTGCAGTGATGAAATGGGTTCTGGCAACAGAGACACAAAGTTGGAAAGCTAAAATTTTGTTGAAGTGTAAGCATAGAAGCGAGTTGTATAGAGCTTTCATCCAAATTACTTTAAAGAGACATGTTTCATAGAATCATGGAATATCCTGGGTTGGAAGAGACCCACAGGGCTCATCAAAGTCCAGCTGCTGGCCCTGCACAGGAGCACCCCAAGGATCATAGCATGTGCCTCAGAGAATTGTCCAAGTGCTTCTCGAGCTCTGGCAGGCTTGGTGCTTCCAGAACCTGAGCACCCTCTGGGAGAAGAGCCTTTTCCTAATATCCAACCTAAGCCCCTCTGACACAGTTCCATGTCATTCCCTCAGGTCCTGTCACTGGTCACCACAAAGCAGAGATCAGTGTCTGCCCCTCCTCTTTCCCTCACAATGCTGTCTTGTGCACTGTGATGAGATCTCCTTTCAGTCTCCTCCTCTCCAGGCTGAGCAGACCAAGTGACCTCAGCTGCTCCTCATATGGCTTGCCCTCAAGGCCCTTCACCATCTTTGTTGCCCTCCTTTGGATACTCTCTAACAGTTTAATGTCTTTCTTATATCCTGGTGCCCACATCTGGAGAAGAGAAACTCCTTCTCCAGTGTAGGAGAGAAAACTCTACAGTGTAGAAGGAGAAACTCCTTCTCCAGCTAACATCAAGTACCACAGCCCATCTAATGAAGTGAGTCCCTTCCCTTATCTTTAGAGGATAGTTTTAGTTTTTCCCTTCTATTCAGTTGTACATCTTCTGCTCTTTAGCTCTAACTGTTCCAAGATGTTCATCTGATGTGAATTTACAAACCAGATGATAGCCATCATTTTCACATTAAGGACAAAAACTCATGTACTGTTTCAAAGGCTTTAACTCTTAATCTCTTTTCAGACCTGTATGTACTGCCTGCTCTGTTCATATTTCTGCAATGAAGTTTCCAAATACTCAATCTTTTTCAAACAAGATCGTGGTCGCTGGCAGTATTTGAAAACACTGATACTGTTGATCAGCAAAAGTCTTGTTGAATTGAAAGAAACCCAAACTCGTCTGTCTTGCATGACAAACAACTAATGCAATGTCAGCCCAGCTGGGGTAAGGAGCAGAGAGCAGGCCTCTAAGGCCTTTAAGGTTGGTTAAGACAGAAAATATTTTAATCACAGCTCTGAAAGGAAGAGATCACTGTCAGGTTTGGATAGGCTCAGTCAGGTGCTCAGCTGGTGTAAATAAACTCAACTCTGTCAAGGTCAAAACCGTTTATACCCACAGTTATTTTTCCTGAATGAGAGAAACGTAAAATCCCTTACTGAGTAATTTTCAGCAAGCTTGAGCACTACAGTTCTCTCCAAAATCGGGAGGAATGAGCAGTCTGAGAGAGGACCACACAAGTTATTGCAGGCTATCAGTAGCTGTCAAGGGAAAAACAGCTGCAAATCAAAGAATACAAAGTTCTTCTCCATTAAAAGCACAAATTAAGTGCATATAGCTGAAAGGAGCTCAAACACTTTTCGTCCTTTGTGTGCTTGATGCAGCAGGAGAGTGTTTGTCCTGGCAGCAGCATTTCAGGTAAACTGGAATAAGTCAAATATGTAAATTCTGGGTTTGAGCCATCCCATCTGCCTTTTAAGGGTTGCTGAGAGAGTTACCTGGCAGGTGATACGATCAGTACCTGGATGGAAAGGAGAGAAGTTCAAAGATGAAGGGAACATCCAGCTTTCAAAATGGTCAGAGGAAAAGAAAGTCTAAACTGACTCCATAGGAAAGAGCAGAAATGTAGGAACCTCCAACAGAACATCAAAATCCCACATTATTATTAAAACAAAGGGATATTTTCAGGGAGTTAGGGATTAAAAATTAGAGTCTGGGCTTCAGGAGAATTTGTAAGCACAGTCAAGTCAAATTTGTGGAAAAAAGAAAGCTCATATTGTCACCAAAACTTCAGGAAAAACAAAAACTCTCCAACAACATTTTTAGTGTTAGAGAATCAAGGCATTGCTTTATTCTGGCCAGGATGTGCAACAGAAATAATTTCACCTACACTTAGCTCGAGTTGTGCAGAGAAAATCATTCCATGACACATGAATTTTAACAGATTTTTCAACTACTTACAGAGTCAAAACCCACAAAAATTCATTTGTTCAATGTTCCGTTGATCTCAAGTTACACAGTTCTCAGTATTTACACTTAGCTCGAGTTGTGCAGAGAAAATCATTCCATGACACATGAATTTTAACAGATTTTTCAGCTACTTACAGAGTCAAAACCCACAAAAATTCGTTTGTTCAATGTTCCGTTGATCTCAAGTTACACAGTTCTCAGTATTTGGCTTCCTATTGGTTATCGATCTCTTTGCCTTCGATGTTAAGTAGGTTCTCCTTCTCGGTTCTCTTATGTTTTTCCCAGACCAGGTGTCTCTGACCATGCCAGGGGTGATGTTTGGAGCTGATGGTCGTTGATGGTTTTTATCTTTTGTGTATCTTCTGTGCTACTCCCAGTCTGTTGAGCTGTTAAGCTCATCTTGCCTTGAGTGATGAAACAGTCCTTTGAATATGAACTTAAAATTCCTTTTGCCCCCGGGCAAAGGCGAACAAACCCCCTGACTAAAGTTATATAAAAAATTTTCAACGTGGTATCTTTTCCAACAATATCAGGTCTATAAAATCTTGGCACGAATATGAGAGCTGGAGCAGTAAGAGACTCTTTTTGCAAGCTTAAAAAAAAAAAAAAAACAAAAACTTGAGATTGAGCCAAAATGCAATTTTTTTCTGTTTTCTTACCAAAACTAAAAGCAAAAATATTACCTTTCCTAGAGAAAGTGAGTGTTAAAGATTTTACCAAGTTTGCATACCATTAATCCACAGTAATTTAGAGGTGGTCCCAACAGTGAGGAAAGCAGCCTTATCTATCTATCCAGGCAGAAGTGGCCAAAAAAAAAAGATTTCAGCCCTTTTAGTGTGTTTGTGCCACACTAAAACAAATTTAATCGTAATGTCCCTGTACCCACCCTGCCAAAAAACACTCCTGAACATCCCAGCTAATTTCTAGAAACTTTGTCAATGGTGACCATCTGTCATTGGGAAAACACGAAAAGGGGGATTAGTGACAGACTGGCAGGGAATACTGGAACACTGGCAGTATATTTTACTGAGTACAGATGTAAACACAAAGAGGATATTGTTTTGAAATTAAAGAAAGAGCAGGAAATTTTGCAGTGTTTTCCTGAGTTGGTTCGTCAGCGATTTTTTTACCCTTGCCACATCAGTGTGAAAAAAAAAGGCTTGCAAGTGAAAAGACTAATAATAGGGCATAAATGTACCTTTCTGGGGAGTTTCCCCTGGGGTCCGCTCACCCTCCCTTACTGCTCAATTGCCACCATTACTGCACGTGAGGTGCATGTTTATGCTGCTGCTGAATGAATGCACAGATGCATCTCTGTTACCCTTAGAAGTATAAACTGCTTTTCCTAACACATTGCCCAGTGCACAAACACACCTAACGAGCTCCTTCTGTCTTGTTTGTTGGAATACGGCACCTTCTGCTGAGACTCAGATAAAACAGAAAGAGCACAGAAACATCCTAGAAAAGCTAAATGGGGGGAACTTAATTGCCTCAGCAGTTTTGCTTCCAAAATTAGAGGGTAAAATGTTTTACAGATGAGAAGATTTTAAAGTGCGCCAATCACAATGAGAGAGATTTCTGTTTGAAATGCTGATGGTCGAGACATCTCCAATGCCATGTTCATTGCAGAAGGGGAAAATATTCAGAGAACTGCCAAAAATGTCATCCAGGGAGGGAACCTCTCCCCAGATCTTGTCTGCACTAATAAGAATTTGCTGGCGCGTCTGAAGGCATCTTCTGCTGAAAAAAGTCTTTCCCATTCCCTCGGTGAAGGAAGACACGCTCTTTGGCTGGTGTGAATTCATATACTGCTGCTCCTGCTACCATCAAAACATCATTAAAAATTACAGCCTGAGAGGCATTACTGCAGCAGGAGAAGTCTCTGGCAAGGGACAGCCTTTGGCTGGAGGCTGTGGCTTGGGAAGGGGTCTGTAACATTGCTGCAACAGATATAGGGGCCAGCCAGTCCCCCAGAGTGGGGCAAAAAGCATGAAGGCAAATCTGCAATTAGTAGGGCAGTGTTGGGCAATGAACATGAACCACAGGAGTGGAGGCTGGCTGGGATTGCTCCCACATCTCTCCACTCCCCTCTTTCATCAGTACTCTTGGGGATCTGCCTGGAGCTAACCAAAGTGATGGAAATACTTCCCCGACTTTGACAGACTGTGGATCCAGCTTCTCATGGCATTTTATCTTCTCATACTATTCCAAAAGGTCCTACACGACAACCATGAAGCTGAGATTTTCAAGTCTACTCCCATCACTTTCAACAGAGACTCTTCTTCCACCTGCCGAGACAACCCCGAGCCACACACGTTAATAATTAAATAACAGCTGAGCACCAGGGGAGGGGAAGTGACAAAGCTGCCAAAATCCTTTTGAGATATTTTGACAATCCACAGCCTGAAAAGATTTTAAATTAGGGTCTGGCCCCCTGTTACTGTCCGCCTTTCTCCTGCATATCTTTAAGTATCACACAGATTACGCATCATCCATCCCAGAGATGCATATTGATGTCATAACAATATTTCCCACGCCGGACTACACAACACCGAGCTGCAGACACAGTGATTAACAACTGCTTTTGCCCCTGTACCTTCTGGACTCCCATCAAAGTAGGATTTGTCCCAATTAATCAAACCCAAGTGTTCTTTGCTGCCAGGCTTGTCTGCACGGAGAGGATCCCAAACGTTCATCCCGGATGCTGTGCGCGGCTCTAACCTTTCGCTGGAGTCTGCCGGGAGCTGCTGCTCATTTATATACAAAGCACAGCAGGTAAAAGGGCAACTAAACATAATTTACCTGGAAGTGAGGTTAAAAGTGGTTTACCGGCTTGATGGTGTTTGGCTTGAGAAACAAGACGTTAATTAACACCTTGCCCATTGATTAATATTGACCAGGTTCTTGCCTTGTGCGAGTTTTAAGCAGGTGATGCTTAAATTTATTTTTACTTAAGTTTTACCTGTACCAAGAATATTTTTGCTGAACTTTGACCAAACATGAGATTCCTTCTGGCCTGACATCCTAACACAGAGAAGACTTGCACCTCCACTGGTGACTGCAAGCATTGCTGCTCCGGGAGGTATTCCTGCCCTCAGTGGGAGAGCGCCCCAGGACACCCTGATCCAGCACCACTGACATTAATGAGCCTTGTCACTGCTTCCAAACTCTTAGGGCCAAATCCTGCTGCCAGCAAGGCTGGGGCTCTATGACATGCTCTCCTTGCCTTGGGACCCATGACCAATTTCACTGCAGGCATGTTAGAAAGACCCAGCATAAAGGCACAAATCCTCCGTTTCTTTGGAAGACGTCATGTTTATTTAGCAGTGGCATCCTCCTGATGCCATTGCAGCAATTGCAATGCACTATGGGGTCAGCACTCCAAGTTCCCTGCTGATCCTACAGACAGAAGCTGGGCTATTTCACCCCAAATAAGAGAGAAGACCTGACCCATGCTTTGTAATTGCCCATGGATGCCTGTGACATGATTAAAATATCCTTATTGCCAGGGTGGTCCTCTTAGCATAGGAATATGGTCCTGATTCATCCTCTGAAAGTGCTGGGTTTATCACTTCTTACCCATGAGATACAAACAAAATTACAGCCAGCTATTCACTCATCTGAGGCAGGAGGAAGCCTGGATTCCTGCAGTTAACAGACACTGAAAGAGGGGAAACTGGCTTTCCTGTGAATCTTTCCCAAAAAAAGGCAGCATGAGGCCCAAAATTCACCCACAGGTGGGACCTCCCACATTCCAGCACACCCCATTTAAAGGAGGGAGGTGATTTTGGAGCATGGTGGGAGTACAAGCACCTAAGTCTGATCTTTGTCCACAAACTCTCTTTTGGGCTGGCCAAAACCCATTGAAGCAGATTCTGCAAAAAGCAGAGTGGGTGGGAAAAGCCTTCAGGAAGCAAAGACAAAGCCTTGAAGCTATATCTGCCATGGCAGGCCTTGAAATACAGCCCTTGCTTTGTACAGTTTTGTTTTGTTTTTTGGTTTGGGTTGGGCTTTTTTGTTTGTTTAGGTTTTTTTTTTGTGGCTCTTTAACTGGTGTTTATTAAAAAGAGACCACATTTGAAACTCGAAATATCTTTTTCCAAATTGCCATAATTTCTCTCAACCTCCAAAAATTTGAGTTTTCTCTTGACTTGAATTTTCCATAAAGACCCTCTGCAACTTTGAAAAGTATTTATAAAAACCTTTGAGGCATCTTACTGTCCTCACCTAGAGGGGAGAATACTCATTTACTTGTTGGAAGGGTGGAAAATGCTAGTAGTAATGGCAGCTCCAAGAAAAACTGATTTTTGGGCAATTAGGTGGGGGGTTTTTGTCCTGGCAATTCAAAAAATTTTTACATAGGGGTTTATACCTTCAACTACAGAAATATTAAAGCAAGCATTTGTTTAAATTCAAGCTATTAAAATATTTCAATGTGCTCAAGAATCAATCTGATAATTTTCTGTTCTCACCTTCCCTTTCAAAATGGGATGACTTTGCTCTCTGGAGTCATGCTGTTCACTTCCAGTTTGACCTGACTGTCATAGGACAGTGTTATTTTAATCAGACCAAACATTCTGAAAACAACCAAAAATATACCAATCACTTTTTTTTTTCTGATGCAAAACCAGTACAGCACACCCTGAGCCCACCAGTGAGACTGCTGCTGTAGCCACTGTTGATGGGCACCATTTTGCAAGGTTGGTTTTGTTTGCTTCATTGGATTGTTGGGTTGGATTTAAGGATAGATCAAAATGACACATCACAGATCAATAATCCAGCCTATTCTTGGCCTGTGTCCTGTCCTCCTACCTCCTAACCACTGAACTAGAACAAGCATTAAAGGACTCTGAAATCAGTCCTGGCCCAAGAAATATGCAGTAGACAGAGACCTCATTCTGGGCCACATTGCAGAAGCACATTTTGTTCTCTATGCTCCAGAGCTCGCAAGAAAGCATCCTGAAAACCATTCTTCAAAATGTCCTGCAGCTTAGCCTTAAATGCTGACCACAAATGGGGCAACCTCAGCCTTCAGGAGCTGCTTCATGGCTCAGGCTGTTTCAGCCCTCCCATCTTCTGCCAAGGGCTTGGGGTTTGCTCACATTTTTTGACTGTGAAACAGGGACAGCTGGTCTAGTGATCAGGTGAGAGATGAAGAGTATTTCTAATATATAAAGGTAAGTAGAAGGGTGAAAATTATTTAGATCTGTGGTTTAATGGGAAAAAGTTATTTCCTTGCAATTGAAGCCTGATCTCTCCAAAACAAAGTGAAGGCTGAATTTGCTTCATCCCTTTACAGGCAGATCAGTGTACCAGGCTGCAGCTACTACTTGACTGACACAGAGATTTTGGAAGCTCTGTGAGTGATGAGTCATGTTCCTGTAGGAGTCTCCCTCAGCCCCAGCACGGGCATAGGACAGCCAGCCTCTCCTCTGGGTGGATGTACAGTCATACTCAGCATATGAATAAATTGTAACTCTCCAAGGCTCATAACTCAGCCAAATCAGTCCCAGTTTTCACAGGAGCACCCAGCTACACTCATCAAGGAGACCCATTCCCCTGCCAGGATTCATTTGCCTGCCCCAAGCTGCTTTGACTGTGCAGATGCTAAAAATAAAGTTGCAATGACTGTTTGCTAGAGGAAATAAAGGGTTTTTGTACTCTCATATTGCAGAGTGAGCAGGCCAGGTCAGTTCACAATCCCCACCACCCATATAAAGAAAAAATACATGAAAAGATCTGCTAACCCTTTTGTCCAGAGAGAGGCCAAGGTTTGGAATCAATGCTCTGGCAGGCAAATACAGAAATCCTCTTTAATCACCAAGAGACCTGGACACCTCTTTAATTATCTGTGCTGATAACCCCAGCAGCCTGGCCTTGTCTGAGTACTCACCCAGGGCTGTGGGGGGCAAACATCCTGCTGAACCCCAGTCCCACATGCCCTTGGAGGTCACCTGCCAAGACTGAGCAGCTGCAAAAAAACTACTTTTCTGACACTTATTTTTTATGAACTTCTACAAGCTGCCAAGAAAGAGATTTTCTTACAGGGAGAGCTGACTGAAGCAGCAGGAAGACATGAAAAATGCCTATTCTCTCCCTACTTTCTCATTCATTGGTAAATTAATGAGAAGCATTTGCAGAGGACACAGGCATTGCAGCCCACGCTGCACACCGGGTTTCCCCCTCCCACGTAACCTCACAGGTAAAAAGCATCACCAAGGTCTGGCTTTGTGACAAAAGGCACCCACCATGGCCAGAGCCAAGTCTCTAAGAATCACTCTTCAATTAATTTAAAAACATTTCTTGCAATAGTATAATTCAGTTTCTAGGCTTAAGGGAGGATTTTTTAATGCCAAATAATCCATTAATTAAAAGTTTAAAATCCCACCCTTAGTTACCAGCTATTCTGAGGTGACAAACTTACACCCAGCCTCTGCAGAATACAGCTATATTGACTATAAACAGGATTACTCACAGGAGCTTTTCATCTGTAACTTTTCTGTGGAGCTTGAAGGTCACACATTAACAAGGGCTACAACCTCCTTCGAAAAACAGCAAGGGAGGATGCCTTACCTCTGCTGCTGCTGCTTGTGCAAGGAAACAATAAATGCCTTTCTTAAATGGCATAAATTGAGCTGTGCTGATGTTTCACAAAGGCACAAATTGATTACCTTATTTAAATATCATGTTGTTTGCTCCTGGATGAGATCTGAGCTGCTCCACCAGGAACAGACAAGATTTACTCCACATCTGAAGTGGGAAGGACCAGCTCAGAGAGCCCAGCACTGCTCATCAGGCTGGTTAAAGTGTGTCTGCAGGGCCAAATCACTCTATCCCAAACATGCAGTACTTTGCCACTCATGACCCAATGATCTGAGTCTCCAGAAGTTGAGATTTGACATGACCAAGCCAGAGGGACCTTTGGCCTCTTCAATGATCCTTCTCGAGACCCTGGAGTTTGGAGAAGCCTCTGTGTGCCTGCTGTGCCCGGGTAAATGAAGGCAAATGGGCAGCCACGAATTCCTGCCCACACCAGATCCCCCAAACCATGCTTGGGGTGTGCAGGCAGCCTCACAGAGGTTACACAGATGTCACCTGTCTACATTGTTTCTGCTGGCAGCAACTCTAAACCCCTCGCAGGTGTGGTAGTGCTACAAAGACAAGGTGAGGTTGTCTCCCATCTCTCTTCCCTGCCCTGGGCAGCACCAATGATGTGCAGCACATGCCTGAGGACTCCCTGTTCTCATCAGGGACACAGTGGAGCTTGTTGAGGAGCAAAATGAACTCACCTTTGAAATAAAATGGGCAGGAGTCATTGTTATCTCCNTAATTAGTTGTGCCCCGGAGGACCCCTGCGCCAAAAATCATACATCTGAAGAGTTCCTTTTATTTTGAATTAATTTTCAGGCATTTTGTCTCCTTCAGCACACTTCAATTACATCTATCTTTTTGAAAAGTCTTAATTAAAAGCCAGGCTTCCAGAACTTTGAAGGATAGCAGTGGAAGTGTCACGGGGCAGATCCACAGACTCTTACCCCACCAGACATCAACGGGGTTGATGATTTAAGAAAAGGAGTTGATCTGTCTGGTCCACAAAATGTCTGCTTGGGACCAGAGGAGCCACCTGAGAGCAGCTCCACAAGGTGTCCTTCCTGACACACCAAGTCGGGAGCTTCTTTTCCAAAATAAGCACCCATGACATGTACTGCTCCCTGACCCCAAATCCTTTCCTACTGGGGTGAGAGCCACCCTCCACATGGCACCAGCAGGTTTCATAAGCCTGGACTGGTGACTGGGACCATCTGCAATCCAGTTTTACCTACCTTAACAACCTGCTAGTGTTACAACTCTTGACCCTGTGATATGTGCAGCAGCCACTCAGCTTGTGTCTCCTGGCTTGCATCAAAAAGGATGCAGAGTAAATTTTTCTCAGGTGTAACTTATGCACCTTCTGTGATTCTTTTTTCTCACTGCTTCTGACATTTTGGTGTGTAAGCTTTGTTCTGCACTATTACAACTCCTCCTCTCAAGGGTGGGAAAGAAAGGCTGGGTGGGTGGAAAAGCCTTCTTGAAAGATCACAGACAAAACAGAATGGCAATGGAGGCGGCAGCACAGCCAGGCTCTATTCTTAGATGTTGGGTTGCTTGTCTGGACAGTACCAAAGAGAAGTCCAAAAATGGTTTTGGGACAAGGACATAGAGCCCATGGTAATGCCATATGTGCATTGAAGATCTCAGATATGTGACCTGACATAGGCAGGAGCTGTCCTCCTGGACTCAGCCTCTAGGAAAACACCTCACATTAGGAGAGAACTTAGTCCCAGCTGTCTAAGCCAAACCTTGTTAGTAATAGGAAGGCTGCTGACTTCCTGGGAGCTCCCCAAACTCGGCATCTGTGTGGTCCCACAGAGCAGGCTGTGAGGCAAGGGTCAGCTTTGCTTCTTAGCATCTTCATCAGTACCACATAATGACACAGATTCTGAATACCAAATAAATCATGTCTTTCATAAGCATTTATTGCTCATTAGTTTGGACATCGAGCTAATGAATGACTCATTTGTCTTCTAAATCCCTAATGACCATTAATTAAATAATTAACCCAGCTCTGTGAGAAATGGAAGAAAACAACTGATAATTATTTACAGATATATACAAAAATTCACAGCTATTTTTGAGATTCCGGGATGCTTTGTCAGGGAATTGCAATCACTCACCAAAGTACTGTTCTTTAATTTTCAGTTGGAAAGCTTCAGAGCATTTCTCCTGGCAATTGCTAAGTGGCTGAATGATTGCTCCCCATTGACAAACCAGGGGCTGGCAGGTCGCAGGTGGTTATGTGCATTCTTATAAAGCAGCACAATGCCAGTCAGTGCTGCTTAGCTGTGTGTGTCACCTTTTCATAACAACAAAGAAAAATACCTCCAAAGGTTTCAAGTGCTTTGCTTATTAAGCAGTTGACTGATTGCTCCTGACTGGCAAGTGACACGGTGAAAGGTACCAGGTGCTGCTGCTTTCTGGTGTGCTAGAGCTGCCCACCTTCCTTTTGGACTAGCAGATTAGTGAGGGGCACAGTCAGAAGATGAAGATTTTGGTAGCTTAAATATTTTTAAGTATCCATTATGCAACGTGCTCTTGTCGACCCAAGACCTCTCCTGTTACAGAGCAGCTCCTTCTATTCACTGTGAAAACAACAGAAAAAACACTTGACTGACCACTTGAGACACAAAAGTTTCCATGGAGGCAGACAGGGGGCTCGGTGTAATTGGGTATCAGGTGAGGAAGCACTGGGAAGCTTTTTCTTTGTGTTTCCATTGAACCTGCTGCTCACCAGTGAATACTTGTGTTCAAAAACACGGTGAATAATCCCCTGGTCACTCCATCCATCATCTTCAAGATATCACAGCTTCTAGCTCGTCTCCCTCAGAGTCATTTATTTTCCCAGAGGAAAAGTCCCAGTCTGTTTAGTGTTTGTCATAGGGAAACTCTTGCATGCCCTTGGTCACCCCTTACCCTTCTCTGTATCTCTCCTGATGGATGAATGGAGCTGTTGGCTTCACTGGAACCGGTAGAAGCACGAAGTTGAGATTGCAGTTAAAAGTTTGTTGGTTTCACAATTGGGTTTTAATTTTTTTCAAGCCACATGTACTCTCATAATTTCAGTGACATTGGGCTGGATTAGAAAAAGTGCTGGTTGGATCACTACAGGCTACAAAAACACAAATTTAGCATGGAGTCAGTGATCTGGATCACTCAGTAGCTTGCAAGACCTCCATATTAGATGATGCAATAACCAATACATGCCTTTGAACTTCACAATACTCATTTAATTTATACCTTATAATTTGCATATTCAAGTGTTGGCTGCTGATGGGTGGAAATGAGACCTCATATTGCCAAAACAAGGCATTCCAAAACCAGGTAAGATACCATCCTGCCTCCAGAAAACACATACAGGGGGAATGTTCTTCTGGGAGAGAGAGATTTTTAATCTGTGGTTTCTGAACCCGTGAGGTCTGCTGAGCTCACGTTTCCAGGCTTTTTGGATTAGCTGCTCTCTTTGCCAGTGTCTCAGCACCTCATAGTGACTCACCCTATGATGAGGGTTTTGCTGCAGAGTCTTCCCTGCAGCCACTCCTCCCATGTCTGCCTCTGCCTTGCCCATGGTCTCCTTTGGCTGGGGGCATTTTGTGGTGTCTGAGGTGGGACTGCCACCATAAAATTTTCTTAAAAACACCCCAAAAAATGCGAATTAAACCAAATTTGTAACCTCTCCTGTTTAAGCCACCGCCGGATGGGGCAATGCTTAAGGTCTCAGTATGTTTGATGGACTGGAAAAAATATTTCCCAACTAGCCCTGCCTAATTATAGCCTCATTAACAAGAGAATTGACCGTACTGAGCCATTGGCAAAACCAGGCTGCCACAAAGGAAAAACTGGAAAAGGCCTTAGATTTCTTGACCTGTGGCACTTCCAGGCTGGAACACCTATGGCAGGTCTCGTGAATGACCCATCCAGACATCAAGAGTGTGCGCACACAGATATGCCTGAGCATGTATTTCTAATTTTCCACACGTGATAATTGGTGATGCCACCCCCCGCTGTCCCCCAGCCATGCTCACTCCAAAGCTCAGCAAGCACACCTGCCCTGCATGGGCACACCTCTGCTCCTGCAGCAGGTCACCTTGCTGCCAGCTCCAGCAGCTTTGAACTGACACGATGGGACAAAACAATCACCATGAAGCTGGACAAAAAAAACTCAAAAACCATGGGATTTGGTGTTTCAGAATGACATAATGGACTAGCAAATACCTTGGACTCTGAGTCTCCCGCTCCTGGGTGAGAGGTGAAAAATGAAGGTGGAAATCACCAGCTGGGGTGAATACAACATACATACATGATTAAAAGCAGGCTGGGCTCACCCAGGACCCAAACAACTCCATGCTTCAGTAGCCACTGCACCTAGAAGCCCTCTCATTTTATTTTTTTTTAAATAAACTGGTGTGTAAGCAGAAGGAAAGGCCTGGTGCATGGGCTAATTTTTAATTGTTTAATTGACTTAATTAACTGCCTTTCATTATTTTTTTTTTCCTCCTGGCCATCTCCCAACCTCGCAGGCACACACCAGTGCAACCCAAATTGCTGGCAGAAGCAAGATGAGAGCAAACCCAAGCGTTGAAGGTGGGTGTTTGGCAGCAGAGCTGGGCGCCTGCTCCGTGTTCATCACTGCTGGGAGGACAGCAAGGAGCCAGAAAGTTTCATCATGTCCGAAAGAAAAGAGCAGAGTGATGAAAGACTGCTCAGATGGTGCTGCGGGGTACCAAGGGTAATAAATCAACCAGAAAGAGAGTCAAAACAAACAGCAGCGAAACCTTATTTTTGTGCTGAATTTTGAGCTTGCTTTAAGTTTGGAAGCATTGGGTGAGGGCAAGTCTTTGCTTTTATATAAAACATTTGCAGTAAAATTCCAGTTTCTCTCCAGGCTCTTTTGTTTAAATCAGAATGATTTTATTTTTTTTAAATCAAGAATGATCCTTCCACAAAGGATTTTGTAAATGGTACATCTATAGAAATAATATTTGAAATAGGATTATTTTTTGCCCAATTGCTTTTTAAAATAAAAACTCATGTTTATTTAAATGTGCAATTTGAAAAAACATTGCCCAAAATCCTCTTAGCAGAAACCTCGGCCACAGTGTAATGAAGGGGATTTTTGTTCTTGATTACAATGAGGACCAAGATTAATCACAACAAGATTTTGAGAAACAGCTGGATTTTTGGCTAGAGGGGAGAGAATTTAAAAATAAAGTTGGCATAAAGATGAAAAAAAGACTTAGACGTTATGTTTAGCTAATTAGCTAATTATCCTGTCCTAGCAGTCTGCACAAAATGAAAATACTCTTAAAGGAGCATCAAAATCCTGCAAATTTCCAAAACATGTTTTGGAAACTGTTTTGCCCTCTGATTCCTTCCCTGAATTCCTCTTCTTTCCTCAGCCCAGCCAGTGATGGATTAAATCCCCTCTGTTCACTCTGGGGGCTGAGGGGCAGGTATGGACCTGCCCTGGTGGAGCTCCCCAAGCCTGAGAGCAAACCTGGCAGCTGTCAGGAGGGACATCCTGGTGCACAGCGGCTCCTCTCCTGCACTCACACACCCCAAATTGCGCAAATAAGGACTAATTTACCCCCCTTCCACCTGCTGGGAAACATGCAGACCAACCCTTTGCTCTTGGGGCAGAGGAGGGGTATTTTTACATTCGTAATCAAAGCTGTAGTTTGATGTGTTAGTTCTAGCTCAGAAATGAGGAGCCTCCCATGCCAGACTCTTAGCAAGCACTGACTAAAAGTAGATTTCCAGCCCAAGACCAGAGACAGCTACAGACAACCAGGGTGAGGGCAAGGGCTGAAGCCCCCACCACTCAGTGATGGCAATGTGAGGTTAATGGCTGCACTTGGTGATCTAGAAGTCTTTTCCAATGTCAATGATTCAATGATTCCATGACCTTGGGTCACCATAGAGTGATTATTTTGGAGTGAGACCATCTGAAGAAGGAACTACTGAAGAACATGAAGGAACAGGGAGATTTACAGAGGGGAAGAGATGGCCACTGACAACTGAAAAAGGAAACTCCATGGTGGCTCATCAAACTGCATCTGTCTGGCCAGGAGGAGAGGTGGGTGCAGGGGAAGCTGGAGGAAAGATGTGACACCAGAGGATGATGGAGAGCAGGTTGCTTGTAGCTGCTGTACAGAAATAGCATGTAGGGCATAGGCATAGCCTGCAGGCAAAGGGCTTGAGCTGGCAACCAGACATCCACTAGGATATGTCAAAAAGACAGGCTGTGACTGTGATTTGGGGGAGCAACACTGGACTGCGAGCCACCAACACTCTCTGAAGTTTGCAGATGAGCAAACCTGAAGAGAAGGAGAAGAGAAGGGGTACAAGAGCAAAGCTGTGTGGGGCTCTGACATTAATATGGAATGACAGCAAGGATGGTTCAGAAGGAATGGCACCACCCCTTTACCACTGCTCCTTGGGAGCACTGTTCTTCCCCAAAGAGTTGTGAGGAGCAGGTGGATCTGCCCTGCCAGCAGGGCTCAGGAGGGAAAGGAGCCAGGGTTCTAGAACCCTGGGCATTCAGCCCTCTACAAGGCTCAGAAGGGACCTTACCTCATCTACTGCAATATTTCAGAGGAAGGGAAAGAATCTCAGGGAAAGTTATAGAAAGATTAAATCTTAGAGTTATCCAATAAACTCAGACACACTACTACAGCTGAGGTAATCATGATCCCTTCAGAAATATGCTACTGCCTCCTGGGATTTTACACATCCAGAGCATCATTTTAAGCCCAGCTGCTTCATCAACAGTGGTGCTCAGGGGCTTTGCTCCACTGCACTCTTTAGAAAAAGGCAGCCAGTCCCACATCAGCTTGGACATGCGTCTGGTGAAACCAAACCATTCCCCCTCCAAAAGCCTCTAACCCTCAGCAACCTCCAAGCAAGAGCAAATCAGCAAACAACACCCTGAGAGCAAAAATTAAATCTTGATTTGTTTCGATGTTACTGACAGTTGTAACACTGTGGTGCCCCAGCAGCAGGGCACTCTGCTCTGTGGGGGTGACAGGACATGCACCCAGCTGCCACAGAGATCAGGGATCCCCTGGGACAGGAGGATCAAGAAGGGATGAGAAGGTGCAGCATGGACTTGCCAGACAGCCCATGTCCCAGCCAGGTCCTTGCAGAAGGCACAATAATATGAGTTTTCCCTGGCATCAGGAAGCACTGGTTGTTCCTAACAGATATCTGTCCTCACCCAACGATACAAAGAAATGTTGAGACACCCTGTTTCTTCCACCACCAACATGCAAAGCATCCCAAAGGAGGGTAGAAGCTCCCTGGGCTGAAGACTTTTTATTTTATTTCTGCTGCCTTTGCCTTTCAGCTGTTAGTCCTGACCAGCTCCCCCGTCGTTATCTACCAGGACAGCTGTTTTTGTCTGCAGTTGTACAAAATGTCAGCAGGCATCACCAACTACTTCCTGGGTACAATTTCGGAATTTCAGAGCTTGCAGCCTTCCTTGGCAAGAACTATGTCATTTTGACAATGCTATCCCCAAACTTATGCACTCAGAGTCTCCTGGATTAGTGTGGAGTGTCAAAATGAATATATCAGGTTAACACCTCCAACCCATGCCTATTAGATCAAGTCTGGCCTGCCTAGTAAAAGCAAGTTTGTTGGGCATGATGCCTTGGTTTGCTATAATAAGGAGTGGTAAAGTGACCTCACAGAAGTAAAATTAAGAGGGCAGAGCTAACTGCAGTGGAGCAGGATATTATCAGCAACATCCATGTGCCTTTGCCAAAGGTCTGTCTGAAGTGGGCAGCAAACCCAAGCAGCAGAGTTGGGCTTTTGTGAGTGTGACAGCCAACATGAAGCTGGTAAGGAAAGGCAACCCGTCACCTGAGCTACTGGGGACAAAGTGGGACACACCTCTGCCCAGTGCCAGCAGGAAGGCCAGTGGCCTGGAACAGTAGTTTCTCCTCCCCATGCAGCTTAAGCCTCTGTTCTGTTCAGCAATCAGCTCCCTTCTGGTCAGCCACACCAATAAATCTACACAAACCCACTGATTTTGTGAGGCCAGTTCCTCACATCTAACCCACCATACACCTCAGTAAAGAGTTGTAACAACTTCTTTAAAACCATCTATCACTGGAGTCCAAAACAAAACACCTCTTGTTCGGCACAGACAGGATGTGGACCTGCTGGAGTGAGTCCAGAAAAGACCCCAAGGATGCTCAAAGGGCTGGAGCATGTCTGCTATGGAGACAGGCTGAGAGAGTTGAGGTTGTTCAGCCTGCAGAAGAGGTTTAAGGGAGAACTTAGGGCAATTTTCAGTAGATAAAGAGGCTGCAAGAATACTGGTGAGGGGGCTTTTTATAAGGCCTTGTAGTGATAGGACAGGCAGGGATGGCTTTAAACTGAATGGAGGCAGGTTTATGTTAGATATCAGGGAGAAATTCTTTGCTGTGATGGTGATGAGGCACTGGATCATATTGCCCAGAGAAGTTGGGGATGCCCCATCCCAGAAAATGTTCAAGGCAAGGTTGGATGGGGCTTTGAACAACCTGGTCTAGTGGAAAGTGCCCCTGCCTAGGGGAGGCGGGGTGGAATTGGATGATCCTTAAAGTCCCTTCCAACCCAAATCAATCTGTGATTCTGTGATTCCCAGTGACATTTCAGTCCTCAATGAAAACTCTTCAAATCTATTTTTTCCTGTAACAAATCTTAGAAATACTCTCCAGAACAGTCATTCTTGCTCTGGTTTCTCCTTGGATTTGTGTTTTCAGCATCATCCCTGTTTAAAATCCTGTCTCAGAGGTTTGACTTGCGTGTGGTGAGCCATGCCCAGGAGCATTTCACTAATTACTGTATGACCAATGGTCCTGGTGGTGCATCACAGTTTCAACATCTTTGGCTCAGGTGCAGACACAATTTCATAAGAATCTTTTGATTTTAACAGCACATTGCTGAGGTGGGGAGGAGATGGGTAATTCATCAGCTGCAGAATCTCTAAGCTGTAAGATATTGCTCCCTTCATGCTCAGTGTGAAGAACAAGCCAGCATTCAAGCCTTGTCTTGAGAGGCTCCTCACCCCAGCTGGCAGTGTGTGACCCCAACTACTTGGTTTTGACCTCCTGAGTCTTTGGAAAAAAAAATTATCCCTGATGGATACCCCAAACTTCCCAAACCTTCACACACTGCTGTCAGATGTAAGCAGATTTGACTGTTATTGCATGAAACAAGATACTAATAGCTAATAGGCAATTTATTTGGTGCTGTCAGCTTCATGATTATCTACCTCAGAGACAAGGCCAAAGAAAACATGAATAAAATGTATGGGCCAGATCCTCATCTCTTCAAATCTGCCTCATTATCTCTATTTTTGCATGGGAGATTTTCACAATCTGACACTTAATTCATGGGAAGGACCAATGTCAGCCACTGGGAAAGAAGCACTTCATCAAAAACAGACCGTTTGCCACAAAACACCTGGTGTAAAAGGTAGGGTTTAAGTGTAGAGGCAAAAGGGTTCAGAAATTATAAATTAAGCCTAATTTTCTATTCATATTGAAGACCAACTCTCCCATGGGTAGCACTGAGTGTAAGAGCAAGGCAGGGCTTGAGTGACTTTTGACATTGTGTCATGTTGGGGTTTTTTATCAAACTCTGCTGAGGGAAAAGCTGGGCACTCAGACACATGATCTGTGCTTGCTCAGGCCTTCCCAAACTGATGCTGGCCTGTGGCACAATTTTCTATCAAGGACCTCAACATATTTTGGATCCCTTGAATACCAACATACTTGATATTCCTCAGAGTTGGAGGTCTGGTGGCCTGTTCTCACACGAGTCACCCAGTGACAAAACCAGTCAAAAATTAGCAGCCAGCCCTCACAACAACAACATTTGTAATGGGTCCAGGAGTAATAGAAGACATAACACTGCTGAAATCCTGCCCATCTCCTTTCCTTCCACTATGGAGTGAAATATTCTTGCACAGGCAATTATTCTCAAAGCATGCTTCATCTTGCTGGATGCAGGAAGGAGCATTCCCCAGTGTTCCACTCCAACCTGGGCCAGGACAAGTGCTGCTTTGTCACCATGCATCTACAACTAGTGCAGAAAGGCAACCTTATGAACTAGCAAGGACTTCACCCCATTTTTCTACACCCATCAGCATTAGTTCATTACTTCACGCCCCAAAATTTTCTGCTTGTAAGTCTCTTTGAAGAGGTCTAAGTAACTTTCATGGTGCTCCATCAGAGCACCAGGTTTCAGGGCTACTCTTTTTTCCAAGCTTCCCTCTTTTGCATTCCTGGTGACAAGTGCATAAAGACAATTTCATACCTGTTTATTATGGGGAAGGACACATGCATCTGTAACTGATTTGACAGGAGACAGCATGACAGCTGTTTTACAGGATTCTCCATTGAAATAGCAAATGAGAGGCTTGCTGGCATATATGGGCCATATTTATATCCTAAACAAAAGGGCAATAACGTACATAGTGACAAGCCTTGTTTGTACACAGCTTTCAGCAAGTTTGTGCCAAGTGCTGGCTCCCAGCCAAGCTCGCGGCTGGTACAATCTGGCACAGCCCCTCCGACTCCAAGGCAGCTGCATCAATTTACACCAAGCAAGAAATGAGGTATAATTTTCTCAGTTACACACTAGAATTACAGGAGATGGAGGGGGGAGAAGAAATGATGATCTGCAGGAAGGCTGGAGGCGAGCAGCATCTCAGCCTGCCACGTGCTGCAGGGGGATAGGTCTGAGCGTGTTCACAAGGCTGGGCTGTTGGATTTGTGAGGGGTTGCAATAAAGACAGAAACATTTTAGAAGCCACCCATAGCTGCCTGCACTCAGCGTGGCAAACAGCACTCAGTACAGCAGCCCATTGTTTTCAGCCTGTTTAAATGGGAGTGTACAGTGGGGAAAGCTGCACTTCCACCTGTGCTTCCACACAGGGAAATGGAGATGGGGCTCTCCTGTACCCCAGGGCCTCTGATCATTCTGCAAACAGCAATTTTCTCACGCAGGGAAAAGAGATACGAAGATCACCTCCAGCCCTCACCTAGTCCCTGACCATCTGTGTAATGCCAGAGGATGCTTCAGGAAAGAAGCTGATGGCAGTGGCCTGTGGAGGCTGAAGCAGGACATTAGTGATCACTCCACTGAGCTGAATTTTGGCTGAAACTTGCATGTGAATAACCTTTGTCATACCATTAGTAGGGGTTTTTTTAACAGTAGCACACTCTCAGGAGCACAGTAAGTATTAATGCCATTTCCAAACACCAGTTCAAAATGCTTTATAGAGGTCTCCACCTTAATCTTCTTTTAAATTGATTTTCATAACTCAATGGCCAAATTAAAAAATAATGTGGATCCTTAGTCCTGCTCTTTAGAGAAGGCTTTGCTTCTCCATAGGTGACTCCATAGCTCCTCGCTGCACCAGGCTGTTGTCTTGGCTTAAACATTTCACATTGTTTCAGCAAAAATAGAGAGAAGTATCTGTTATTGTTTATAGCAATTAATTCCAACCATAATAAATAATGCATGCCTTTACATCTACTTATAGTATACAACTACACCTCATCACACCCAGCCCTGCCCAGAACTGCTACTGAGTGTAAGGGATTTGCTCTATTTCCAACCTAAACCCTGGTATCAGATCCTCACATGTAGCCAGAAAGCTGCCCAGCAGATGAACACTGTCAGAAGGTTAGAAATTACAGTGGCCCAATCATGTAACTTTGCTTTTACTCTGTCCAAAAAAAACCCATAACACAGGACATAACACATAGGACATAAATCTTAGCAAGAAGCTCCCACAGATAAACAGTTCATGTTTACACCACAAGTTTTATGATGATCATCTTGATGTTGGCTTGTTATGTCAAAGATAGGTATGTTAAGAGAAAGGTTTGGAATGGTTTAATTTCTGTTAAAGCAGGAACCGATATATAATTAATTTTAATTTTAGCCCTCCAATACTAAAACCAAATTTCTTTTCAGAAAACTGAGAGGGCTCTGCCTCCAGCTATTAAAGGCAACAATATGGGTATTGTATGCTAAAAACCCCAGGAACAATGGCGAAACAAGGGCTCAGTGTAAACAAATGGATGAGGCAACAAAAACTGAATGAGACATTTTCAAACATTTAATGATTACATGTCAAAGCACAATTTAAATATCACAGCACTTTATGTGTTCATGAGGAGGAAAACAAAATGACTGAGAACTCCTGGCTAAAATAGTCTTGTTCCTGGCACTGATTGATATTCTTGAATGAAAGACTTGATGGATTATGATTTTTGCAAGAGAATCATTACACGCCAAGTGCACAAATAGAGAAGTACAGCTTGTTGACACCTCTGTGCAAAATAAAGCCAGTCTAGAAATTTTGATTCATTATATCTCTATTAGGAATCAATCCACCTGACCTAAATTTTGCATCATAAATCAGATTAAGAAACCTGTCTGCATCTCAGAAAAGGCTGTACGCCCTTGGTTTAAAATCACTCCACTATATCCAGCACACCATTATTATTCTAAATGCAATAATCTATACCGTATAATTTAGGTCAACTTGATTTCAGACTAGACAAGAACATTACTACCCACTCACCTGCAGAGGAATTTAATCATTTTAGGGACATTATTTGTCTTTTTGTAAACGGGCTATTTGTTGGGTTCTTTAGTTTCTTATTCACTCATTGCTCAAGGTGTGGGGGAAAAAAAATAGCACAACACTGATAAAATACTACAGGAAGATCATAAAGAAACTTTGGAGAACCTTAAAGTAGAGCCATATCGTTTTCTTACATGGGTAATTACAGTAAATTGGATTTACACAGCTAAATAGAGAGTCATTGATTTTTCCTGGCTGGCCACAGTGCTGAAGAGAAGCCAGGTGGGTTTGTGATGCTGCCTAAAAGACTTTGACAGCTGAAAATCTTCCCCCTGAAAGTGTGTAAGAGTGTATAGGTCTGGCTGAAAGTCAAAGGGACTCGCATCCAAGTCTGAGATGCTTTTTAAACTATCCCCATCGGTATCAACCTGGAATTTGGAGTGAGTTTTAAAAGGAGAGATGGTAGCATTTTCTGCATAAAATTAGACAAGTTCATTAACCGTGAGGAATTTTTGTTTAACTTTGAGGAGCTGCATCGCTCGCTCCTCTTTGAGCTGCACCAGCAAACCCAGGGGTGCAGCACCAGCCTTTGACGATGAAAGGGCCACGAGCAGAAACAAAATGGGCTTTTGAAAGCTTCAAGCCCATGACAGCTGTGAGAGAGCAATAATTCAGGAAATGTCTTGGGTAAAATCAACTCGAATGACTTGATGCTTTGTTTTATCATTACGAACATAAAGGAGTTTCTTTTAGTTATCAACCAAAAATCTCAAGGGGTTCCCCAAAGATTTGCTAATAGCATGCCTTGAATAGAAATGACTGCAAGTGACAGTAAAATAGCAATTGAAAAGGGACAGTTTTGCCCACAAGTGTCAGTGCTGCGACTAAAACATGAGAATCCCTAGCTACACCTACACCCTGTTCCCACAGACTGCCTCTAAATCCAACAGGGCAAGTCTCTCTCCAGGCTTCAGTCTGCCCCTCCATAAAGCACGGATGTCAATGCTGGCCATCTACATTCCTATGGAAAATTCCTGGGAAACCCTCAGATGAGGCCATTTATTGTTACAGCCCCATGGTTTCTGGTGGCCATCTACACCTGGGTGTGTGGGAGGTGGGGAATAAAAGGTGCTGCTAATGTTGGATGCTTTGCAAACACTTTGCCAAGGGGGAGGCACCAATGGATGGGAGCTCAGCCCTGTGGACACCTCCCTGCCTGGGGAAGCTGATCCACATCCAAACACCGTGCTGCCATCAGGCAGAGTGGAAATGACAAGTGCTTTTCTATGACATTCAACACTGAATTTATCTGGACCATTTCCAGATGAGATGCCTCTTTTCCTGGTGAAGGAACTATTTACATGTCGTGTGATTATTTTGTTATGACCTGTAGGCTTTCATGTGCCTTTAAAGAGGTTTCCCATCCTGGGCATGACTGAAATGGCCCCAGACTGATTCCAGAGCAGGATCAGTCCCCATCCCCACAGATGGATAATACCCTGGCTCTACCCTTGCCCCAGCAGAGCCCCCTCAGCCTTGAGACAGCGCAGCATGATCCCAGGAGAGCATAATGAAGCACTAGGGAAGATGCCAAACAAGGTGATTGTCAGCTGTGCTAGCTGGTTATATTTATACCTGCAGTGGAGATAGACTTTAAAGGCAACATAAACGTTCTTGGCTCCTTTCTCAACCATTCTTTTACCTGGCACAGTGGTGTGAAGGGACTAAATAAACACTGAAAATCTTACTTAGTCTGTATTCTGCTAAACAAGACCCTACCAACTTCCTTTTTATCTTTTTAACACAAGACAATGAATTCTCTTAAGACTTTTTTGACTTTTTCTAAGTCCTCACACAGACTTTCTTAGCAAAGAACTAAGTTATGCCTTTCTTTCAGAACATTTGGACAAATGACAAGACTAGATAACAAGGCCTCCATATCCCTCAAGTATAAACGTATTCACTGACTGCCTATGAGGAAGCTGATGAAAACTTCAAAAGTCTAAAACCAGTAAGAATAATATTTCTGCCATGGGGAGACCTGTGACAAACAATTATCCCTGCAATTTAGTAGCATTTTTGATCTAAATTGTTGATGCTGGTAAAGCAAAGCTGCTGGTGTCACATTCCTTAGGGAACTTGAAAACACCTTGGCTGAATGGCATCTACCATGAACACAGATCCACTGTTGCTGCCTCCCTGAGAACTGGGCTTAATTTTTTAATTCATTCCCAAACTCCCCCAAGTATCCAAGGTTCCATGAGGGGTGGTCTGAGGATGCTCTGGGAGCATCATGGTGGCACTGCCTAATTCCCCTGTCAAACACTGCAAAGTCCCATTGTGCCACGTCCCAATCACTGGAAATACCAATGTTATTTTCACAGAAAATAAAGACTTCCTGATAGACACGATTTAAATAATACAGTCTTGGCTTTTTTAAAGGGAGAGAAACAATCCATTCAAATGTAGAATGATTTCTTTCTCAGAGTGTTTCAAAGTCATGTCACTCTATCTATTACCCAAGACAAATTACTTTGACAGCACTATCTACTCTTGACATTTGAGTTGTCTCTCTAGCCTATTATATTTTAACACAGGCATAAAATATTGTTCAGACAGTATGGTTAGTCTAAAAGAGTAAATCTAACTGCTTTGAAATGGCCTATTAGGAGATGAACTCTCAGTTTAGCTGCAGGCGGAGAATTAATCCAGTGCTTTTCTTAGTTCTTCAATGGCAATCTTTTCTTCCCCGCTAACTAAATGCTCTTTATTTGGAGGGATGTAAAAAGAGAGTGATCTTCAGAGGGAGAGGGGGAAAATTAAGCAGAAATCAGAGGGGAAAGTGTCATTGAGAAATTCTGACACATGACATCGTTAGAGGACATATCTGGGCTCTCCTGTTGTGGCAGAAATGGACATGGGGTTGAATTTTTACTTCAGCCTTGAGAACAATTATGTACACAACTTACTCAGCCTCCTGCATGCCTTAAAATACAACACCTGCCTCTGCTGTTTGGGCTGGCATATTGCAAGTATCCAGTTATAAAAAAGAACACCCTGGGGGACGCCTTCCCAGGGCACAGCTGCTCCTGGGTCATGAGGACAGGAGCACTGGGGGGTCCCAGCCAAGCTCACTGGCTTGGGCTCCAGCTGTTCATCAGGGGAGAGTGCTCTGCTCAGCTCACAAAGAGCTTCTGCCTGTCTTACAGCTTCACCTTCGGCCATGGGAGTGGTGTGAGCGTGTGCTTGGTCACATCATCCTCTTATGCATGTGGAGATATGTGGTTTGCAATAAACAAATGCTTGCAGCTACTTCAGAGGAATTAATTTCAATTCTTTCCCC
>VXBB01014652.1:80446-95514 GCA_013399915.1 Illadopsis cleaveri
GGTCTGGGGTCCTGAGCCCAGGAAAGACATGGATCTGTTGGACTGAAGCCAGAGGAGGCAATGGAGATGGCCAGTGGACTGGACCACCTCTGCTGCAGAGACTAGCTGAGAGAGTTGGGGTGTTCAGTCTGGAGAAGAGACAGCTCCGAGGAGACCATACAACTAAGAGAGGGCTGTTATAAAAATGGAGAGCAGCTTTTTACACAGGCAGCCTGTGTTAGGTCAAGGGGAGAAAATTTTAGATTAAATACTAGGAATAAATTTTCAGTGTGAGGGTGCCGAGGCACAGGAACAGGTTGCCCAGAGGAGTTTTGGAAGCCCCATGCCTGGAAGTGTTCAAGGCCAAGTTGGATGGGGCCCTGAGCAATATGACCTAGCATGTGGTATCCCTGCCCATGAAAGGTCGATTGGAACGAGATGTTCTTCAAGGTGCCTTCCCCCCTAAACCAGTGATTCTATGGAGAAACAAACTGCAGATCAAATGCCTACAAGCACCTACTAGGGCTTGCTGGAGCAGATTCTGCGCCTCTCCTGTGATAAATACCAGTGCTATTTGCCATGTGGTAAATCTGCCCTGATTCCCCTCACTCCCGGATGATGGTGAGGGTTCAACGCTTCTGTGCTTCCCACATTGTGAGGTCACTTCTTGCTAAAACACATTTATTGTCGTGACAGCTTTGCTTTGTGTAATTATCTGTTTATCAGCCGCCAGCCTTCTCCTACTAAGGAGCTTGACGCCTTCTTTTTTATTCATCGCGCCTGATCAGTCTTGAAGATAGATATCAGGTTAAACGAGCTTCCTGGGCCAATCAATCAGCTCCGGAGACGGCACCTCTTGTTGCTCAATGAAACTCCTCTGCTGCCCTACCTGTGTGGGGTGATTGCCTTTCCCTTCCCCCGGGACTGCAGCAAAAGGATTCAGGAGGCATTTGTTTTGCTTTTGTTAATTGAAAGGTGAAAACTCTTCTAATTAATGATCCAACTACAGGGCCTCATTGTGTCATTATTCCTTATTGATGAAAAAGGAATAAAAGCCATCGGATAAATTAGGGCAGGCACGTTAGGACCTTCACAGTGTGCCTAAATTGAATGTGTTGGCTGGTGAAGGACTGAGCATAAAGGGGCTCATTAAGAGTGACTTGATGACCAAAGGGATACCCAGGATTACTGTCCCCTGCTATTAGATGTGTCTGAATTACACACCCCGTTGGTAAAGCAGGAGGTCTTTGTGCCCTTTCCTCACGTCCTTTCAGGAGCTGACCCAGCTCTTTTGCTGGTAGGTAGAAAATCTTGAACCCCCTCATTCTTCATGGTTATAGTTATAGGATGTTATATCCACCTTTTTTCTTACCCAGCACTGTCCTCTAACTCAAACAGTTCCTTCTGCACCCCCAGGTCTTTGTCAGAGAGAGCACCTGAAGACAAGAACTCTTGTCCCTGCTCACTGAGCACTCCCAGTCTCCTCTGTAGGATAAGGTCTCGCCTCTGCTCTCTTTCTATCTGTCTTTCTCTGAATTCCAGGGTAAATTCATCTTTCTTGAGGATGTGTGACCCACATACACAGTATTCCAGGCAAGGACTCGTACAGACCTTGTGTGCTAGTAATGAGATCTCATTTTACTGTATCTGGGGAAAGTCCATGCCATCCTTAGGTCACTGCTGTCTTTTTGATAACTGGGCCAAAGAGGGTGGCTGTCCTCATTAGCTCCCAGCTCCCAGTGTATACCACAAGCTCCCAGCATGGTCTCCAATGTCCAAACACAGGATTTTGCACTTTTCACAACATTTCATTCCATTTCTGCTGCTTTGGGGAAAAAAATTAAAAAGAAAAAAGAAAAAAGGTGATTCTGCTCTCCACTGACCAGATCTCCTGAAAAGTGTCTCAATGGCTAATGAAATAAACAAAATTTGGGCTTTTTGGACCATTAAAGAAATGTCCACATGTCCTTAAAGAAAATCTGTCCCAAGACCTAACTTTGAGAAAAATGTTTATTAAGTTCCTTGCTTGCTGCTGTCTGCCTGTAAATTAATTCTCTATCAACCTTATTTGTTCATCTGTTGAGAAACAACTTTTCTAGTTTCACCAATGAGTTCTTGTAAAGTACTTTCTCAAGACTACATTTTCAGGGAGGAGATTTACTGCCCTTGTGTTGAGGGTGTTTGTTAGCTTAGCCAAGGAGACACAAATCAGGTTAATCTGGCACGAACTTCCTGGCAGCACCTTGCAGGATTTTGTCTTGCCAGCCTTCCTTTTAAGTAGTTTGGGATTCTGAACCTTTGTCTACAGAAATCAAAGCCGCCTTTCCCACTGTTTGAATAGTCCATGAATCAAATCTTCCTTCTGACAGCAGCCTCTGAAATGTTAAAACAATTCACCATGTTCAAGTCTTTCCTAGATTTCTACTCTGTGTTCCCGCCTGCCATCTCAGCCTCTTTCTCCCCCTAAAGATGGGGCAGACACTCCACTTAACCAGTCAGAGGTTAAGAAGAGAATATGAAACAATGCTTGAATTTGAAACAAATTGTATTTGAAGGGAAACTTCCTTCAGTTGCATGAAACCCACCTTTTTGCACAAAACAGAAGAATTTAAAGATTTACGGAGACATTTCCTCTGAAGCATCAATCCACTTGTCCCTGCTCAGTACCCAGAACAAACTGGGCAAACACTTCTGCTATGGCACCTGGCAGAGCAGAGACTACAGCCAAGTCAGCCCCAAACTTGGCTGAAATGAAGATGACATCTACTACTGTCTGTGCCCAGCACCCTGAGCAAGGCAGACAGGAGGTATCACGGGAGCACAAACAGTAATCACGAAGGTGTCTTCAGGGCACACGAGCTGTACACGCACGCACACAGCTATTTGGGTGCTTTGTAGAGTGTCTCACCTTCTGAACCACTCTGAACCAGGCACGGGGATTCTGCAAGCCAAGCAGTTGCAGGGGAGGGAGATCCAGGGAAGACTGGCATTTTTATATAGGCAATAAATCCTACTTCATGAAGAAACATGTAGAGGTAAAATTGCCAGTGGCTGTTTTAATAACTATTTATGATACATAAAGGGATTTGATTCATAAAAGCAGTAATTATGTCTTTACTACAAAGCAGTACAAATATAAAGCCTCCTACCTGCTACACTGAAACTGTAATTGCATCTCATTAAAGAATATAAGCAAATCAAAATTAAAAACTTGAGCGGAGGGGGGGACAAGCTACCCAAAGTCTTGGTGGCTAGACATTATGGGCTTTGTGTTGTGCCATTCAATCAGCTTAAATACCTCGTAAAATGGGGTGAAGCCCTGAAGAACTGGGTGGTGTTTGGGCAGCCCAGAAGATGGCTTTGCTCACCTAGGCAGCAAGTTTCCAAGGAGATCTATCCACATAAAAGGCACAACAGAAACCTTGGGTTTAATCTCAGACAAGCGGAAATTCCACCAGAACCTTCCATGTGGCTGCAGTTGCACCATGCCAGTCATGGCAGAGCCACAAAGGAAGATTAAACCTTTCCTAGTCCAAACACAGCTGAGGGATAGGCTGAAATAAGCATTTCAAATATTATTTAAGTGCACACCTCTGAAGACAGAGTCTTTTGTGCTGTGGCAACAGAGAGCTGTAACATCACAGTATTCCTCTACTGCAGGCACCAAGTGGGTAGAGGATAAATTAATGTCACATAGAAAAATATCAACACTGAGGTTCAGGCACTGGTCACAGAGGTGCCAGAGCCTAGTGATGGTTTTGTCCCCCAGGCTAACCTCATTACACCTGGCTTTTGCCAGGACTGCTATTGCTCCTTACTAGGTCTTCTCGCAGCATCTCTGGAGTTTCAGCCTTTCACCCTCTGCTATATTCATCAATGTGGTTTTGGGGTGAGGGGTTCTCCCTGCTCCCATCCACGTCTCATCCCTGGGCAGTTTGGGTCCCTGAAGGCACGAGGCTCTCCTCACTGTGTTCAAGATGAGTTCCTTGTGGCCCAGAACAGCTTTTATTGCCCCAAGTCCCTTCAGACCCAACACCTGCCCACCTCAGTGGCCAGCCCTGCTGTGAGAGCACCTCCAGCAGTGTCGCAGTTATCAATGCAACTTTCCTACCAAATGTTCTTTGGTCTAATCGCTTTCTTAAACTACACAAACACAATCTCTGCACCACGATCAATTATTTAACAGAAAATGATGCATTGAGTTAGAAACTAAATACCATTTAATATGCTTCAGGAATTCTAATTGAGACATTTCACTGTACTGCTAATGAAAACTTTAACTTTGCGGTGTTTTCAAATCTTCCTTGAATATAGATAAGCCAATATCTATATACATTCTATTAATGTCTGGAATTATTTTGCCATTTTAATGTAATCAGTCTTTCTATTTTGAAGAGGATGCCCTTGTAGGCTATTTGTTTTCCTTCTGTTTTGCAAATTGTTCCCTTTTCAGGATTGTTTGTTTAGTGTCAAGAGGTTATTAAACAAACCAAGCACAGTCCTTAAACTAATCAGCTAGAAGTGACAATAGAGATCAGGAATAATTCAATATTAAAGAGGTTACTTTTTAAATTGATCTGAAAATGTAACGCATTGGGGGGAAGGGAAGCACATGCACATCTCTTATTAAAGTTGAAAAAATGAGCTGGAGGGACAAGATGCCTTAAAAGCATGAGCCAGGAGCCCCACTGATGGGAAGAGTTGAGTTCCAACACACCACAGCCAATTTCCACATTCATACATGTTCTCCCCACTAGAGTGAGTCAAGGGAAAACTCCACAGGTCTTGCAGGCAGGTGAGGGCTGCCTTTCCACCAGCATTTGCTATCAGTCTTTTGCAGTCTTTGGGATCTTTCTCTAAATACTTCAAATGCTGCCACCACTTAGGGTGGACCCTGACTCTTGACTTCCAACACTGCAACTGGTCTTTCTACAAGTAAAGGCTGAGAGGTCTGTAAGTCTGGGTGTCTCCAACAGACTGCTCATTACCTAATTAACACAAATCACTGTGGATCTCTGCCCACGCAACTTTTGGCACTTTTCTCAGTGCCTCCTCTGAAGTTTGTTCAGCACATTGCCATGGGCACAGTGATGTTCCCCCTGGTTTGCACACTTTTTCCTCTCTCCTTCCACTGGCCTACGGCTGGTCAAAACACAGAAAGGGAACGAAAAGAAAACCATCCTCTAAGGGACTTTCTGAAGGAGTTTTAGTCTGAGTCATTTTGGCTGGGTGCTAATTCTTATGTAGTAAGGACCATACCTCTGCCAAGGACTCAGCGAACTCCTGGCACTGTAAGTAGTATTTTCCATCCCAAGGGCTTTATATCCTTTCCACAGACTTCTGCCTGTGGAAGGCAGTGCAGGAATGAGATCTGTGATGGCCAAGTGTCCTCTTGCAAACGCAGTTCCTCTAGGACCAGCAGCAGGTCACTGTGGCTGCCAACCTGCCCTGCAAAGCACCTGGAGACCAAGCTCAGCAAACCACAGGCACTGCTGGTTTGTCAGCAGTTACAGCCAGAGCCAGGCTGTTGCTGAGCACTTTTAATACACCTGGCTGGTCCATCCTGGACCTTTCCTGATGGGACAGCCCTGTGGTCGCCTTTGGTGCCTCATCACAAGGTCACCATCTGCATGGTTCCAAAGGAGTGCTCCTTTATCCCAGTTGTACCCACATGTGAGGAACATGGCCTCTCCTCATGCATGAGGACACAGCAGGCAGTTTGTGAGGTACATAGGAGCTACCTGCCCAACACTGCCCACCCCACGAGCCCTTGTGCCCACCAGCCAGCTGTGAACAACCCTCCTGTTGCCCGATGTTGAGTTTAATCCGTCCAGTGCTCCTGATCGAAGCAAAGCTCTGCTGTCCCTGGTTTCAAACACAACTGACAGGTTGAATTAACATAAAATCACCCTTTCATCATAATTTTGGGCAAAAGATCCTCCAGCCAGGCTATTTATACCAAAGACATGCAGCACAGAACATGGCGTGAGTCCTCTGGTGCCCCTCGCTCCCGGTGCTAATTGTTCGGGAAGTGTCATCAGGATCATCCCTCTGCTCATGTTCTGACTGACTTTGGGAAAATTAATTTAAAGGGAGCAGCTGGTATCAGTCCTGATCTTTCAGAGGCAGCAGCACCATGCCTTACAGTGTGTTTCTGTCTTGTGTAAGGATACAACAAGGAGCAGCAGAATCCCCATGCATGGGAGTGACTTTTCACATCTTTAAAAAAGAGTGAATGCCTAAATTCTCACCTCTGTAGTGCAGGAGATGTCTAGAAATCCCTCTCTGCACTCTCCATGTGCCCATCAGCAAGGGGCACAGCAAATAGCCTCCAGCAAAGCTGCTGCTGTGGAAGCTGCTGGCTGGGCACTCTCGCAATGTTGTAAGTGGGCTTTGGGGGTTTCTGAATATTTTTTCTTCTTCTTGGTGTCACTTGAAATCAGATTTAAGTTGAAGTGAAAAAAAATAAGCCATTCATAGAAGTAGATTTTGTAAATTTACTGGTCTCACTGAACTTAAAATTTCCCTGTTTATTTAAAGCAGCTGAGGGGAAGGAAGGAAGAGTGGAAGGGCAAAATCAGACAACAAAGCTTCTGTTGTAAGCCTGGGTAGTGAGAGCTGCTGTCTATCACAGACAGGGACTCTTAAAAGCAGAAATAACCACCAAGGCAACCAAAAACCAAGTGCCACTTTCCCTCTCAAAGATATTCAGGATACAGTTGTCTTCAAAATAGGGAAATAACATATGCATTAAGAAAAACCTGCAAACCCAAGTGAAGAATAGGACACTGAAAAGAGGACAAACACCACAATCTAAGTCACTTTCTTTGTTACAAACATGGGATAAACAAAGCTGTTTAATAAATATTGATATTGTTTGTACATCATGCCTTTGGAAATGAATAGAAATGTGATGCTCTAGTTCCTTTCCCTCTGTAAAGAGACACTGAGCTCAACACTGTGCATCTATATGCACCCCAAACTGGTTTTCAGAGAAAGCTGGAAAACAAGTTCATAACAGTTTTTGGAAGTGTTTAGCTGACACCCTTTCCTCATCTGTCTGTTTAATGCCTAGGAAAATCAACCATTTCCAGCACGGAATAATCATGACAATGATTATGCTGGGAACAAGTGGCTTGGGACCAAGGAGTTATTGCAAGGTGGCTCTGAGGGTGCCCTTGGATAATCCCCCTGGGCAGGACAAAGCTATTCCCAGTCAGGGTGCACTGCTGTATCTCTAAAGATTCCCTGGTAGACCCAAGGCCACTTCACTTTCTATCCCAAACTGATGTTTGCTTTTCTTGGGACATCTCTTACAAAGCCTTTAAAACTGGGTATTGGCTTCATGTTTCACTCTACTGCCACAGACTTAAGCATCCCTTCCCTTCCATGTCTCTCACCTCTATCCTATGCAAAAGCTCATCCATTGCTACAGACTCAGCTTCCCTTCAAACCATTGTGCTCCCAAAAGAGCTCTGTGCCCCACAGCCAGCCCCCTACACTGTCTTAAAAGGGACACAGTGACATTCCCACAACAGTGTTTGGTCTTGCTCATTCCAGCTGAAGCTTTTTAAACACATGTCAACATGTTCTGTAAATACTGAAGCAAAGCTCCAAGGCAGGGAGGCACATCCCCTGCAGCCACAGGGCTGCGATGCAGTGAGCTCACCAGACCACCCCAGCTGGCATCCTAACAGCATCCCTTAATTCACAACACCCCCAAGAACACAAAGAAACCACCATGGCGATGGCAAAGGCACAGTTAAACCACCTCCAGGCTCCTGTCCTGCTACCGTCAGGAGCCATCAAGCCAGTCCTAACTCTGGCCGGCATCTCCAGCACTGCCGCTGGGAACAGAGGCTTTTTTCCCTCCTATCTCCGCAGGCAAGGACAGCGCTCCCCCAGCACCAAGGGTACTGCTGCCACATCAGCCGGCTGACTGCTGGACAGATCCCGCATTTTCCCCATCCCACCTCCTGCAGAGTCCCTGCGGCAGAAACCTGCAGAACAAGAGGCCAGGTGACATCAGGGGGATGCCTCTTGTTCTGCAGGTTTTCTGTTGCAGGGACTCTGCAGAAGAGTGGATGAGGAAAACACAATGATCCTACAGAGGAATTGCTCCTTTCTTCAAGGCTGTAAAAATAATGAGCATAACCCTGCCAAAGCCTGTTGTCCCAAACTCTGCAAGGTCCCAGCAGGTCAGCACCACTGCAGCACCCCAGTAATGCACAGAGGATGGGCACCAAAAGGGCTGGTCTCCTGTTCCTTGTTGGAGCAAAAAGGCAGGCTTCAATATGTTTGGAGCAGGCTGCCAGCACTTCCACAAGGTGTTTAGCCACTTTGAGTCTTACCAGGAGCTTATAGCGCTGTAGGTAAACTTTTCTTTCCTCGTTTTTGGCTTGAAATTGAATTCCAGAGCCTTATGCACATCCTCATCAGATACTCTCCTTGGAAATGCTCAAAGAGCTCCCTGTGATTAAGCTGGAGCAATTTAAAAGCTTTGACAGGCTGGGCAGGAAGGCAGCTGCCCCTTCAGCTGGAAGTTTTTTCTTCACACCTGATGGGTGGTAACCATGTGCAAATCCTGTCATTGCTGTAACAATTCAAAGTCTGGCTCCAATGGGCTCCAGTGGCTCAGGCCTTGAGGAAACCACCTTCCTGTAGGTTCAAGCTAACACATTTCCCTTTTCAACTCAACAGCCCCACCCATGAGGCTGACGGGACAATTGCCTTCTAGAAGACCCTGGTTCAGTCGCTCCCAATCGCCAAGCCCTGAACTCCATCCAGCAGCTGCACCTCAGCCATCAGCTCCAGCATCCTTGCCATGACACGGAGAGCAGCTTCAGGTTTCAGGCTTTGGCTGCTCTTTGCCAGGTGCCAACCCCCATCAGGAGAGGAATGTGGTTGGTGAGTGAAGGTGCTCTGGATCACAGAACCAGCTGCCCTCTGTTACCCTGCCCTGATGGAGGGAGAGCAAGGGGTGAGTTACACCCGCCAGGACAGGGAAGGGGAGAGGAAGGCACCAGGTGAAACCCTCTGACATCCTTGCACAAGCACAACACACTTCTGGACTCGCAGTCAATGCACACCCTCGATGCTCATTGTGCAAATAACAGTGCTGGAAAGTACATGCCACAGCTGTTTGTTTTCTCTGGCAGTCAGATGATGACATGATCCGCTAAAAACTATCTTCTAAATGTGCACGTCTCATTTAAACTACCTGGGGGTGTTTAATTATGGCTTAGCTCTAGCACACACTGCCGCTGCTGCATCTTACTTTATATAAGTGCCTGGGTGAACCCCAAGGCTCTGTGCCCTCTCCTACACCATTGGGATTACATAGGGATGTACATAAAGGATATTTACAGTGCCCTCTGCCTTCCCCTGCTCTCTCTAGAATAATGCAGTGCTTAGCATCATTTATTCTGTATATTTTTTATCATCACCTTATCAGCTTCTCTGGTGGTAGAGAGGTAATTTGCATTTAGCAGCTTCCCTTGAAGAGAAAGCAAAAATTAAGATTCAGGTGTAGGTAGAACAAGAAGTAGAAGATAATATAACTCTTTGCTCTCACACTGACCATGCATCATTCCTCCATAAGTTTTTGTCCTCTAAGCTTTAGCAGAGGCAGCATGAAGATTTCCTCTGAGACAGCAGCTGGGGGAAAAACCATTGAGCCCAGTCAGTGTGTGCACAAACCATTACACGAGCAAGCCTGGTGGGTGTCTGCATCAGCAGGTGATGCTTGATGCACTCTTCTTCCCCATCCCCATGTATGTTCATCAGTCTCCCTCACACATAGAGCATTGTTTGCTTTGCATTCTGATTTTTTACAGGTCACAGACACTCACAGTTCTAATCTGTCCAGATAACACTGCTTTGCCTCAATTTTGATGTGTTTTTTTATCTCTCTAATTTCTGGGTGATCTCAAGGATGAAATTACACCTGAGAGATACCCTTCATGAAGTGTAACTGCTGAATATAGGGGCAGGGTTTTTCTGGTTTAGTTTAGTTGGCTAAAAACCTACCAGGAATATTTTGAAAAGGCTTTACCCTGAGGGTTGCTATTAACAGACGTTTCCTCACTCTGCACCAAAATTTGAGAATCAGAAGGCTAAAAGAACCATGTCAAACCATTCTATTTTTTTCTCCCTCCTTGCTCCATGCAATGTGGAACAGGCTAATGTTGATTTGCATTAAAATCATTTTAATCAGCAGACCACACAGACCCCTTTTGAAGAAGGTGGGAGTTCTGCCAAGGCTTCACCCGCTCTGAAGCACAGCCTCACTTCCTCACCCTCTGGCTACATGGACTTCCACTGCCTGCACAGGCTAAAATAAAATTGTCCCATGGAGATTCCACCCCTGTGGCTGCTCCCAGGTGGCACAGACTGCACCAAAACATGCATCTTTTCAGTGTGGTTATTCAACGCTGAAGACACTCTCATTTCTCTATTCCAGACACGTATTTTTCAGAGGCCCTGTAGTACTTGCAAAGACAGGGCTTGGCCACCTGCACCAAAGCATGGACTGCAGCACAGGGGCCCCAAACACAGAGCAAAGTGACCTGTATTGCTCTCTGGGTCCGTGTCTAGAGATTCCCTTTCCTCCATGGGAGCTGAAAGGGGAGAGCATGAGAAAGGTGGGAAAGCCCAGAGAGAGCAGCCTTGTCCCACCAGACTGAAGAAAGGACCCAGCTGATGAGGTGATGGGATGGCAGTGCAGGTAGAGAGGAAGAGGAACTGCTGTCTGTGCACAGCACAGATCACTCATCACTGCAGGACAATGGTGTGGACACCAGCCTTGCACATGGTTTGGGAAGCAGATGAAGTCATGGAGGAAACAATACAGAGTCACCACATCAGGCTCAGCAGGTCCAAGGCAGGTCCCAGCAAGATGAGACCAAGCAGTATTGGAAATACATTTAGCTTGTGGTCTGGGTGATGGCAGTGAGCTGGGCACCCCTGCTCCAGCCCTGTTTTCACAGACACCAGAGCACAGAGGACAAAGTGTGTGCTGAGGAGGGGAGAAGAGTAATCAAACCTAAGAAGGGTGATTTGTCTTCCTAGAGACACATATGGGTCATAGTCTATTTCAGTTACAGAGGTGGAAAGTCACAGAATCACAGGACAGTTAGGGTTGGAAGGGACCACTGGAGGTTATCTTGTCCAACCTCCCTGCTCAGGCAGGGTCCCCTAAAACAGGTTACTCAGGATTGTGTTCCAGCAGCCATTGAATAAAGTCCAGGTAACTCCATGAGTCACAAATAGCTCTACAGCCCTGCATGCTGCTATCACCAAAATAAATGCAGTCCCTGTGAGCCAGGAGCAAAGCAGGACAACACCCCAGACAGAGGCTGGAGGAGGAACCCTCCATTGGGCACAAAAAGCAGGCATGGCTGGACACTGCTTTTACACCTGAACTCTGCTGGCATATTGCAAGCCAATCAGCCTTGAAGTATACTCCAAACTACTGCTAATGCCAGATTTTACTCAGTGTTACTATGGGCTGCAGAGATGAGCTGCCCACAGGTCAGTCCAGCCTGGTGTTGGTGACTGCAAGTGACACCAGACCTGAGGTAGGCAGGAGCAGGGAAAGCTGCCACACTATTTCCCTGTGCCAAGTCTAACTCCATCTCTCTGTTGATCGCTTTATTGACACAACTGAGAAGTTCACAAATCCAATCAAACAGTGAGGAAAAGCTAAATATTACAAAACTACCAGATGAGTAACAGAGAAGAGGAAAAATAAACTTCTTTTTTTTTTAATTTAAGCCCAGAATCAATCTGGGAGGGATATGTAATAAATATATTAAGCAGATGTATGTATAGTTCTGCAGTTCCTCCGCTGGCTTTATCCAACATGAATTTCTAATACAATTGAATCTGATTTCACTTCCCAATGATCTCATCTCAGTCACTGCCACACATCCCAGCGCTGCCCCACCGTGTGATGCCGGCTCAGCCAAACGCCAGGGCAGCGGTGGCTGATGGCAGCACATCCTCCTGCAAGGACGGGCTCAGCCCTGCGAGGCGCCGGGATCTGCCCCTGGCTGCGAGGGATGCGGGAGGGACGCGGGGTCTGGCGGCTGATGCATCTCAGGAGTCACTGTTTGTGACTCTCAATGAAGGGTGAGTCAGCATGGCCACTGTAAATCCCGTCCTGCCGAGGCTTAAACAGAGCAGCTCTGGCCCGGGATGGAAATAAGGGTAGTCAGATCCTTGTGAGTGAAGTCAAAGCAAACTCAAGCTGAGACTTGAAAAGCGTGAATGTTTTTACAGTGGGGTTTCTTTTTTTCTTTTGAAAAAATATTATCGTTTTTTCCATTTGCCAATCCCAGCTGATAGGAGGGAAAAACAAAAAAATCCACAAGCAGAATATCCAGACTATGCCATCCCCTTTCCTTTTACATCTCAAAGTTTTCTTTCAATGAACACTGTATTTTCCACATGTAGGATTGACACATCTGGAAGTGCATCAGGATTTGAAGAGGAGACCTCAGAAAGCTCCCACAAAACCAGGGATGCTGGACAAAGGGGCTACAGGAACAGGAAAATTAAGTGTGCAGGGATACAGAGCTTTGAGATAAACCTCCACATCACACACACAGTCACCAATGGTGAGTTACATATGAAAATACTTCAGGTTATGCCAGTTGTTTTTTAACACATAATCTGTGGGTTACACAGATTAAAAAAACAAAAAACAAACAAAAAAAAAAAACAGTAAAAAATTCAGAGGCATTCTCACTTGGTGCAGGACACTATGGTGAAAACACCGAGTGTTCAGTCCTGCCTGGGGTGAATGGAGCTGTATGCTGGAGCATCAGGTACGAACACACAGCACTCCTGGAGCTCAGAGGTATTTAAATTTCTCTAATTCATGAACTTCAGAGGCACCTAACTGTTAGATGCCTGCTGATCAGCAGGTCCATATTTCCATCTTCTTACCATAGATGCAAAAATAACGTGCTCAGATGCAGAAACAATGTGCTCAGATTTGTAGAAGCTATGCCAAAAGACCACCTGGTGTGGTGAGAACATCTTTGCACAGTCATTCAGAAGGACTTGGGGAGGATCCTGGACATCATGAGCTCTGGCAGCCTGGAGCTATGATAACACAGCTTAGCTCTAGGAAGTCACTCCCTGTAGCAGTCCTTCCACCAGCATCACCTTGCCCACACACTATCACCCCATATACCTCCACCTGCCCCTCCAAAATGGACCTAACAGAGCTGGAGTCACTGTGGTGTGCAGAGAGAGCATTGCTGGGGGCACAGAAACACACCAAACTTCATTTTTCGAGGGCTCTATTACAGGCAGGCAGATGGGTGTATATACCTCTGCAGATCCACGGAGAAAGGAAAGGTGATGGAAAATCAATAGTGCATGTGGTCTGAGGAGTCTGGCTCAGCTCCCCACCCCAGCACAGGTTCCAGCCAGGTCTGATGGATGTCTGGTGCACTCTTAGAGCCCTTCTGTGCCAGAGACCCACAGCCTTCCCATGCAACCTGCTCCCACGCCTCACCATCCAAAAATTTCCCTTTCTGTTTGACCTTGCTACTACATCTCAAGGCCCTCACTCCTTCCTATCCAAAATTATCTCCATAACATGTTTTCCTTCCTCTCTTGTCCTTAAGGACCAACCATTCCTTCTGACCTTCCAGCACATGTCCATGCCACGGACTGCCTCCAGGTAGAGGTAACTTGCATCTCTTTAATTCTCTCCTGGTATTTTTACATCTATTTCCTCTGTTTTGTCAAAGCCACTTTGAGGTTAATCCTTTTCTCTGCTTTTATGCAATCTGCAAATTTAACAGACAGGTCTTCTGCTTAATGAGTCCCAGCACTAACGATGGCACTGACCAGAGCAGAGCACAGGACACACTTTGGCACTGTCCCACACAACACTGTTCCTCCTGGCAATCCCTAACTGGTCTCCTGGTACAATACCCAGCAGGCTTTGAACTCACTGTATTCAACCAAATCATATGATCAATATTTAGAATATTTTCACAGTTGTTCTGAATGTCATTTGCTACAATTGCAGATAGTCTTCTTATTTATGAGGGATAAAAGAGAGGAAGGAAGAAGACAGATTCACATCTGTTAAATCCACGGTTTTTCCTGTATTACCTGATGCCAACTCTGATGCCTGCCTAAGGAATTGCTACCCACAGTGAAGCCTGCAGGGAAACACATGGGAAATCACCAGGCCACTCTGCCCCTAGAAGACTTGCCCTTGTATTTGTGCCGTGTAGAAAGGTCTGAGGACAGAAATGGACCTCATTTTGGAGACAGAGGTGATTGCTCAATCCTACCCCAAAATCATTTTACTCCTCTCACTTCACTCCCTCCCACCCCCAGTTTCTAAGAGCTAAGACAAATTTTTAAAAGTCATCTCTGCCATTGTCCATACTTCCATTTGACAGCACAATTAATTGATTTTTTTTAGGCCAGAGGGGACTGTTATATTCACTTCATTTGACCTTCTTAAGCAATTTGGGCTCCTATATTTCACTTGGAGATTTCCAGAAGTCAACCAAGTGATAAACACCTACAGATACCTCAAAAAATCCCTGCCTACCTAACAAGTTTGCTTTTCTATTGCTTGGAGTAAGTAGTTTGAGAAATCTAGTATGAAGAGCAAGCTCTATTTTTCAATTTAAAGTCTGCTGGAGTACAGAGGTTTCCGGTGGCTACAAGCTGGCATAAATTGATTCCCCAAGCATCTTTCTTACACGAAACAAACTGCTTCCCATTTAAGACCCATCTAGAAAGCAAAGCTTGGCAGTCCTATTAGTCCACTAATAGAAAAGAAAAAGGAAAAGGACAGCTTGTGGTTAGGTGGGTAGTTAGTGCACTAACTCAGAAGTAAATTAGCTTGGACAAGCCATCAAGAATTCTGCTTTATCGTTGTGCCTGAAATCCAACATTCCATCTTTGACAACAGAGATAGCATCCTGTATATTGTTCATCTTCCATTCTCTAAAGCTTTCATACAGCCTCTGCATACATGGGGATCAAATGCATCTACAATTGCTTCAGTTTTACCCTCACTGCCTCCTTTCTTTTTCCTTTTTTCTTTT
>VXBB01014652.1:107832-147469 GCA_013399915.1 Illadopsis cleaveri
GACCGCGCCAGCCCCGCCGTCACCGGCGGAGTCACTGCGGGTGCCGCCCAAACTGCGCCCCGCTGAAACCGGGACGGTCGGGGACGCGTCGCATTGTCCCGTTCACCTGCCGCCTGAACTGCTTCCTCCCTGCATCTCTCCATCCCTTCGTCCCTCCATCCCTCTGCCCGCAGCGGGACGGCCCCTGCGCGATGCCCGGAGGGCGGCCGGAGCGCCGGTCCCGCTGGGTGAGCTCCCTGCCGCCGCCGACACGCACACAGCCCCGCTTTCTGCGGGAGGGGATCGGGGAAAGCCCTGGCCAGGCAGCAGGTCACCTCAGAGCGTTCCCTGTGGCGTCCTCAGGCTCCCCGCGTCCTGCCTCGGCGGCCCAAAGACGAGCGGGACAACATCGCGGGTGCATCTTGCTCCTCAACACATCCAAGTGTAATCACAGTCCGTTACACCCGTCCCGGTTTTCCAAAGGCAGGCAGGGCTTGCCAAGTGAAAGGAGAGCCCCTAGGAAAAAATGCCTTTAGTAGAGTTCAGGTTAGGTTACAGCACGGTGTTCTGTAGTTTCCCTGCGTAACGACGGGTCCAAATCAAGTGGATTTTCCCCCGAGAAATCTGTGATTAATTGCCTGTGATTTTCCGAGTAAACGGTGGTAGCACAGCGGGAGCTCTGGCATCGTAAACTGCCTGCGGAGATCTTCCCTGGAGAGAAAGTTGGGATCTCACCCACGTGTCTCCGAGCGGCGGGTTAGGCACCCGTCCTGGAACGGAAGAAAAGAGAGATGCAGGGATTACACAGATTGCCTCAGGGCAACATTCCGGTGTCCCACGCTCCCTCGGTGCGTAAAAAGGTGAATTCCCAGCGGGCTCGCCGGAGCTGAAGGCAGTCTGTTTGGTCTTAAAGCAGGCAGAGCTGCAGGTCGAAGGAGCGAGGCGCCCAGTCTGATCCAACGCCTGCTGAAGCTGATGGCCTGGAGGCATCACATGCAAATAGGGACACACGGGCTTCTTCCAAGAACAGTGGAAATGCCCTCAAAGGACGTGGGACTCTTTTGACAGTTTTTCTTGAAATTTAAGGAGGGGACATGAAGGTTTTTCTGTCTGGAGTGCAGCACTTCAGGACCAGATCTCATCTCAGTTACATCCCCGCGTGCATCCAGAATTCTTCTTGGAGTTATTCGGGCTTTGCTCTGCTGTTGCTAAGATCAAGGTTCAGCCCTGTCCTTTCGAGTGTCTCTGATTATTTCCCCCCACATCTATATACTTGAAGGTGTAAAGGAAATTAATTTTGTAAATGAAAACATTTCCCCGAGAATCGTATGGATAGTCACATTAAAGTAACTGTCTATCTCTTAGCACAATTGAGCTAAATGTTTTAAGAGAGGAGATTGTGAGGAAGACATAAGTCCTTTTCCTCTCCTCTGATTATGAGTTGTGTCCCACAGAGTTATTTTAAGCCCCCACACGTGTCTAAAGCCTTGTAAAATGATTTCTAATAGTTGTTTCTGTTCCAGCTTAGGTATAATTTTCCATATATTAACTGTGCTAAATACAAATAAATTCACAAATAAATTACACTGCTTTGCTGCTCATCCCTACTTAAGCTTCTGTTAATTTCCCTTTTGTTCTGGTATTTGTCACTCGCTCTGTTCTTCCCGTGTATGTGAATCCTTGCTATTCCCCCAGAGCTCTGCAAACCCCCCTAAAGTGGCTTTTTAATCTCCTGTTTTCCAAAGGCAGCAACCACACCGTATCTTTTCTAAACCTTTTTGAAATAATTAAGTTCTTGCATCATTTGGACTCTGTTGCAACGTCCCAATTTGCAGCATCTCACTTCTCTAATGAGGTGACCAGTACTAGGAACTATATCCCAAATAGAGGCTCACCAGCCCCTTCTACAAAGCCAGAATAATTTTATGTGACCGGGTCTGTTATTCGCATAGATCAACAAGGACAGATGATGAAGAAGAAATATATCCTAACTTTCTGCAGGACAAAATCGGCACTATTCCTAATAAGGAGGGTTGAGCATTTGAACAAGTAGGAAGAAAAGATTACAGAGATATCAGCAGTTAGATTAGATGTCAAATTCTAGCAATTTTGTTTGGGAATAATTTAATTACTCCTCTGTGATGTGGTGAGATGGACTGATCACCTAGTTAATCCCCCGTCAGATTGGTTTAAGGTAAACACAATGTGACTTTAATGTATAATTCCGGTAGGATCTATTCTGGGGTTGCAGATTTTGTTTAACANATTATTGCCTGACTGATGCAATGCATCTTGTGCCCCAAGACGTAGCACCTGTGATCCTCGAGGCAGCTGGTACCATTTACTGAACCTACACTAGTAATTTGGAATATAATCACAAAAAGGTACATGGCAACACTTAGGTTACAATTTTGATACAGGCTGCTGCTACTCTGCTGGGAGCCTGCTTCCCATATGCAATCCGACTCACCACAGCAGTACAAGGAGCAGGGAATTAGCAAATCAGCTAATGAGGCAGTGTCTGAGGTACTGCCAGCCCTGCAGGGAGGTACCTTTCTTCAGTCGGGGTAACAAGTACCAAAGCCCCTCTTAGAGTCAAGAACTTCACATCTTTCAAAAAGGGAGTCAGGCTGGTGCTCCATTGCTGGCTGCTGAGGGCTGGCAAGGCACGGTGCCTCTGGGTGTGCCCAAGGAGGGATAAGGGGCCCACAGGGCATCCCTGGTGAAACACAAAGCCTGTCTGGACCTGGGCATTAGACGTTGGCTGAACAGAAGCTTTGGTGATTGCTGTTGTTGGCCAAAGCAGTGGTTAAGCACCTAAAAGCTTGTATGGATCTAACCTGAAACTTTGTTTTCAGATGTGGTATAAGGACATAGGAACCTGACTGATCAGGGAAGCACTTGACAATTTGGACACAGTTCCCAAATTTGGACAGGCAAAGAACCCAGACACTTTGCATTGAAGCTTCAAAATTCCAGGAGCACAAGAATTTCCGTTCCTTAATTTCTGCCTCAAGAGACAGTCACCCACCCAACTCAGGTTGCTTGTAACCTTCAAGAGAGACTGTGCTCCATCAGATCCACTTCCTACAGTCATTCCAGAGTGTCTGCTGGGTTGGGCCTCTCACAACTATTGCATGCACTTACATACAAGGCAGTGGTGAGGACACCAGCCTGTGAGGTTGGATGTTTCTTCCAGTGTTTTACCATTTACCAGATTTGGAATATGTTTTTAAAACTCTTTCCAGTCTTCCAGTAGAGGAGTCTCACACTTCCAGATGTTGGGTGTTGTGAGTTGGATTTTCTTCAGCTTGTTCTCTAGGATCTCTTCTGCTGTGAAATGCCCTCTCCCAAGAGACAGAAAGAGAACAATCTGATGACTGAAGGAGCTCAGGGATGAGCTTTCAAACCATGCCTGTCACTGGGGTCGAGCCACCTTTCAGGATATGGGCAGTCTGTCCATCCAGAGGCAAACACAGGACATTCCTGCAGGCTGCAGCTGGCCATCTGTATTTCTCAGGGAGGTTGTCAGCAGGGTGACAAGGAGGAGATCTGGGTTCAGCTTGATTTGCTGCCTGAGAAATACCAGCCTGTGTTCCCTGGGGAGCTACAATAATCTTCCAGAGTGCAAGATACACAGGGAAGATGGGGAGAGCAGAGGAGGGCACTGTATGCCCTTATGCTGAACCTGTTCTTCTTTGCATAAAAATAATTAAAGATTCATTGAGCTATAAGAGGAAGATCAAAGGTGAGTATAATTTTTAGTTTAGTGGTGAGAGCACCTACCTGATCTGGAGTTTCAGTCTTCCTGCAGAAGCTGTTTGTGAATTCCAGCCAGGAGGACACAATTCCTGTTCCTGAAAGACCAGTCCCATCTGCTGAACTAAAGACTCTTCTGCACTTGCTTTCTTTTTCTCTCAGAAGGTTTACCTTTTTTTTAACCTTCTCAGCTGCACATCCTTAGCACAAACTGAGTTCATGAACTCAAGCATGTGGTTTGTTCCAAATCCAACAGGAGCTGAACCATCTGTAACCCTGGCACGGTACAGCAGGATTCAGACGCACCGAGGAGATGGAGGTTCCAGGCACAGGTGCAAGGTGACTGTTGTACATTTGAAGTTCTTGGAGACTGAAGGTAGGTACCTCCTGAGTTAGGTGCTTCTAGGATTGGATTTGAGCTGAGAGAGCCTTTTTATTTCAATGCTGGATTTAGATGTTCATATTCTGCTTTAATTCCTCCTTTTAGCAACATTTTGGATTTTGCCACTGACTTGAAGATGTAAGAGCCATACCAGCTCAGATACCCTATTTAGCAAAAATATCAAGATCAAAGTAAGTCTATGCTCATAGTACCCTAGTATTTTCTCTTAATCTCCATCAATCCATGGCTTAAGGACTTCCTGAGCCATGGTAAAATACTTTTAAAAAGCAAAAATCAAGATTACTTTGAGTAAAGGCACAGTACCCTTAGATCAGTACCCTCATCCATCCCAGTGTGTAGTTTTGTTTTGCTGTCTTTTGTCATAATTGATGGAAGTTGTGGATAATATTACACCCTGATCCTCTGAAGTGCTTCATTCATTGCCTTTATCACATCACAAGATATTTCTCATTGCCAAAATTAACTATCTGGAACTTGTGTATTCAACAGCTAGTAAAACATAATACATATAGTCCTTACACTAAAATTTTCACATTTCTTGCTAAAAGCAAATTCAAATTTGTTAATGTTCAGAATGCATATAATATTATTTTCATTCACAAAATATAAAATGTAATGACACTGATTATTTTTGCTTAATGGAGAGAAAAGTTTAGAAATTATTACCTTTATTGTATTAGCAGCCATCATTCCCCACAAATATTGTGCACTTCTTTATGACCTATGCCAGGGTTTCCAACAGGACTGGTCTTAAGAGCAGAAAGCTGAGTTTACTCCCATTTCATGGACCCTGTGTGTACATGAGGTCCTGCACAGCACCAAAAGCATTTTATTACATAGAACAAGGAGGGGAGCTGGCTCTTATCTGTCTGTTAGGCAGAGCTGCAATAGCCCACAGGCACTTGAGCTGCTGCAGCAATGCATAAATTTCTGTCCATATGTCCAGAATCATCCCCTGTACCAGCACAGTGTCCATTAGAGCTCCTGCACAAGGAGAAACTTGCACACCACCCAAACAGACACTGCAGCTGCAGGGCCTTTGTTGGGTGTATCGATCCCTGTGAACTGCTGCTATTTGCATTTTGCCACATCCCTTTGCTGTACAGGGAAGCTGCCTCTCCCTCTGTTGGACAAACACCTTTGAGCGTTTACAAGAGAGCAGCTTACAAACCCCAGAGCTGCCTTCAGGGCACTGCTTGGAGAAATACCAAAAGGTGTGGAGAGCATCAGTGAGAGCCAAATACCTTCATATTCCCAAAATAGGTGCTGTTCACCAAACTCAGAAGAAATCAGCCTGTATTTTCTGGAAATAATCAATCAGAACAACTGAACCTTGCTTCCCACTTTTGCCCCACTGGGATTTTTGCCCTTACCTTCTCTCACAGCAGGGTCACAGCCTGAAGTTAATGCATCAAAGATTAAATAAATTCTGTGAGAACAGAGCAACCTCAGACAGTGACTAAAGCTGGTGCTGAAGATGCCTGGTCCCAGCATATGTGGCTGCTCCTGTGCCCAGGAAACTGTTAGGATCTGTACTGGGAGCAGCAGCTGATAGCTGGCCCCAGCAGCCAAGGTGGTGGAGGAAACATCAAAGGAGCTCCAAGCTGTTTGGGAACTCCCTGCTCCCAGAGCAGGTCGCCAGACAGATGTAAAGTAGGTTTAGAGAGAAACAAAACTGTCCTGAGGAAAAGGCAGGACATGAGCATCACCACCTGTCAAACATCAGCTTTGAATGATGTCTTGCTTAGAAACAGTAAATTAAAATGAAGCTTGCCTTTAGCCCACTGAATTTGGATCACAGCAAGAGCAAGTTCAGCTCTTTCCTAATTCTCTGCTTCTCAGTACATGTTTGCAGACTGCTTGAGGAGAAACAGGTTGGCCCTAGATTTGTCTTGTTTGTCTCCTTAGATAACTAATGCTTTTCCAGTGTGACTGCTGCAATAACTCTGCACATAATACAAATAAGCATTTGCTTTTTAAATTGAGCTAGGGCCTTCCACACAAAATACAAATAATTAAGTAATAGTTAAGCATATTTTTTAACATGAATTGGGAGGTCTAATAGAAGAAAGAGATCTTCCCCTTGACTTCTGAGTACAGGGTGTGCACTTGGCCAAGCTGCTCAGCAGTGTGTGCATAAAACCAAACCCCTGGCAGGTTCTCCAGCTGAAAATCAGCCATCTCTGTTCCAAGTCCTCTGAAATTCCCAGCAGGACTCAGCTCTCAAGCCTTCATGACTTCCTTCAGAAGAGTTAAGAGGGAGGCTGGAAAGTCAGAGTACTAAATTCAGTCCATTTATGCAGACCACTTGTCTCAATTGAGAAAAATTTCCATACCCAACCAGGAGGCTGAATATTTCTATTCCATGAAAGGAAAAATTGCTGCAGGCAATTGATGTGCATGGACAGCTGGTTTCACCAGGATGAAAGACACACTTTAAAAATGCTTTTGAAATGCATTTGGGCTTCCCTCGGGGAGTTTGCTAAACCTGCAGTCAGGTACCAGAAAGAATTTGTCCCCTTAAGGCGAAGACAAGATTAAAATTAGTAAGAAATAATAGCCAAAGCCACAGGTGGGACAGATGGCATTGAATGGACATCTGTTGGAATAACATTGAGTTACGATGATAGACTTTTATCCTGTATCCCCCAAAATTAAATGTGTTCCTCTGCTAATCAAGTAGCGTGAAGAGGAAGATGTGTGGATTGGAAACCCAAAGCTAAGGATGGCAGGAATTGGCTTTACACCTCCTCACAGTGAGTGGGGTGTGAAAGCTGGAGGGCATATGGAGGAGGTGGGGCAGATGGTTTGGCACCATGATGCTCTGCTCTGGTTTATTGGTGCCCAGGAGAGGAGTCACTGCTGCTCTGAGGCAGCTGTAAGGTCTGTGCAGAGAGAAGGGGCTTTGTTACTCTCAGGCAAACAGATGAAGAGGTTTGACTGCCACCTCTGGAGTAAGGGCAATTTGGGGTGTTGCAGAGAGGAGACAGAGAGCTGGAGACAAAGGTCAAGGAGAAGCAGTCCAGTGGCATGGATCAGCCAGAAAACCTCCTGTACCTCTGTGACATCCAGGGAATTAATAACCAGACTAACTCTGACAACTGCTTTTGCAAAAGCCCCGCCAAGCTGAAAGAGTTACTGTGAGAGAAAAACATAAATTTCTATAAAAATGAAGCTTTAAATAAGCACCAAAACCAAAGTAGGCAAGATGACTTTGTGAGATTAAAAACATTTGATTAAAACATGGTGAAATTGCCTCAAAAATATGTAGCCATGTATGATGTCTTCAATATAAACCCAAATTAAAAGCATGACAATAGGTTTTATTTAGAAACATCCTGACCTTTCTCGTATGACTCTTGTCCTGCCTTCTCGTTACTTGTCATTCTCAGTCACTGTATCTTGCTTAAATGAGAAGTGTAAGCTCTTCAGGGCATAGGGCTGCATCCCTGGGTTTTCTCATCCACTGTGTACAACAATGCATGCAGCAGCGACATTCTTAAAACCGTTAAACAGAACACAAAACATTTGATCTCCAATCTTGCAACTTCACTGAATTTCTTCACAAGAAAACAAAAAAACCCTCCAGTGTGGATATCAGTAAGAAGCTGTTTGCTCACATTAGGAGTACTTAGGGTAAATAATAATCAGGGAAAAGCAGCACTCTCCTTGGTAATGATGTTTATTGAATGGCAGAGTGGCTCCTGGGGCAGGGCAGTGGAATCCCATTGCTTGGAATTCTGAGAGCAAGGTTGGCCAAATCCAGGGACTGCACTGCAGGGCTCGGTGCCCTGCTGGCAGGAAGACGAATGAGAAGCCCTAAGAGTCTTCTCTGTTTGTTCTTCTATGATCCTTATAAGAGAGATTGATGCTGACAGCATCCAGGTGGTGTGTCCGTGACTCAGCTGTCACGTCACTGCTTACGGCTTAAAGCCAGTGAGTCAAGGAATGAAAAACAGGTGGAAGGAGGAGGAGAGCCCTCCTGAAGTGCTCACCTCCAGCCTCCTCTTCCTGAGCAAGCAGGGCCAATTGCAGGTCACAGGGACACAGGAGAAGGAGAGGCAATGACAGAAGGAATGGCTGGTCACCTGCTTCCAAGGGCAGGAGGGTTGCAAGCCCTTCTCCATGTCTCATGTGGTGTGGAATAAAAGCCTGGTGTGAGTTAATGGACTTCTGTGAGCCAGAAGTGTCCACCCCGTGTGGTAGGTCTGATGCCCACTGACTCTTGTAACTGTGGTCTGTGAACAAAGCTGTAGACAGAGTAAATATTAAATCCATCTGTTTTAGTTCCTGCTAGACAGAAAAGGTAACATCACAGATGTGTGGCCACATATTGCCATCAATACAAAGTTTACTATTATGGATCTGATTCCACTTTACACCCAAAATACTGTTCTGAGAATGGGTCCTCAATGGTGACCTCAAACAGTGACAACAGACACTAATTTCTCTGAAAATCCAAGAATTCCTAGAATACAGAAACAAGCCACCTTGAAAACAGACTCCTAGGTTGAGGTGGCTTGGGAGACAATACTGTCTGTCTGGGTAGGTTCACAAAAGAACTCTGCCACAAATTTATTTTTGAGATCTAAACCTGAATTTTTAATTTATTTTTTTTTTCGCACTGCCTTGATTGCAAGGTCAGTTTCTTGTAATTCCCAGTAGCAGAAGGTCAATGGCATCTCCAGAAGGTGGGTACTCCACCACTTTCTCTGCCTTTGGGTATGATCAAGGTTTAACACATGGAAATCTCTCCAGGGATAGAAAGATATTAATCTCCTCAAGAAATCTGTTGCAATGCTTCATAATCTCTACCATACACAAAAAAAAATTCATAAGGATCTGACCTTAATTTCTCTGCTGCAGTTTAAGCCTCCAATTCCTTGTCATATCCACCATGGACAGAGAAAGCAGGTGATCCCCTCCCTTCCTGTGACAGCCTTTCACACACTTGACACGGTTGCCACTTTTCTTCCCTGGTCAGTCCACTCTCCAGCTGCTCAGTCTATTCCACATTTCTTCATCATCTTTTTTTTTCCTAGAGTTCTGGTTCTTGTTGTTGTTGTTGTTGTTGTTTCTCTGATGGTTCACAACTTTTCTCATCTGAATGATATTCTGGTCTACTCATGCAATTCATGATTTGCCACTATTATTTGGACTTCTCAGCCTCTCCTTCAGCCTGCCACCATGTGCTTGTATGTTTAATAAGTGTTCTCTATCCCATCATCAGTGCCTTTGCTACTGATCTAAGTAGTACCAGACCCAGATGCACATGCTGGTTGTCACTTCTCCCAATATCACATGGGTGTTGCATGGTTTGGTAGCTGCCAGGAAGCTTGTTATTCATTGGCACCCTTTTGTACTGAGTGCTAGGCAAAATCAGAAATGAAAGATGAACCCTGTCCCAAGAAATTAACAATCTAATGATTTGTTCTTGTTGTTGTTGTTGTTGTTGTTTTACCCCAAAAGGATATGCCAACTCCTTCCTTATCACACTTTGCATCTGGGACAATGAGACCATTCATTCTGCACACCTTTTTATCAAAATGAGATGACCCCTTCCTTCTAGAAGTCCCAAATATGTAGTTATTACCAGCATTATCAAGAGCCACATGTAAGGCTTGGTTTTAACTGCATTAAGCCTTGTTTAAGTCTAAAAGACTTTGTCTTTCTGCATCCCTCTTGCTGTCTGCTCACTCACTGCCTGCTCCACCTCGGATGCGAGTCAGGCAGCTCTTGGTTTTCAAACCTGACTGCTCCCAGTCTGAGTGACACTTCTTATGCTGACACAACTGCTGCAGGGTCTGCAGGAATTGTCTGAAAGCCAACAGCTCTGTCCAAAGGAAGGAAAAATGGCAAGGATATGGTTATGTGAAATGAATAAGTAAAATGCATCAGCTCCAAGGCTGCAAGGCAAAGTAAGTGAGAACGTGGCATTTTGCACCTCCCCTGTTGTGCAGAGTAAACCAATTTTTAGAAGTGCTAAATCATGGCACTGGTTGTGGCAAGCAATGAAACATCATCTCATTTTATGGAGTTTTGATCTGCACAGGCCATTACCAAGGTAAAGTATTCCAGCCAGAAAGTCTGTGATTGTGTGTTTGATAAGCACCTGTAACAGCAAAACGTGGGCTCTGCTGCTGCTTCTGGAGCTGAAGAGTTACTAACAACTCCTGTTGTTTATACGTGCAAAACATTTGGAATTAAGCACAGATCTGTGCTCTATTTAAGTGTACTTTTAATTACTTTTGATTAGGATAAAGAGGATAATTTTCTTTTACAAATTCTCAGGATATTCAGAACATCTGGAAATTAAAGCAATTCTTTGCATGCCAGGTTATTAGTGTCAACTTCAACAGAGGAGAGGAAAGAGAGAAGAGAGAATATCCTCTTTTATCATGGAAGAGCCTCACTACAGCCAGGGATGTAGCCCAGACAGGCTGGTTTTGCAGCCTTGAGGCTCCTTACAGGATCTCTCACCACCACACTGCCCAAGCAGATCCATGCTGATGGAATTGGGAAGCGGGCATGGATGCTAGTGATTTACTGGGAGTGCAGGAGGCTGCTTGTTTTAATATATGGCACATATGGCATGAATGTGTTAATGGAATTTGTACTGTAAAAAATTATGTCCACACAAAGTATGGAATTACTTGGGTAGGATTTATGCAACAGGCATAAAATCCAGTGGAAACAGTCTAACCTTTCTGAGGCTTATTAGGTTTTCTTTTTATTTATGGAAATGTCTTAATATATGCAAGGTGAATGCCAGAAAAAAGAATATATAGATTTAGTCAAAACCCAGCTCTTGTTATTTATAAACTTTCACAGCTCTATTCTGCTCTTGTTTACATCAGGAGTAAAATTATTTTAAGTCCAATCCCAAATCATCTGCATGATTCTGTTGAATGGACACCAGCACTGTGGTGGTATCAGTTGACCCCAAAGTGATGCTAAGAATGAGCAAGAGAATGTGAAGCTAAAAATGTAATTAAGGACATTAAAAAATCTGCCATTTTCCTGCTTACCTTGTTGTATAGGTTACATTAAATATACATCAAAGTAACAGCCTTCCATCCTTGCCTGCCTGCAAGGAGGAAGATGCAAGGGTCCCTAAGGCCTCCCTGAGCCCCCCAGGACAAGGATGGTTTTCACTCCTTGGTGCTGAGGAGGATATTTATCCAGGTTACTGAAAAAGAAATGACACTGGAGTAACCACACCGCCTCTCCATCAGTGGGTAAGGCCCATACCACAGCTTCAACCAAACTGTGACAATGCCTTTCAAAAAATTATATTCCTACAAATGAAAATCAGAGAGGCACAAATCTGGTGAGAGGAGACAGAGTGTACCCAAGGGTTACACCATCTCTGGCAGGACAGGACAGCCAAGGAGGCCACTTTCAGCCACCAGGAGTGTCACCTGGTGTTTGCAGTGCAGAGGGAGGAGGTGGATGGTGGGAGAAAAATGCACAAATCCACAAGAAAACAGGATTCTGTTCTTCTTTAGTCTGCATATCTTACTCGGTGCATCTACATCCTGTACAAATTTCATCCTGCACATTTCCACAGCTGCAGCACTGAAGCATCTTCATTTCTTACAGACACTAATGAATGCAACCTCAAAACACCCTTGAGGTCAGCTGGGGTCACTAACTGGAGGTGACAATAAATGAGCTCCAGCAAACCTTGCTCTGGTGGTTTCCAACACCACCTCAATCTGCTTCAACTTTTCTCCAAAGACACTGCTGCATGGCTGGCAGAGAAGAGCTGGGGCTGGCTCCCCACTGCCCCTGGCTTCCCAGCCTGCATCCCAAAACCAGGCAAAACAGCACCAACCAAGGCTGGCATCTTGGAAAAGAAACTTGTACATCAGCCCAAATCCCAGCATGTAATACTAATGCAGGAGGAAATCAAATGGCACCGGGCAGAGAGTCTCTGGCCTTTGGAGACCTTGCCCCTGGAAATGAGTTTGAAGTGAAGCACAGTGTCTTTTCCTCTGATTTTTAAAAGCAAAGGATTTATAAATCTTCCTGATGAGGAACTGTCCTAGTTGCATGGGTCACGGAGAGTTCAGGATGGGGGCAGATTGCAGGAGGGGGAATTGGAGTTCCAGAGCCCAGATTTTGCCACTCTGGATGATGATGAGCTAAATGCAGTGCATCCTGCTGGAGAACCAGCCCTGGAGAAGGCCTGGACCCAGGCTTAGTCAGTGGTTCTGCCTCACACTGAGGTCTGTCACCTACACCAAATCCAACCCCCATCTCTCATTTAACACTTTAAACACTGCACTCCACACAGCTCCCTACAACAGCAACCCAGCAAGGTCCTTCCCTCACCCTGGGAACATGAAGGGCCCCAGGAGACACTCCCCAGGCTGGGCCCAGCATCCCAGTGGGATGGGCAGGAACGGGAAAAGCCTGGTCAGTAAAGGTCTCTCCCATCACCCTCCAGAGCAGGGCACTCAGCACTCAGAGGCTCTGCTGGGTCAGGCAGAAGCCCTTGGGAAGGGAGCACTGGGGCTCCTGTCTCTCTGTGATGTTCTTGTGACTGAGATTTTTCAGGCTTATCACTTCACCCAGTCTGGGGTTGTAAATGGGGGTGATACCACCAGAAGAGCAGCCCTGCTGACAAACTTGGAGCTTCCACTCTGAAGCATGGAGTTTCTTCCAGGCAAAACATCCACAGCAACTTCTATAATGTGGATTAATCACCTGCATTTCTCTAAATTTATTCCCAAGAATAACTACATTCTCTGAGCTGCAATTTTGCATTGATACATATAAGCAAATATAAAATTACCAATTTTGTACCAACTACAGGCTGGAAAACTTCCATCAAAAGAGCTAATGTTTAGTGAAGTTATAATCCAGTGAAAACTTTAATCTTCCCATGTTTAGACATCTTAAGTAGACATCACAGTCTGTATTACTTAAAACAGGGTAAGGTTAATTTCTACATCACTCTGTATCACAGAGAAATCTGAAAACAATGTTCATATTTCATTTATTCTTCACTCCACTGAAACTCCCTTTCAAATCAAATCAACATTAGCTGAAAATAGTGCTTTGCCACAAAAAAAAAAAAAAAGCACATTCAGATTTGTTCTGCTTCCACCATTTCAGTTATACTTTTCACAATTATTTTGAATGATGCCCTGCAAATCCTACCTTGTCCTACAAAACTGCATCAGCATCTTCCATCTCTCTGAACTCATCTGTTCTCCCTTTGCCATTATCCCATCAAACTCTGCAACATGGTCATCTCTGCCTCTTCTATAATGCACACTGACCCAGAATAAACCGAGGGAAAATATTAGCAAATGTGATTCTTTTAGCTGGTATCTTACACGTACTCTCTAAATGGTGTCTGATGCAGTGCATATGCAGGTCTGACTTTGAAAGTGTCATTTAGGGGAAATCCCTGGAGGATTCTCATCCTCTGAGTCTTCCAGCACTGACAGAATCTCACTACAAACACATTTAAACAAATGGGAGGGCAGGACGGCTTTTAAAATTCCCTTTCAGGACTTCTGCAAAAGCTGTGTTTGCCTGCTCAACAGATATAAAAATGGAAAAGGAGAGGGTGGAAAATGTAATAAGTGATTTGTCTGTCTTACTAAGCAGTTTTAATTGCTTGTGGATTGCAGCTGGCACAGTGGTACAGCCCCACATCAGGATGGAAGGGGCTTTTTGCTGCAGATGCAGCATTGCTGAGCCTGCAGAGCCACCACAAAATCCCACCTCAATTCCTCTCCCCATTAGCAGCAAAATATGCAGAACAAAGGTGCTGAAAGGATATAGTGGGCTTTTCTTGTTGATCTGACAGAGCAGCTGTGTACAACACAGTGTAAAACTGAAGTCCAGCTGTTACAAGGATGTGAGATCAGCTCCTCACATCAAGTCCATCTTGTCCCTGCTGCTCTGCTCCCAGCCCCATTTGATGTCTTGCTCTCTTGCTGACACCCTGGTGGAGCGTGGAGACCTCTTGGCCGGTTTCAGTACCATCCTTGTTATTCATCAGACAGAGTTTGAGACTCAGGCAGTGTTTGACAGGACACAAAGCCAAGGCAGGGGCCTGCCTCAGTTAGGGCAGGGACTGTGACACTTCGTTGGCCACTTTAGTTCCACGAGGTCATGCTCAGCCCCACAGTCAGGCAGACACAAGACAGAGCTGGGACAAAACTGACAGGATGACCCTCAGGAGGAAAGGTCCAAAAATTTTATGGTCCAAATCCCCCTGCATTTTTGCCTCCTGGCACACTGGTTGTCAGTGAGGGGACTGAGGGGCAAGGAGCACACAAAACGTTACCGCAGGTGGGAGGGAGCTGGGCACTGGTAATCACAATCCACCAGCAGTGGTTGCAAGATGCCACAGAAGGACAGAAGCCAGCACTGTGGAACCTCTCCTGGACTCAAACACTGTATTAAGCAAGCCAAACCCCTGTATGGCTGCTCAGGAGAGCGTGACGTGTCCGAGGCTGGCAGCAGCACCGGTCCCACGTCACAGCCTGAACACAGAGCTGCTCCAGGCTCCCTTTGAGCGACAGCTCTGCAGCGAGAGCTGAGCTGCACAACCCGTCCCCAACACAGACACAAAACCAGAAACAAAGCACTTCAAATTTGTCATTGCCTTTTCTTCATCTCTGTCTTGCACTTTGCTTTAGCACAGCAATATCCTCCAGGGTCTCCTGATAAACCTCCCTGGGAAGCTGTGCCTCCTGCACCACAGCCATTCCCACCCCGTGTCCCCACTGCAGGCACCCTGGCCCCAAATCCTCCTCCCCTTCTCCCTAGTGCCCATAAGAGTTGTCAGCCTTAAATCAATGCTGACTAAAATGTTTTAATCACCCTTAGGGCATTCCTGCTCCTAGTTTTATTAATTCATTGACAATTTGGGATGCTTTGCATATTAGCCTCAGCACTGCCTAACGCAGTGCCCATCAGAGGTTGAACTTGTCACAGCTGCATCCCAGTGGAATACCAGTAATCCTTTTCCAAGTTAATTGGCCCAGGCGTGCTGCACACACCATCGCATAAAGCTCAGGTTTCACCTCTCTGGCAGGGTCAGGCAGAAGCTGGCTTTGCTCCTGGGCTGATGTCCCTGAGCCTGTGTCAGACACCCCATCATACTCTCACCAACCCAGCCAGCACAGCAGGCAGCCTGCAGGGCTGGGTATCAGGATGAATGCACACAACTAAAAATAGTTCAGAAACTGTGAAACCAGGGCATCCACCTGGATACCAAGGAAGAGACCTTCTTTCTTCCAGGGATCACATGCAACCAGTGTCTCTGCAGAGGGAGAGGGGAAAGGAGGATAATTCAGAGCACCCACAACACTGCTGTACTCTGGGGGAACATCTGTCTCAGTCACTTGTACAGACTCAGACACCAAGCCTTTAAATCAGGTACTTAGTATCACACAGCATGAATATTCTGTTTTTATTTCCTGTGTCTGCCACTTTGTTATCCAGTAAATAATTTTACTATGTAGCTCATCTTAAAGAAAAAAAAAGTTTTATACCAAAATAGAGCCAGAACACATCTTTACACATCTCAGGCTATACTGCATGACAAATTTGGCTGGCTGAGCCTTCACCTCCAGCTACAGAGACCCCAGCCTTGCTGCTGGGTCTCCTAGGGTTTGACCAGAGGAACTGCATCTCAGCTGGGGTGGGCTGACAGGGTTGTCACTCCCCAGTGAGACTCCCCTGGTACTAAACCTGCTTTCATACCACACCTCTACCTCCTCAGCATTCCTGAACGCATTTAGTGCCAGGCAAGCGGATTTAAGCTTTTAAGTGTCTGACTGAAATGGTTTCCTCCTCCCTCCCTGCAGCTTTGCTCCCCATATAAAGGCACAAAGTGGTATATTTGAAACACACTAATGCACATCTATAGGTGAACTGCATATTATTCTATAAATCGGGAATTAAAGATTCTTAAACTCTAACCCAATAGGAAAAAGACAGCAAATCCATGAAGACATGCATCCTCTTTCTGTTTCTGGATACATTATGCTTGCTTAAATCCCAGGCCTGGCAATCACCCCAACTATGTATCCGGTGATATCAGCATGTACAATGCTCATGCAGACACACAGAGCTGGGCTTCCCAAATCTCCAGGTGTCTGCAGAAGGACTGACTGACCCCCCTGCCACATGGCCAAGCAGCAACATGGCCTGGTGAGTTTGCCACAGCCATGAAGGGAAGGAAAGAGCTGCACTACAGCCCTGGATAGGGCTAAACTGCATCCCTTCCATTCCAAGCCCAGGAGACCTCGAGTGGATTCCCTGGTGCTGTCAGTGCTGCGAGACCCAGCACAAGGAGGTGAGAGCTGTAAGGGCTGTGTTGGTCACTCCATGCTCCTGATGCTCAGCCATGGGGATCCTGAGTGGCACAGGTTAATGGGCTGCCCACATTTCCTAATCCTCCTGAGCAAACACTGCCAGGAATGATTACTAGCCCCTGACAAAGGTCGTGCTCTATCAGGGCTCTACGCTCATTGCATCGGGATGTGTTTTCTTTACACTTGCATGGAGCTGCTGAAGCTCCATTATTTTCATGCATTTTATTTCTGACACGGCTTTTTTTGTTGGCAAAACCCAGTGCTTGGTGTTGAGCACAGCTTTCAGCCACCAAGGAGAGGAGAGGAGAGGAGCAGTGAGAATGGGAATTAATCAGTGTACTGAGGGGTTTCAGTTCACAACAGGCAAGGCTTAATACGATCAGGAGGAAAAACAATCCTTCAAAACGGAAAGCAAAGTTGAAGGAATGGATGCTTTTAAGTTACACCTGTAAAGCCCAGTACTGGGGTGCCAGCATATCCCAGGGATCTGGGCAGCTCCTCTCATGCTCATCCAGTTCCACCTAACTGACTGCTGCCGACCTCACCTTCCCTATGATCATTTTTCCAGGAATCTCCATTTTGTCCCTTATCACCTTCCTCTCAAGTTTCTTCCCTGTCCTTTCATGCTATTTTTCCCTCCCCTGACTGCAGGATGTGATGTTTTCCCTCTCTGCCTGCTCTCCAGCAGTAGCAGAGCTGTTTGTGTGGAGTGCTGGTGACATATTGTGGCTGGGCTGGTTAATCACACATATTCCCAAGAGTTATCAAAGCTGGTTGGATCCAAGTTCTGAGCTAACACAAAATACTCATACTGCCCTCCAAAATCTACACAGGCCAGGGGGGTTGTGGTTATGCACATGCTCTGGGCTCAGCCCTTCTGCCTGCTGTGGTTTAGGGTTGAAGTCTGAAGGGTTTTACACCACTGACATATAATTACATACATGCATGGAGTATTATTTAACACACAATCTTGACTTCAAAAATATTGTGATTTAAGCTTGAACTTGATGATATTTGCATATAAACACAGACTCTGGCTTTGTGTTTAAATTGTGCATCATTGAACAGAGTGGTGAGGCCAGGCTCTTAGGCACTACAAGTAAGATAATTGTTTAACTGACATCATTACACTGATTTAAGGCAAGAGGGATTCCTGCATTCTAAGGCATATGCAAAAATTGCTAGTTATTTATTTATCAATTGCTATAAATTGTTCAAGCCTGCATTTACAAATTTTACAAACCCAGAGCCTAAATTTACCTCATGTCAGCAGGTGGAGGGTGGTGACAGCACCTGCAAGTGCTTCCAGCAGATCATATTCAGGCTACAGAATACCTGCACAGTGGTAGCCAGAAAATATTCAAGTCCTTCCTTGTGCCCTCGTGCCCAATGACGTTTCAGAACTGCGACATGGAGTAATTTAAATACTGTCAGTTTATGCAGCATCTCAGTTATCCTTTAATAGTATGGTTACTCTTTTCTCAGAAGAGAGTGGTGTCTAATCACGTCAGGATTTTCTTAAGTAATTCTGCCTCAGGGTAAAGAATATTTTTTTATACAGCAGCAGTGGATCTATATGGCTTTAAGAGGCAGATTCTTCTAACACTCAGGGCCTGGCTTAGAGGAGGCTCCTGAACTGATTCTGTCAAAAAGTGTTTGCATTTTCTTCAGGGCAAGTTAGAAAAGGGACAAAACCTAAATGCGTTTTGACATTTGTATTTGGAGTGTTATCTGTCAAATATGCCAGGACCAGATCACAAATTTCCTCAAGATTGCTGTGGCTCACCTGCCTATCAATAGCAATCTGGAGCTCACACAGGATGCAGGCAGAGAAGCACACTGATGGAGTGCAATGACATATTTTACACTAAGATGGAAGAGGAACAGGGAGCAGCCAACGGCATCTTAAAAACTGCACATGGGTCTTCTCAGTAAGTGATGTCTGACAGGACATTTGCAAAAACCAGAGAGGAAACAGAAACCAGAAGGCTGCCCAGGGCTAGGGCTGCACTACCTGAAGCTGATCAGTGGCTGATCACCACATGAGTCTTCACCCCTTTTCATCTCTTCTGTTTTCTGATGTTCTGGGCAAAATTACTCTGTAGTAAGTCTTGACCTTTCACTTCCTATTTATACGTTATTTTGGAGCAACTCTTCCAGTCCCCTCTACTCTGAAAGCAGCTAGGGGCATAGGGACAGTGCAGAGAAAGTCAAGCAATGGCACCAGGGCTGAGGGGTGCTGAGGAGCAGAGAGCCCCAGGATGGGCATCCCCACCACCTTCAGAGCCCCAGTCCTGGGAAGAGCTGCAGCATTGACCTGGGTACCTGCTCCAGCAGGACAAACAGCACTTATGCAGGACATTCAAGAACAGCCTTGCATGTGCCTGTTCAAAATCAGTGGCAGCAGAGGACAGAGGCTGCTTAGATTTTACATTGCTTCACCCATTTAGTCCCGCAGGTTGCTTATTGATTCTACAGGTGACATTACACAAAAGCCCCCATGGCCCACATGACCACTTAGGACAATTTCTGGTACTCCAGCAGATCAAGTTAGACCTTTTCAAGGTGATCTGCCAGTTCTGCCCCTCCATCACAGAGGACATGGCTGTTTCCAAAGCACTCTATTCCAATATTCCAGTTTAATACCATACAGAGAAGGGATCTGGAGATCCCATTTTCATATGAAATTAAAATTCACTCTGTACTGGTTGCATTCCTAGGTTTTATGTATTGGCACTGCTAGCAAAACTGAGGTACCACATGTTGAATCAGCTACACTGATTCATGGATGAGGAATGCACAAAGTGGTGGCACATCATACTCCAACACTAGAGTGAAAATGCCAGTGAAATGTAATGCTGTGTGGAGAGATGTGAGCTGTTCCCAGGTGTATTTATTCAAGCTGAACTGGGGGCGGAGGGGGGAAGTGTTGGTCTGTTTGCTGCTGAATATTCTTGAAATCCCATGTGGTAAAGTGGTGCTGGTCTGTTTGAGCACAGGTGACGTTATCCTGAGCAAGGGCATGCTTGTCCCAAGGTTTTTCAAGGATCATTAATACCCTGAGTCCTGCTACAGTTGCTGTCAACTATTTAATTGTAGATGTTTAATCACTGGTGGTGAATTAGCCCCTGGTCTTCTCCACACACCAGCATGTACCAGTAGCAGAATCTGATTTTCGTCCCAGCCAGTGAGCTCCCAGGTAGCTTTGATTTCCATGAGGTTGTTCCTGCACCAAGAATACCTTTCAGTCACACCCAGGCAGACAGGCATAGGCTTCAGCAGGTGTTTGCTTCTCACATAGTGAATCCTTCTGCAGAGCCAGGGCAGAACCCACAGGATATATTTGGCAGTGGACTGCATTTTTCCAGGGTTTGAGATGTTACTTGCAATGCAACATTGCAAGGAGGCACCATGACCCCCTGTGCCATGTGACATGGAGCCTTTTGCATCTTCCTTCTCTCAAGGTCTCTGGGGAAGATGCTCTACAAAGCACCAATTCTTTAAAGTAGTTGATACTGAGCACCAGCCTTTCCTTTCCTTTCCTTTCCTTTCCTTTCCTTTCCTTCCCTTCCCTTCCCTTCCCTTCCCTTCCCTTCCCTTCCCTTCCCTTTCCTTTCCTCCCATTTTCATTCCAACCTGGTCCCGGTTGCTCCTGTCGCACAGCTTCTAACTGCACACAAAGTTTTTGTAACTCCTCCTCTCCAATGGGCCAATATATTAATCCCTGACACTGTGAACAGGAATCATTGGCCATCACAAGATTGATGGAGTCCCCAGAGGCCAGGTGAGACAGAGAGGTGGCACACAGAATGACTCTTAATATAGCTACCATCTATTTCACAGCATTTCTAGATTTGAATATGTTATGAACCTGAATAATTCACTAAATTTAAGGGAGTTTTAATACCTATGTTTTAGCTGTAATGCCACTTCCCTATCAAAACCTAATGTCTTCTGAATCCTTTATCACTGCTGACATAAACAGCTCCTGTTTCTCCATTCAAAAGAGGAAAAAACAACCCATCAATAACAGGGAATATAAAGGGTAGATTTATTTTTTAGCATCGCCAGGATCTCAGAGCCAGGCTACAGAAATGGATGCAAGGGCTATGACATGGCCCCATCACCTGTGCTGCTGGGGAAGCATCATTGCACAGCAGAATAGAAACACTTCCTTCTTTTATTGATTTTGGATTCAGAGAAGTTTACAGGCATCATAACCCCTGGGAATAAAGTGTACATGACTCTAAGGGCAGTTTGGAGGCTTAGCAGGAACAGCTCTGGAGAGGAGCAGGGACACTCCCTGAAGCAATAAGCCAGACTGCCCTGGGCAGGAGCAGCCCAAGTTCTGGAATTCAGCCCTAGAACAAAACTCAGTGCTCCTGCTCCACAAAGGCTCTCAGCTCATCCCAGCACAGCCAGAAGCCCTCAGCCAGCCCTGCACCTCCCAGGACCTCCCCAAGATCAGCCCAGCACTGGCCACCCAGCTCACCCAAACACACCTGTGAGAGGTGTGTTGGCCTCCAGAGAAATGTGTCAGTGGTGGGGAGTGCACAACAGCCTGAAAGAAAAATCAGGGCCAGGGCTGCACATTTTAGGACTCCTCACAGTCACTGAACCCAAATACCATCTCCTCCCAGCTGCAGAAATGGCTCCATGCCCAAGATCCCAGGGTGCAAACCCCAAGGAGCACAAGTGATCCTATAACTTCAGGAACTCCTTTCCACAGAGCATCAACCAGGCTGAAAACAATGCTGACCACCACAAATGCTCCACATGTGCTTCTGTCCACCTGCAAATAAACACAATGCAAGTTCCCTTCAGGTATGAAACAATGTGAATAAGACAACTCCAGAAAACCTCAGCAAGATCCTCCCAGGACAGGCCATAACTACCTCTAGTGTCTTACTAATGGGTCAGAAAAATATTTAAATCATGCATTAGGTTTTTCACTAGCTACTTGCAAAGCACCCAGATCAGTGGGAAACCTGGGCTCTGCAGCCCATCAGAGAGATATGAAAAAGCACAGAGCTTTCCCCTGACAGTGAAGAGGTGGAAAAGACACCATAGGGGATGTCACCACTGAGCTGAGCTGGGGACTCACAGAGGTACTTCAGCATCTGCTCAAAAATACATTAAAGCCCTTCCTCTTGATGGACACATTTGCAGTATAAATAGTTGTGTCCTCTTTATTTCACTCTGAGGTTTAATTAATATATAAATCAAACGCTTATAAAACTCACAAATGCTTGGGAAGATGTAAAATTTAATTAGTTTGCCCACACAACTCCATATGTCAACTGTTAGCTCAATTACTCTTTGCCATGAAATACTGACTGCACTTACCCATATTACTAATTTCCCTCTATCTCAAGTCATGCTTAATCAACACCCTGAACTCAACACACACACACTCGTGCTAAATTAAATATTGAGCACAAGGAACAAGAGCCTCTTTAATGAAACCACAGCTGGATTTTGCTCAGAAATGAGATCCTCACGCAATATTGGGGCAGGGGATATCTGGGGTAATCCCTGGGGTGTGGGGCAGGTTATGACCTGCGCTGGGATGTGCTTCCAGACCAGCTTGCAGGACGTGCACTACCCTGCTCATGTTCTTCCATGGAGCACTGGAGGAAATACATCCCTGTCTGTGTTTTCTTGGGATGGAGCAGATGCTGGTGGGGCAGGGGCTGGAGGAGGTGAGAGGAGGCTGGGAATGAGGCACACAACAGGGATGAGTGAGGAGGGGCAGGCAGTGGATGCACTGTGATCAGCTCAGGTGTGTGGTGTCAAAGTGCAGGAGTGCAGCTGCTGAAGATGGGGACGAGCGACCCCTGCACCCATTAAATATGCATTAAAAGCAGGCTCAGGTCAGCCCCCAGCCTGGCAGTCACAGTCAGTACAAATGAGCACTGACGCTGCATTTATTCCTACTTCAAAATCCTCAAGAGACAACAAAATGTCAAAATTATCATCTGGAAAGAGTCCAACAAATTCTCCATCCTCCTGAAACCCCTCTGTCTCCCCCATCCCCACCCCCACCCCCAGGATGAGGGCTCTGACAGCCCCTTGGCCAGGCTCTGTGCCCTGCCATGCTGGCCAGTGTGCCTGCAGCTTTGTCCTGGCCAGCCATGCCACAGGGTGATGTGGAGGTGACCTTTGCAGGCTCATCCACAGCATCCAGCACGCCCAGCTGCTCCCAGCACAGAGCCAGGCAGTGCCCTCCCGTGGGCTCCCAGATGACCCATCCCACAGAGGGGGGATCCTGCCCGCCTGTGGGGAGCAGGGGGACACAGCCATAACAGTGTCACCGTAGCCAATGGGACTGTTCAGTGAGGAGGAGGATGCTGGTGGCTGGAAATGCTGTGGCAGAGGGTGCAGCAGCCAAGTGGAAATTAAAAAAGCTGCAGGGGGATGCACTAAACCATTTTGCCGCTTTGAGGAGAACTCCCTTGGAATAAAGATGCTTATAACTCTACAAAAATGCTGTAAATTAAGCTCTTATTTTTCCCGTTTGTGCTACTTGCTGGTATATAATTTTCTTGTTTGTGCTGTGAATATAGACTATTCATTTTCCCAAAAACTATTTTCTCAGGAGCTGGTGTGGGAGCAGAGCCTGGGTGTGACCACTGCGCATGAGCTGCCAGCATTGCCTGCCCCTGGCGCTTCTGCTCGGAGCCACTTGCACCAGGTTTTGACAATCCTGGAAATGTTCCTTCCACTGTCCTTCCTGAGGCAAGAGTCCATCTGTCACTGGCCCCTGGTTTGCTCCCAGGGTTTGTGTTCTGTTCCCCTCCCTCTAAAGTGGGAGCTGTAAGCCTTGCTACCAGACCTGAGATGATGCTGGGAAACTCTAAGTCTTGGATCAAGCTCTCCCATTTACAATCCACAGCTCAAATCCCCCCTAAACCCACGAGATCAAGTAAGAGCCCCATTTCCCTGTGACCATCTCAAAAAAAATTGTAATTTCAATGGTAAAACCACTTTGAGGGTGGAGTTGGGGGATTTTTTTTATGAGCTATCCTATATAAGCAGAGCTGGAACACATGATACTGGAACCCATATTATACAAAACAATTTTAATTCTTGAATTTCTTTCTTCAGGCAATCGGCTTGTTTCTTTAATTCAAAATAGACTTTTATATTCAAGTCTCATTCTAGTTAATCATATTTTTCAATTAAATTCAATTGTCTGTGATCTCCCTAACTTCCAGTGCTTCCCTGCATCTCTAATATAGGCAAGTTTTGCACTTGTTCCTTTTACTTTCCTTTTTTTTTTTTTTTCCTCCCCAAGCTGGTAACATTTCACTGAACAAAACCAATTTCCAGCAATGGGATCAGAGCAGAGCCATGGTTTGGTCTGATCATGTTTGCATTGCCCATACACGAGTGATGGCTACTAAAACAACACTGCTGGGAGGAAAAACATGCTTTTTACAGGCCACCTGCCTTTGTTTGATGTCAGGATGCTCATGCTCCCCATGGTCAGGGAGGAAACTCAGTCACAGGGCAACAAGCCTGGGACAGGCTCCTGCTTCAGCAGGTGGAGGTGGAAAACCTCGTGGTTAGAGGTCAAGGAACATCCCTCTGCTTTTTAAAGTATCCCTTCAAAACAGAGCCTTTATGCATTTACCTCTTCTAAAGGGACAAAAGAAGTGTTCCATGGAAAGCCTGGTGTTAAACATGGGTTACAAGTACCTGGGAGAGCTCAGAGCAAGTCAGACTGCTGATTTTGTGTCTGATATTCAGTGCATTGCAGCTCAGCCCTCCAGACACACAAGCGCAGCTCACTGCCAGATATTGGATCCAAACCCACCCCTCCTGCAAGCCATGCACCAACTCTGCAGTCAGACAGCACCTCCTGGTCAGGATGGGGAGACCTGGGCAAAACCAGGGCCATTCAACAGACAGGCACAGCAGCTGACAAAAGGAAGGAGAATTTTCAGGACAGTTTCATGCACAGCTGTGAAGCACCCAGGGAGCAGAAGAACCACCTTGGTGGTGAAGCTGACACTCATCAAGAAAACTGTGGGCATTGGGCAGACTTCAGACAACACTTAGTAAAGAGGTCACAGAAGAGGAAATTACAGAATGGTTTGGGTTGGATGGGAATTTAAAGATCATCTTGTTTGAAACTCCCTGCCATGGGTAGGGACACCTTCCACTAGACCAGCTGGCTCAGAGCCCCATCCAGCCTGGCCTTGAACACTTCCAGTGATGGAGCATCTACAGCTTCTCCAGGCAATCTCTTCCAGTACCTCAACACCCTCACAAGTAAAGAATTTCTTCCTAAAATCTAATCTAAAGCTACCCCATTTCAGGACAAAAACAGGAAAGCCACAGCAGCCCAAGGATAAACCTCTGCACATGGAGGTGATGTGTATTATCAGCTACATCTTTACCTGGCCAGCTCTCTGACACAAGAGTGCAAAAGGCAGCTGGGAGCACACTGTCCTGCCCAGTAGCATGAGACCTGGCATTAGCAGGGAAAATGCTCCTGTGGGATTTACTCAGTTATTGCATTAGGGGTGTTTTGCTGCTTTCATGCTATAGCAAAGTCTGGCTGTTTCACCATCAGTGTCATCATGATGCCTTCAGTGCTTCTGAAAAAGGTTACAGGAACCAGAGGACCAGAGATCAGGTGAGGAATTCAGTTTCCATCGCCTTTTTTAAATACTAATAAAATACTAATAAATGCTGGTTATGGTAAAAAAGCCAGAAACAGCCCCCAAGTGTATTTCGAAGACAGAAAGACCAGGAGGAAAAGAAAAAAAGGCCCCCAGTTTTAATATTTTGTATAATCAGACTATAATTGCAGAGCAGACGCTGTCTGTAGCACACTGCCATTGGGGACTCTGGTTTTCTAATAAGAAATCCATGAGGGAATTAGAAGCTGTTTCAGTGGTGTTCTGGCTGATTTAAGTGATGCACCTGGAGCTAGAATTCATGCCTTCAGTTGCTGTACTTCACCAAAAGCAGAAAAAGTAGGTGCCACTTGTGAATCCCTGCAAAAATTGGGTCTGCAGTGGCAACAGTGAGAGGCCCTTAATTATAGCAGTGCTTTTGGGAGCTGTGATAATTAGGAGTTTCCGGTGTTCTGGAAATCAAAGTGGTTTCTATTCTCTTCTTTAATTAATCCAGGCTTTTATCTGTGAAAGCAGAGATGAATTAAGGTTCTGCTCTAGGCAAAGGGCAATGATGCTTGTGCAGTCCCTGGCAGGGTGAAGCCACTGGACCCCCAGGACCTGGGTGACACCCCTCACACTGCAGCATCCCTGGCCTCTGGTTCTTGATATTTTGGGGGATGAAGGAGAAAGACCAGAGGGTGACATGCCTCGAGCAGGGCTCACCACAGCACGCAGATATCATGAGAGACCTGCTGCAGGGGAGTGTGCAGCCCCATGGCAGAGGACACACTGCCTGCCTGCAGGAACTCAGCAGATAACAGACACCCAGAATTTATCACCTCCCCACGTGGGAAAGGGTGAGCCAAGCTGCGCAAAAATCCCAAGATTGGCCAAAAATCCTGGGTTTATTTTTTCTGTTCAAAGGAAATTATTGTTATAGGCCCCTTTTATTCCACTCTGGGAAGGGTTGATTTTAGGAGGTTTTCTAAGGCTGGCAAATCACACTGAAAATCCATGTGACTCTTAGAAGACCACAACAGCAGTATGGGATTTGTGGTAAAACCATGCAATATGACCAAAGTGAATGCTTCCATGATGTGAACTGTACATGCATGGATGGCACAAAGAGGTTTCCAGCTGTAAGTAAAGCCTCCAGCTGATGGGATGACCTCAGTGCTCAAAACAGGAGCATCTGTCACCCACCAGAGCAGAAGGCAGCATAATGCAATTAACCCATACAGCTAATTAATCAAGCCCAGCCCCGACAATGTTATCAAGGAGCTGCCTGGAAATGACTCTTTATGTCAAAGCCTATTTTTAGATCAAATAAATCCAGACCCATCCTGGACAAGCTGTGCTCCAGTTTGCAGCATCTCCACACTTCATCATTTCCCGGTAGTGAATTCTGCTGCAAGTCCCCAAACCACGGGCTCAGCCCTGGAGCCCTGCCCCAGAGCAGCTTTGTGTCGGATTAAACGGTTTTCCCAGAGAGAAACTGAATTTCTACATCCACCTTCCTTGACCTTTGGTCTGTTTTCTCCTTTTCCTACTAGATGGCGCCTGCGTGACAGGCGGAGACGAGCCCCGGCGGGGAGCATCTCTAACAGGTCTCCTCCGTGAAGGGCCGATAAATGACACTTTTCCCCGAAAAGCCAGGCAGTTGAGAAAGCGATAACCTGCCGGGAGCTGATTAGCAGCAGGAAGCCGTTTTCTGGTAGCGCCACGTTAACTGTGCTCCCCCAGGGGATGCTGCCAGACCCCCAGGAGGCAGGGGGAATCCAGCCTAGCCCAGGTGTGCACAAGCCCTGCATGGACACTTTCAGCCCAGACATCCTGCTGAGCACCCTGGCAAGCAGGGTTGTGGCAAGGCAGTGGCAAGGAGGATGCTGGGGCTGAAGTTTCTGGCACGGCTGTGCAGTCACCCACACTCGGCCACAGCTCACACCAAAAGCCTCGTCAAAAAATGAGGCATTTCGTTGGCGTTTCTGGATCACCAGTAGGAGACCTGCAACCGATTGTGTGATTAGTGTGGCTACAGACCAGACTCTTAGCACCACGCAGCCACCATTGCCCCCACACAGCTCTCAGGTGGGAGAAAGGCTTTGGGGGTACAGCCCATCCCTCCCCACCTGGGACACTCTGGGAGGGACACAGCAGTGCTTTGTCATGCCTGAAAACTGCCCCCCGGCTGCTTCCCTCTGCCTGCTCCCTCCTGGCAGTTTCATGAGGATTCAGCCAGAGCTGTCAGGTGTCAGCATCACTCCCAGCCCTTCCAGGTAACCCCAGCAAGGTCGAGTGACAGCATGAGCTACCACTTCTTCACCCAACAAAAATACTGTGTGCTCAGCTCTGACTTCACAGAGCCATCACAGCTCCCCACGTGCCACTTTTGCAGTCCCCAGCTCATTTCCCTACATGAGCTGTCAGTTTCACAACCATGCCAAACTAACTCCTGGCCTCTGCTCGCTGGCAATAATTAACCACACGTTATCTCCACACTCCACCTCCATTGTACATGTATATTGTACATGTTCCAGCCTCTCAGCTCTTTTCTGAGCTTGGCATTTTTGGCAATCCCGGGCCATGTGCCAGTCCAGAGCAGACAGAACCCTGTTGTGCTGATAACCCAATTTCCCAACCCAAACGGTACCACTGGGCCCCAAGAAAGCAGATTCCAGCCCAAAACACAGCTTTGGGACTGCCAGAGGAGGAGCTACATTTACAGACTGCCCCACCAAATAGGTTTGGTTTTCCAGCGGTAAGTTTGCCATTTACTACCCCTGGATTTTGGGGGGAAGCTGAGCCATTCCCTTGCTGTGACACTGCGAGTGGCAGGTGCCCCAAACTCTGCTTTTGTCACAGCATCTGCTCAGGTGCAGCCACTGCAGCCCAGCACTTCTGCATCCTCAGTGGTGTCCGGGTGCAGAGCAGCCCTTGGGCTGGCACACGATGAACCCAAGGGGGCTGGCAAGGGAGAAGGGGCACAGGGAGGCTCAGGGACCACAGGCTTACAGCAAAGCCTGGGCATGCCCTGGGTCACCCCCTTTATTGATTGGGTGTGGGGCAGGGGCTGAGCTGGCGTGGTGCACCCCTCCACACTGTCACCTTAGATGGCTCCAGTCCCCTAAAACAGTGTGGGGACTCCCCATGGCTCCCTTCCTGGGCAGTGCCTCACCAGTGCCACGCTGTGCCAGTACATAGGCACTGGAGAAGCCTGGCAGCCCCAGCCCTGAGCAGATCCAAGGCAACTCCCTGTCCCCATGGAGGGTAAGGACAGGGAGGAGGGGGTGCAGGTGGCATTGTGGCTGAGGGGACATCAGGACACAGCTGGATGGGCACAGGGACACAGATGGTGCTGCCAGAGAGCTGCAGCTCTGACCAGTGAGTGATAGGCCAGGAAAGAGGATTCCTGGGAGAAGTACAGTCCAGATGACACAGAGAAAAACCCTTGCTCAGGACCAGCAAGGAAAAAATGGAAAAAATCCCCAGAAATACACCCAAAAACACTGGCCAAGTTCAGCACAATCCTGGCACATTGGGTCTCTCTGGGTAGAAAAGAAATTAAGCCAACTTGCAAGCCCACATCAGATCTCTCATCAGAAACATGGTTCCCAAGGGAATCTTTTTAGCAACCAATAAAGCCAGTTGAGGTCTGGGAGCTGGGGAGGCCTCAGCTGCCTACTGAGATGGCTGCAGAAAAAATGGAGCTGCAGGGTCAAACTGTCCAGCAAACAGGTGGCCTGGACAGGGCTAGACACAGGTTTGAGAGGAGGAAAACAGGTATAAAATTGGTGTTCATTCTGAGGCACTTCTCTGTGACATAAAGGTGGAAAAGCAGAGGGTGTTTCAGTGAAAAATTTGCTAATTTACAGAAAAGGAAGTGCAATCTAAAAAAGGAGAAGTAGATTTCAGTGCTTCCAGAGGGTTGGTCATTAGTCACAGAAGTGATCATACTGCCATGGCAGCAGCCTTGCCCCATGCAGGGAAACAGGTACAGGGAGAGACCCACACAGTGCAGAGACCTGAGAGAGCAAAGAGGAATCTGTAGGATGAATTGCGATGACCAAGGCAAACAAGGCAACAACTGTGGATTCTGTAAACAAATTTAAAAGCAAAATTTGTCCTTTACATAATGCTGGAAGATACAGCAGGTGAAGAAGAATTCAATGATATCTGTCCTTCAGACTCCGCAAAGAGCTGATTGTGGCATATAAATTATCACCACGATAGTCATGAGGAGGCAGGGGTCACTACAGGCAAGAAGGGGCTAAGGAGTAATCTCCTTCTTCCGTATGCATTTAGTCAGGGATGGCCTGTGCAGAGGTGTGATGAAGTACAGCTATCCCAATGAGCCTCCTTCTCCTAATGTCAACAGGTTTTCACACCTCTCCAGTATTGTCCAATACCCAGAGAACTCAGAGCATCTCAAAGTTTGCAGCCCGAACATCCCAAGCCTCTGGAGCTCTCTCTTATCTAGCATCCAGCCACTGGGAGTCACCAACGGGAACCTTCCCCAGCAACCCCACCTCTTTGCTGAAGCCTCCCTATATCTGCAGGTTTCTGTATCTCCCACCCCATGGATGTGAGAGGTGGCGGGTACCCTTGCAAGCTGGGACAGTCCTGGCTGGCATCTGGGCCCGTTTGCAGGCAGCACAGAGACGAGAGAAGGGAGACATCTGCATAGGACAGCGGTGAGAATGGGCTGAGACAGTTAAAATCACAGCCTGCCCGGGAGAGACGAAAAAAGTGGGTCTTGTTTCATCCCAGGAAGACACATCCCACGTGCAAGGAGGACACAGAGGGGATGGTAGTCGGCAAAGATTAGGAAAATCCTTCCTGCGGGGGTGGTGAAGCACTTAAGACTGGGTTCAGAGGGGCTGCACATCCCCCTCCCCGGGCTTCAAACACACACTTCAACCGCCTCCCCACGGTTCGGGGGGCGAATGAGACAATCCCTTCAGGTGCCTTCCCTCCGTGCCCCTCTCCTCTGCTGAGCGAGCAAACCAAAGCTCCAGAGGGATTTGTTTTCAAGTCCCTGTGGGTTTGCCCCAGTGCTTTTGCCTGGAGATTCTCCCATTGGTGCCAGCTCCCGGCAGCTTTGGGAGCGTGCTGCCTCGGGTCTATCGGAGCGGGGCCGTGTGGCAGTGTTGGGGAGTTTGCAGCAGGACAACTCTTTCCCAGCGAAGGGGGAAGTACCATTATCTGCTCCACGCCTCGCGGCACAGCTTTTCAGAACAAGTGCATGGGCCCTGATAGCAGGGGCAGAGGCGCAACCAGCTGCACCCGCCCATTAAAATGAGACACCGGCTGGCTCTGAAATGAGTTTATAAATAGAGAATTAAGGTTTGCCTTCGATTCCTGTCTGTAATGGACACCGCGGCCCGGCTGCCCAGGCAGCGATGCCCTCCTGCCCGCGTGTGTTTAACCTGGGCACGGCAGTGACGCCCGGGCAGCACCGCGGGGACGGGACTGGGGGTCCCACCGCCCCCGCGCCCTCACCCTGGGCCGGGATCCCCGCGGCGGGGCTGGGGAGCGGGGCCCGCTCCGCCCCTGGGCTCGGGCAGGGGCGCCGGGCCCCCGGAGCGCTTCGGGCGCAGCCGCCTCGGTGCGAGGGTTGATGCTGGGGGCCGGGTCCTGGGCGGAGATTTCTGCGGGGGCCGCTGTGTCTCGGTCCGGCGGTCACTGGGGAGAGGTCGGTGGGATCCTCGTCCCCGGCAGGTCCGCCGGGCTGCGGGATGCCCGCGGGAAGCGCTTTCGTTCCCGTGGCTGCTGGATACATCCGTGCGGGTGCGGGAAACTCCCTGGCACCGGGCACAAACCTCCCGGAACGGGTCGGGTTCGCTGTTCGAGTGATGCGGTCCTCGTGAGCGCAGCGGGGATGGATGGATGGACGGATGGATGGACGGACGGACGGACGGATGGATGGATGGATGGATGGATGCACGCTCAGGTTGTGCTCCTCAGGGAGCAGCATTTGGCGCTTAGGTTTCACTTTTCATTCTCAGCTCGCTAAATGCTTTGAGGATATGAGTGGCTTCTTCCAGCCAGGGACAAATCAGCACCGAGATATAAAAAAAACTTGGGGAAAATCTTGGCCAGGGCCCAGGATCCCTCAGAGGCGAGCAGGGAGCAGCTGTGAGGTTTCTGAACTGATGTAGGGAATTCTAAAAGCTACAAAGGTTGGATGCTTTGTGGGGGGACTTCAGCATTTGATCCATGTAAGAGTAACAAGGGATAAAAGCTGTGAAGGAATTGTAGAGGTGACTCTGTAGTCGGAACATCCCACAGGTGATGGAAGCTGGGGTGGGACTGTCCCTGTCCTGTGGCCCTGTGCAGGGTGTGACATCTGCCCAAGACAGAGGGACACTGAGGAGCTTAGGAGAGCATTTGTGTTTGTAATGCCTGAGCTGGGCAGAGAGGTATAGAGCACCCCAGATCATTTCCACCAGAGTAGTCTAAATAAAACTAACACACAGAGAATTGCCTCCTGTGGCAAGAAACCAAAAGTGAGAGACAGCAGGAGAGGAAGGCTGTCACCTACAGCATCAATACTCCTGTGGGCTGAGGAGATGCAGGACTAATAGGATTTAAATACTGCATCAAGCTTTTGATTTCTCTTCTTCTAAAATCACATTTGCTATGAAACAAATTTACAGTAATATAAGATGCTGCAGTCACTGCACATATTTGATTTCCTCTGTGATTGTAAAGGAGAAAATGTTGATGACTCAACAAGTCTGTGTTTAACAAAACCACATCAAACCCCAGGAAAACATGCTCTTTGACAGCATAATAAATTTTTTTTGTTGTTTATTTTGCTCTTTATTTTTGTTTTGGGGTTGTTTTGCTTTTTATTGTTAAGAACTGTGCTTCGACTATGACCTTGTAACATCACACCCATAAATAGAAGCGGGTTTAGATTCAGGGGAAACACATTTTTTCCGATGGTGGAAGAAGTAGGCCAGCCATGCCAGCTCTCTGGAGAGGTGGGAAAGGCAGTGGCAGTTGTGATAAGAAATGTCACACACCAGGAATTAAAACACACCAATTTGTTATCTATAAGTTTACCATCACTGATTAGAGTTAGCTTTTTGGCAACATCATAATGGAAGAAAATGCTGGTTTCAAATTTGAATTTACTGCTTCTTCATAGGTTTTCCTATGCAGACCTACAGTGGATTAAGCAGCTTCCCATCTTCATCTAAGTTTAAGTGAACTGTCACTTAACTGAAAGTAAAAAGCTTCTGAAAGTATGTCAGTGATGTGGGAGCTTCCAACACATTTCCAAAAGCCTTTACATACTCTGGGGCCTAAACAATTTGAAAATTTTCCTGGGGTTTGAAGTACTGAGACAGAAATTCCTCCTATCCTTTTTCCAGGTTCTCAGATTTTCAGTGAGTGTCTCTAAAGCCTTGGTTGTGGCAACACGTGCATTTCCATTTAGTATGAATACACCACTGTAGTCTTTGGAAAAAATGTCCTAAGAGCTCCCCATGGGATGTAGGCTTCAAGAATCAGGGTCTGTAAGATAACATGTCCACCACTGAAGGAGGCTGACACCAACTGCTGACCATGTGCAAGCACTAACAGGTCATAGAGCTACAGAGTGCTTTGGGTTGGAAGGGACCTTAAAGATCACCTCATTCCAACTCCCACCATGGTCAGGGCCTTCCACTAGACCACGTTGCTCTAAACCCGGTCCATCCTGATTCTGAGCACTTCCAGACATGGGTCATCCACAGCTTCTCTGGGCAATCTGTGCCAGTGCCTCACTACCCTCATAGTGAAGCATTTCTTCCTTATATCTAATATAAACCTGCCCTCCTTCACCGTAAGGATATTCCCCATTGTCCTGCCACTACAGCCCTTGTAAAAAGTGCCTCTCCAGCTCTCTTCACATACTGGAGGTTGCTCTAAGGTCTTCCTGATGCCTTCTCGTCTCCAGGCTGAGCAACCCCAACTCTGTCAGCCTGTCTTAAGAGGAGAGGGGCTGCAGCCTTCTGAGCATCTCTGTGACCCTTCTTTGGACTCACTCCTGCAGGTCCACATCCTTCTTATCTTGGGGTTAGAGACAAGACAGAACCTGTGCCAGTGCAGCTTGGCACAGTGGTGAAATACATGGTGTTTGTACTTGTCCAGCACACGTGGGTCTTGCTAAGTCCTTTGGGCCCTGGGGGGAGGCATGTTGTTCACACTGCACTTATTTGTCTCTCTGGGTTGACCTGCCAGTGCAGAGGAAAAGGTGAAGCAAGCTGGATCTGCTGTGCAGGATGCTGGACTGAAGGCAAACAGTGTGGGAGGAAGGGGAAAGTAAAATGCTGTGGGGTCCTGGCACCTTAAGTTGATTTTCGGCAAAGAGCATCTCTCTCCCACCCATCTGGATCCCCCAAGATGACTACCTGGTCAGCCAGTTGTGTTTGCCTCTCTCCCAGGAGCTGCTGGAAAAATCAGAAGAGGCAGTACATGGCCCTACATTCTTTGCCTTTCCTGTTCTCACCACTGTGCTTATTCAGGGCTGGCTCAGAGCTGCCTCTGTACTGTGTGTCATGCCTGTGCTTCGTGGAGGGGGAAAAACAGATCAGCAGGAGATGGGCTGGCCCTCTGCCACAGGCTGTGTCTTCCCTCCACCCCACACTGCCTCCTGGGCCATCTTCTCCCGTGTGGTCCTGTGCATCTTCTGGGTGACTAAGTGAAGCAAAATCAGAAAGGCAGGAGAGTGCTGATCTTGGAGACCCTTCTAACAGCGCTGCGGCACGGAAATGGCCAACACAAATATTTCCCTGCACACGCAGTGCAATTCCTACATGTCTTTCCTGGGAAGAAACAAAGAGGTTTTAAGGAGGTTGGAGCCTGCCAGCTCCCTGTGGTGACTGCTGAAGTCAGGTCCTGCCTGTAGGATCTCTGTAGGCCTGGAGAAGGGTGAAAGCCCCAGCTCATTTTAGGCAGGAGCACCTCCACCCATGGTGTTTGGCTGCAGGGAATTACTAGATCTACCTGAGAAACTTCCACCATCCAGGTTTTGGGTTGCTTTCCTGCTGTTCTCACACCTGGGGAGGAGAAGGCTCAGAAATGGGTGAGTGCTTGACTTGTTAACTTGGTAAGAGCTGCAAGACAATGAAGACCCCAAAAGAAAGCAGGAGAAGCCATATAAGACTTAAGTACAGCCCCTGAACCACCCCTTTATGTCACTTAAGAACTGTGAGATGCTAAGCTGAGAAAATAACCTTCTCATTCATAGTCACATCAGCCAGATAAGTTCCTGTGTGCTGTGTCAGCATCAGCACTGCTCTAGCAAACTCTGTCTTGCTTCAGGTCTGTTCCTTCCACGGTCTTACAGTGAAACCTCAGGATTTCCCAGACTTTCAGTTTCCCATTTCATAATGTTTTATTACAGGGTAGGTCTTTCTCAGGCTTCTCATCAACACAGTGGGCACAGGCAGCAAGATGTTTTTGCAGAATAGCAGAGGAAGTTCTTCAGACAAGGACTTTGCTGCAGAGAAGTAGCACTGTGAATGGAGGCAAATTTGGGGGAAAGATGTTTGAGGATATCTGTGGCAGAACCTGTTGGTAACTGTGCTTTAAAGTTCATCATTTTGATGAAAACAGGCCAAAGGTTTGTTTTCCAGTTGTTTATCATAGATAGGTAGTTTTCCTGCTCAGCATTAAAATGAAGGGTTTATCCTTGGGGACAGGATAAACTGCAAAGTGATCACAGGCTGATGTCGTTCTATAGGAGAACTGTAGCCAAAATGTCTGACCATGTGTGGGGAAAAAGGGATTATTTTGTCCCTGTGGGAAATTCTGGTAGCCCTTCCTCCTCTACTTTCCCCTGTTCTGAAAGATATTTTTGAATTGTGGCCCTGGTGAAGACCATCTTGTGGTCAGGGACATGGATATGCCTTAGGCTTCACTGCTGGCTTCCAAACACAACATTCTCAATATTTTTCAGTGTATAAACCAGGGGATGTATGGAGTTGGGAGGGTCAGTGCTTGTCAGGCCGTGTTTTCATTAGTGTGTGACGGAGTAGGGAGGCACATACTGAATTTGTAGGTGACACTGAGCTAGGAGGGACTGGAAACATTTTAGAGAAGATACTAAAGACTGACGATTATGACAAGCTGGAGAGCTGGTTTAAAAAAACAGGGCACATGTTGTGTCCTGTGTGGTAGGACTGACTGACCGCCTGGACAGCAGGTGAGCGACCAGCCAGACAGTGGTCACAGGGAGCCAGAGGACAGGGACACTGTGCCCCATGAGTCAACAGGGGCACGCAGTTGTGCAAAAGCAAACAGTCTTCCTGGGATGAAGAAAGAGAAGTGGTGCGCTGGGGAAGCAGCATCTCTGCTCCAAGTGGTGCCTTTTAGGGGCTCAGTTGGAAAATGCAGTTCTGGGCATCCTCCAAGAAAAATGAGAGCAAGGAACAGAAGCTGAGTTGTTGGACATTCGGTAAATACCAACTTTGATGAAAGAGTTGGGTTTCACTGGTGCAGGAAAAACCGAAGGGAGATGTGAAACCTGTTCTCCAAATACAGAATGTGTCTGTCTGCAGAGGAGAAGGCAAATCATTTACCATGTCCTTTGGGGGTAAAAGAGAAAGGGATAAGGTTAAATGGATTGAGAGATAAAGAGGGGAGAAAGCAGGGCTCTGCAGGAGCTTATGGAAGTGGTTTCAGCAGATAAATACCTGATAAATGAGGTAATCAGATAAAGAGCTGCCCTGGGGCAGGGAAGGGATGAGGACCTGTGAATGCAAAGTGCATCAGGGTGGAGAACAATTGCAAGGGGGGGTCATGTGGCAACTCCTGGAGCCCCACAGCAGGTCTGGGGTCACAGCAACCCCCGCAGGTCCCATGGCAGGTGCAGGGTCACAGCAGTCCTTGGAGCCCACACCAGGTCTGTCCCCACTGCATTGCAGTGGACCTGAGCACGCAGTGATGCCAGCTCGGGGCAGGACCAGCTCCCCTGCTGTGGCCCCTGTCTCTCCTCCCCACCCTGGCAGCAGGGGCATGGGGTGCACAGCCCCCACCCCGATCCCTGTCCTGTGTGCCTGTGGCTAAACAGGCTGAAGGACAGCAGCGGGGACAGCCCAGCTCCCAGCATTTCCTCATTCTCATGTCCTGGCTGGAAGCCCAGGTGAGTTTGCAACATGGCTTTTCTGGAAGGGTGATTTACATCCTTTGCCAGTTTCTGGTTTGCATCATTCAGGAGATAACTGCTTTGGAAGGAGAAACAAGAAAAGGGGCAAGCAAAAAGGCAGCAAGCTTGGTATCCCTGACTCTCTGCTTGCAGGCAGAGCTGGGGAAGTCATTTCTAGTCAGCCTGGGCAGGCCTGAAAGGTCTCCAGAAATGTGCACTGGAGCTGAGATTAAAGCAGCTTTGGATAAGCTCTTTTATTACTTAAATCTGTTCCAGTTCCAGCAGGTTCAGGTTCATGGCACTTGCTGTGCTCCTGGGGGGGATGCTCTGTGTGCAGGAAAGAGACTTAAACATTTGATTTTCCCTGGAAATAAAATGTTGGTGGCAGAAAAGAACACAACAAACCAGGAGTATTTCTGCCCACAGCAAGACCTGAGTGGAATGCTTCAGGTGCTGAATGCTCCACTCCAGCTGGGGCTTTTGGAGGGTTAACACAGCAAGAGATGCTCTGCAAACAGAGGCTGGAGGGCTTTGGCTTCATGGTTCAAAGGTCTCTTCATGTAGACTGAAGTCCCTGGGGGCAGAGATCACCCCTGTCCCTGGAGTGTGTGTGTGTTTTTGGGACCATGGCTGGCAGGGCCCAAAGGGACCTTCCCAGTGCAGAAATCACGACATTCCTCTGCAGTGCCCTGACCAAAGGCTCTGCTGCATCATTTGATTCCTCATGTGCCTTGCTGCTCTTTCAAGCCATGTCTCGTTAAGGAATGTGTATAATAATCATGTGCTTTATCTCGAGTAACACCCAAGCAGAAGCTGAAGCACAGAGCAGGCTCTTTGATGACCTGCACGGGTTGAATCCACAGCTTATGGAGACTCAGTTGTGGTTGGTCTAAACAAACACTGACTTTGGGGGAAGACACAAAAGCAGTTGTTTTAGCCAAGGTGGTGCAGACTGAGTATGTGAGGCTGAGCTCAAAGATGAGTTTCTGTGCAAACAGGAGCCAGTTTGGTTTCACTGGACAGGACATTCATTGGAGCGCTGTACGAGATTGCTGCCATATTCTTCAGCACAGTTTGATATGTTTAAAACACTGCCTTTTTATTAGAGTTATGGTGAAAATAAGTTTTGTTTTATCTGGTAAATCTGATTACCAGGGCATTGAAATGAAGCTTGATTTTTTTTTTTGTCCAGAACTGAAGCAAAGCTCATGCCTTGCCACCACAGGTTCCTCCTTCTTCAGGGTGTGCAACTCAAACACCTCTGGACTGCAAATTACAGGAACCAGCTAGGCTGTTCTGCTGCACCAGGGGATGTGAAAGGGGCCCCAAAAGATGGTCTCATTGTTAAAGACATGGTCAAAGATATCTGGGTCGTCCCAGACAAACTTGCTGGAGTCCCATCATTGTTAGTATCTCCTTCCCCCATGTCTGTTGAAAGAGGATAACAAATGTGCGTGTTCCCCAGTAGCTGCGGGGGATGATCTGCTCAGCAGATTGACTCTGCTGTGAGCCCAGGGACACCTGAGTGGGCTCCTGCAGCCCAGCTCCATCCAGAACAGTTGTCCTGCTGCAAAACCTGAGTGAGGCCTCTCAGTGTGGGCAGAGAGGCAGAAAAACCTTGTTTGCCTGGCACCGGGCCTAAGCTAACAGCCTCTGCCAAGCCTCAGGTGCAAAATATGTAGAATTATCCCTGTTTTTCTTCTGTGAGAACCCCTCCCTCCCTCTGCCTGGGCAAGAGAGATTTGACTGCTTCATTGCATGCAGCTGCTGTCTGTCTGATCCCATTCCTTGGGACAGAAGTTGCCTTCTGGACAGTTTTTATAGCATGCCCAGCAAAGAGGTGCTCCCCACCTTGCTCACTGCCCATCACTGCTATTGCCCTGCAATTAACAGCAGTAATGGCAAAGCAGCCACTGAACTGCACATGGGAACAAGTGTGCTACAGCTGGACACAGCAGTGATGTAAAGGTGTCATTAACAGCCCAGCTGAAGGGCAGCTGTACATTGCATTCCATTCAGTATTTTAGTTAGGGAACTCCTGCCCCGTTAGAATTGGAGCTTGTTTTTTCCCACTGGGCCATGCTTTAAGTCATCTTGTAGCTTCTTTGGTAAGACACTGATCTCCTTGGATTGCACATGCTAAAACTCAGCAGGGATGCAGTTTGCTTGATAAGGAAGATCAATAAATGGAGTTTATCTAAGTCTGGAGATGCTAAAGATGTGTCCAAGCACCATGATATTCACTGGTGACCTCCTCTGCCTCTGAGTGACTCTGCAGCATCCTGGCCATGGTGTTTTGCATCAACTCTGGATGAGCTGACCTTGCTGTGGTGAATTAGCTTTGGGAAGGAGGGTTTCAAGCAGGTGACATGTTGTCCATAGGTGCAGAAAAAGCAGCGTGGACACGGTAAATCAGGAGTGGTGGTGGGAGGCAAGGGGAGGCAGGGGGTCTGCGTGCTCCCCAGAGATACAGAAGTGAAAAAAAGCTGTTGCCTAATCAGGCAGTCCATTGCCAGGCATCTGTTAGGCAGAGACCACAGTGTTTGTCTCAGTGAAATGTGTTTGTGATGAAAGAGGGATGTTCCCCTCCTTTCTCAGGAGGATTTCAGTGCATGGCAATGACAGCAATGCAACCCACAGGCAGCAGGCAGTGCCAGGGACCATCCCACCAAGGGCGTGCAGCAGGGATGAGTCCTGCTCCAAAGCCCCGTCAGTCAGAGCATGACTGAAATAATCGCACTGAAATTCACAGAAAAGACTTTGAGTCTTCGTACTTTGTAACTATCCTGCTGACTTCAAAGGCTGTTTAATTCTGTCATCCCTTTTAATCAAAATAACTGGAGACAGCAAAGATGTTTATCTCCAAACATTGCCAACATCTCTCTACATGTTCAGTGGCAGCTGCAGGACAGAGGAAACACGATAAGAAAAATTGCTTGCAGCAACATTTACATCCCAGTGGGACCACAGAGAAAACTTTTGAGGTGCCTTTAGTCCATTATGAAGTAAGTCTGTGGGTAACAATCACTTTGTCACCCTGAATGCTGATTTCTCCCCTCCCGTGGCGGAGAGCCAGAGATATGTTTATTTTGGGGTAATATTTTGTGTGCACAGGTGGTGGAAAAGGGGAGGGGGGTATGGGAGAGCAAGCTAATTATTCTGAACAATAGCATTGGCCCTAGAACAAATAGTTCTGGACATGAATAAATTTAGGTGAAGCAAGAAAGTTTCTAAAAAGTAAAGCAGTGAGTGCATGATAAAGCTTCTGTTAAGAAGGGACCAGGGGAAAAAAAAAACACCCAGCATCTTTGCAGACAGAGATCTGAAAGTCATCCCTCTCACTTTTTCCCTGTGGCTCTTTTCTATGTTTATTCCTTTTTTT
>VXBB01014652.1:147515-180472 GCA_013399915.1 Illadopsis cleaveri
CGTGTGTCTTTTTCTATGTTTTTTTCTTTTTTTTTTTTTTTTCAGTGGAATAAGCAGAACAGCAGTGTGCTGTTTGATCTCTGTATTTATATAGTGGATATGTGTTTTTAAGGGGAAGAAATCATCATGCACTTCTTTGCACTTGTTTTCCCCTGATAGCACTTCTTCCATGAGCACACCTTTTGGTCTCTGGGACAAGGTGATGCTTGGTGAGAGGCAAGAAGAGCAGACAGACCTCTGCCATAGAAACAGTACTGTCACTGAAACCATGATGTGTTTCTACCCAGGGCAGTGAATTATAGTTTCAGAGTCCATCTGCTGAAGGTGTTTTGCAGGCTTTCAATGAGGAGCAGGATTGAGATCATGGTTGCTGTGTGAGAGATCTCCTCCAGTAACTTGGTTGCATTTGATGTTTGTCTGCCAGGGACCACCAAGCTGATGTTTTCATAGTAATGTGATCCTTTGATCATTTTCCTGAGTGGTTTTAACAAATTTACAGCTCATTAAACTGTATATATCATTAGGGGAGTTTATGCCCACAGGCAGCTCTTGCCATGTCTCTCTAGTGTCTGTAGTGAATTTTGGTGCTCAGGCACTTCCAATGAGGAGATCCTTTTAGAGATTCTTCACAAGAAAGATTGACTGTCCTAAATTACTTTGAGTGGACATTAGGAAGAAATTCTTTAGTATAAGGGTGTTGAGGCATGGGAACAGGTTGCAAAGAGATCCTGTGGATGTCCCATCCCTAAAGGTGTTCAGGACCAGGTTGGGTGGGGCTTTGACCAGCCTGGTCTTGTAGAAGGTGTCCCTGCCCATGGCAAGGGGTTGGAAGTAGATGATCTTTTAAGTCCCTTCCAACCTGAACCATTCTATGATACTGTGATCACTACGCATGAGTTCCATCTTCTCAATATTCACTCCCTTTCCCAGATCACTTATGAGCATGTTGAACAGCATAAATCCTCAGGAAAATCTCTTGGCAACCTATTCCCATTATGAAAACCATTTATTTCTTCCCACCCTTTGTTTCCCATTGGTAACTATTCATGCAGAAGTGCCCTTCCCCATTGCACCACTACTGTGCCAATCCCTGAAGAGCCTTGGGTGGAGGACATTTCCAAAAGCCTATCAAAAACACACCTGTGCCAGGGACCAGGTCACCCCATTCAAATGGTCACCTTCACTTTGAAAGAACTTGACCAGGTACAAGACAAGACTGCACTCCACCAAAGCAAATTTGTCTCCACCCCCAGTATACCACAAGTCTGTTAATTATGGTCTTTATTATAATCTCTAGCAGTGTGCCAATACAAAAGCCAGATGTCCTGGTGTGTAAGTTCTGTGGGCTGCCTTCTGAGCCCTTTTAAAATCTCACCCTTGGGAATTTGCCATTCTTTTAGGTAAATTTGCTGTTCCTTAAGTTGGGAGGCAGATTTGAGCCACTGACACAGCCCATGAGCAGTCTGGCAGCTCCCTGCCCGAGTTTCTTCTGGCCTCCAGGTTCAGCTGCTGTACTGCCTGTGAATTTATTGATCTGCTTAAAACCTCTCCATGCCCTCAATATCTAATCTGTTACAGGGCAAAATTCATTAACGTTTGTAAAGCTCATCAAGATCTTTCATGAGCAAATCTCATCATGTTTTAATATATTTTTTAAATGTCACGAGTAAGTTCTCATTACTCATTAAAGAGCTGAAGCAAACAGCACTTGCCAGACCCAAATATTGGAACAGGCAAGGGCTGCAACTCTCTTCGTTTACCACTTTTAGGACACTTTCATTTCAATTTGACTTTCTGCCTTGATTCTGCTCTGGCAAATCAGAATCAGATCTGATCAAATCCTGCAGCTTTTCCAAATGTAGTCTTATCTTCATGGACCTCTTCTTTAGAAGATATCTGGTAGCTCCATGGGAATCTCAGAGTTTCTGGTCCTTATTGGTGTTAGTGTTGGCCTGGCTTTGCAGTGTGAGACACCAGCGTGAAGGACAGCAGAGGACGGATGAGTGCATCCAGCAGGTGTTGGGAAACCTCTGTAAAAGCCTTCACCTTCCAACCCAGCATGGTGTTTTGTGCCCCTCCAGTGGTGCCTGTCCATTACTGTACATTTCCTGGTGGGTTTGGCAAATGGGTTTGGCTACTGGGACCAGAACCATGTGTTCAAGTGGCCTAAGCAGCATTTTCCCCCGTGACCTCAGATGCGGTCTGGGTCTCTGCGAGAGCTCCGCAGTGAATTTGCATTTCTCCCTGTTTTCCCTGCCAGGATGTCCGCAGGAGACATGGCCAAACCTCTGCTGGGCCACCGGAGCACGGAGGGTGAGGGCAGCCCCCCGCCGCCGGCCGGCCGCACAGTGGGCGTGCTGGGCAGCGGGGACTTTGCGCGGTCCCTGGCCGTGCGCCTGGTGTGCTCCGGCTTCAAGGTGGTGGTGGGCAGCCGCAACCCCAAGCGCAAAGCCAGCCTCTTCCCTGCTGCAGCAGAGGTCACCTTCCAGGCCGAGGCGGTGAAGAGGGCGGATGTCATCTTTGTGGCCATTTTCAGGGAGCATTACTCCACCCTCTGTGACCTGGCTGATGTGCTGGTGGGCAAGATCCTGGTGGATGTTAGCAACAACACCGAGATCAACCATCACAAGGAATCCAACGCGGAGTACCTGGCCTCCCTGTTCCCAGCCTGCACCGTGGTGAAGGGGTTCAATGTGGTTTCTGCGTGGACACTGCAGTCGGGTGCCAGGGATGGAAATAAGCAGGTATTGTTTCCTTCCAGCAGGGGCTAAATCCCAACTGTTTCAGCAGCTGAGGTCTGGCAGCGTCAGCAAATGGCCTTGGGTTCCAGAAGGAGTCTTGAGTGCTGGCTGTGGTATCCAGAGACCACCCCTTAGCTTCTGCATTTCTTTGTCCAGAAATGAAGTACCTTCACTCAGTTCACACCTTGTAGTCTTTGGAGCATCTGCCTAAGTAAAAAGTATTATTCAGTTGTCTGTTTATCTAAACAGAGCCAGTAAAACAAACTGGCAGTGCATGCATGAAAGGAAACCTGTCCAGGACAGAGGTCTTTGTCAGCCATGGTAAATACCTGTCAAAAAGCCTGCCAGGAATCATGATGCTCAGTGGAATGACATAGGCTCCCTGTGACCCAGAATCCCTCCCAATGCACTCAATCCCAGCAGCCTGATTTCTTTGCCCTATGTGTGTGTTTCTGTTTGTTGCAGGTTCTGATCTGCTCAAATAACCAAGAAGCCAAGCGCATCGTGGCAGAAATTGCTCAAGTCATGGGATTCACCCCTGTGGACATGGGCTGCATGTCATCAGCCTGTGAGATTGAGAACATTCCCTTGCGCCTCTTGCCAGACTGGAAAATCCCCATCTTTTTGGCTCTGGGGCTTTTCCTTTGCTTCTTCACCTACAACCTGATCCGGCAGGTCATCCACCCTTACATCAGGGAGCAGAAGAACAAGCTGTACAAGATCCCCATCGAGGTGGTCAACACCACGCTGCCCTGCGTGTCCTATGTCATGCTGTCTCTCGTCTACCTGCCGGGGGTGCTGGCAGCCTGCTCCCAGCTCTACTACGGCACCAAGTACAGGCGTTTCCCAGACTGGCTGGACCAGTGGCTCCAGCACAGAAAGCAGATTGGTCTCCTCAGCTTCTTCTGTGCAGCCCTGCATGCCGTGTACAGCCTCTGCCTGCCCATGCGCCGCTCCCACCGGTACCTGTTGATCGAGACGGCCGTCAAGCAGGTAACGGGGGGTGCTCCTCAGGTCAGCACCTGCAGGAATCTTCTAAACTCACACAGATGTTGGGTGGTGGGCTTAGTATCTTGGCTTTTTCATTCGTCTTCCAAAGCAGGTGTGGGACAGTGGGAAAAAGCTGTTACCTCTAGGAGCACTTCCCCCACAGGTCAGCTGCACGCCACAGACTGAACACTCACCTGTCTGTGCTGAGGACCTGGCATCCCCCTGGATACACAGCTCCCTCTGCATTTGCAGCCAGGGCTGGGATCAACCCCCCACCCCATGCCATTGCTCCCCAGAAACCCTGACAAGTCTTGAAAACCAGCCTTGCCCAGCACTGGTGTGTCTGAGACTAGGTCACAGGCAGGAAAAATACTAGGAGAGGGGAAATCCAGTGGTAGGAGGAGCAGAGTTCCCTTCAGCTCTCAAAATTTTGGGAGATCCCTGTTTGTTCACGCTGATGTTCATAATTGTGCCTGCTGGGGTAACCAAGTCATAACCCAGAGAGGGTTGTGTGTCCTCATCACTGTGTGCCTGCAGGAGTTTAACAAAATGGTGGTGAAGAACCGGTTATATAAGAACAAGGAAATGGGAAAGGACTTTATTGCTTTATGGACACTCTCAGCAGTGTTTATCCACTGTGAGATTGCTGCCTTCAGGCAGTTCAGCCAGCTCTGTAACTCGGCAGTACCATGGGAAGATGGGATTTGCTCGTTCCTGCCCCTGACTTCTCACTGCTCCACACTACTCCCTCCTGGGATGGCACAGGCTTCATGCAGCTGAGGGGGGAATGTGGTCAAGGAAGTACGCCACAACCACTCTGCTTTCTGTGCTGGGGTATTTGTCTGAGTGATTCCAAATATTTGCCCCAAAAAGGAGGGAAGGGGCTGTGGGCGGAGAGGGGAGAAGGATGGTTAGTTTTGGCAGCTTGTTCAGAGCATCCATCAAACACCATTCCCAGCCTCTCAGCTCCAGCCTTGAGCAGATCCTTCTCAATTGCCACAGTTGCACATTAATCTCAGGCAAGCATCCTGTGTTCATTTCCCCTCTACCTCCTGTTTTCTAGCAACATCTTTGTTTAGTAAATTAAACCCATTTAATGGGCTAAAGAGGACAGTTCTAAATGTTCCTCTTTGCCATGCAGTATAAAACCCATCTTCCCTTCCATTAGCATGAACAATTTCCCCCCCTAAAAGCACTTAAAACAAAGGTTATTAGGAGACTACTGCATATTCAAGCATCTGTATTTGTTTTCATGGCTTTAAACTGAGTTCTCATTGTAATTATCTTTCCAAATGTGACTTTGGGGCTTGCTGCTGTGGTTACAGGCATGAGAGCGTTCAGCAGTTCTTCCCAGCAGGCTTCAAATCAGGTCTAGCTTTGGCCAAATGGCTTTGGGATAAGAGAGCATTTCCACATCTCCCAAAATGGCAAATAGTGCTGGAGGTGTGAATAGGATCCAGTGCTCATCCAGGAAACCTGCTTTCAAAACCAAAACAGATAAAACTCAGTTCTTCTGTCCCTAAGCATCCCGTTTTAACAAACCTTCATTGTCATGCCAGGCTGTGGAGAAGAAGATGACAATCTGGGTAGAGGAGGAAGTCTGGAGGATGGAGATTTATATCTCTGTTGGAATAATTGCCCTGGGCTTGCTGTCGTTACTTGCCATCACTTCACTTCCATCCATCGCAAACTCTCTCAACTGGAGGGAATTCAGTTTCATTCAGGTAAAGTTGACATTTGCTGATGCCAGAAAGTGATTCTGCAGGATCAGAGTCAGACCCTCACACAGGCAAGGCAGGGGTTGACCTGCTTTCCCAGCACATCCTGCCCTGGCAGGGCAGCTGCAAGCTGTGCACTGGTGTCAGCAGCAAAACCTCCCTAGAGCCACAGACCCCTCATCCAGGAGGTAAGACCCAGAGGCAGAGAGGGGCAGAGGGCTGTGGTGTGTCCTGGGGGCCCTGCTGCTCTCACACAGGGCTTGTCCTATCTAAGGAAGGTGCTTTTCTCAGGAGAAGGGAAAATGCAAGGTGTCATGGGCATCCATGTGCAGATCAGCAGCAGCAGAACTGCTGTGGGGAGCACCAGGCTGTGGAGGGCAGGCAGGGAACTCACTGTGGACACAGACACAGCTGGCTACAGGACACAGATCTGCCCTTGCTGTTCAGGGACAGTGAGCTGCTGAAAAGGAGAGCACCTAGGAGGACAGCACAGAGGAAAGACAGGTTTGGCAGTGCTTGCATGCACCCATGTGTTCAATAGACAAGTTCAGAAAGGCTTAGAGTGGTCTGTACACTGCCAGAGCCCACACAGCACAGAAAACTGGGTGTGATTTCAATGAAAAGGCCTTGTCTGATTCTAAAAACTGAATTAATAATGTAGTTTTTCTCCAGTGGTTTAGGAGCCTTCCTCCCACTTGCAGTGATGGGCAAGCTCCCAAGGGCCAAATTCCCTTGGTGACCTGAGTCTACCCCATGGGATGTTCACAGACACCATATTCAGTGGCTGCAGCTTTTTCAGGGATGCATTTGGAGCCAGGCTTAGGGCTAATTAACAGAGATAGCAGAGAATGAACCTTTCAAGTATCCCCTGCACATTAGAGCTGATTTTGAGGCCAGATTCCTCTCACTGTGTCACAGTCATATCCCACAGCCCTGAAAACCCCTGTTTACTTGTGTTTCCTACACCAGGGCTTAGCATGCATCAGGCTTTGTGTCCCGCTGCAGTAACCTCTGTGGCACCCAAAATGTGTGAGCCCCCCCAGGACCCCTGCAGCTCCCCTGTGGAGCCTCCCTTTGCACCACACTGGCACACACCTAACCCTTCCAGAGGGGAGGGCAGGGTTCAGGGATGCAGAGGTGAATATCTATCATCCAGCCTCTGTTAAGCTCTGCTGAAGCTCTTCAGTGATATATAAATAATTCAATATTCATTAGAGCAGGAGTTTGAAGTCTGCTCCCCTGCTTCTCCCACGAGTGCCCCAACCACCAAACGAGCAATCCACTTTGTCTTCTTTCCCCTCTTGCTGTGGGCTAGGCAGTAATTATTTACAGAGTAGAAGAGCTGCACCAGGAGAGCTTGACCCCAAGAGATCGTCCCTTGAGGAGAAGGGAGACCTGGCTTTAAACCTCTCTTTCAGACTGGACAGTGGGAGCATATTAATTCTCATCACCATGTCTCAGGGGAGGGCTGCAGCTGCTGGGACACTGGATAAATCAGTCCTGACTTATGCATGTCATACCGGGAATCCCAAACGAAGGGAAGTATCTCCTTGCAGCTTGGAAGGAGGCTTTGAAAGTCCCTGCATTTCCCTTTGGCTCCCTAGGCAGGCTGGCAGCTATCCTGGAGGGTGCTGGTGTTGTGTCATGTAACACATACGTTGTCGTGGCAGGTAGTGCGTGTAACAGGACTGTCCCATCTGCCCTTTGGGACCCCTTCCCGAGCCTTTCTAAGGGTATGTCAGCACTGGGACCAGACAAATTCGTGATGGTCGGTTCTAAAATAGCTCTTGGCTGCCCCACATGGGAACTGGCTGGCTTATTTCATGGAAAGATACTCACACCTATTTCTGTCTGCATGGAATAAAGCGTGACAGTGTGATACGAGCTCCCAGCTGATCACATGCAGGAGAGACACGACTGGTATTGTGCCTTACTGTGGAAATACCATGTAAAAAGACCAGGTTACAGATCTCCAGGCATGTTAGCTTCCATATTATTTTTTTTTGATGAGGGATCTTTTAAATTATTTACTCCTCAATAAGTTGGTGGTGCCTTTCTTGAGGAAATTAAAAGAGCAGCTACAGCTACTGCTTCCAGGCTCCAGAGGTTACATTCACATAGGTCAGCATGAGCCTCCCTGAATTAATGCACAGTGGCACAGTGTAAATACAAGGGGTGAAGCATGAGGCTGCTTTCTCAAATATTTGGGATTTCTAGAACCTCTACAGCATAAAAGAGGTGAAATGCAGACTGCAGGCACCCCAGCCAGATGCCTTCCAGAAAATGCAGCAATTTGTTCCCATCTCGGTTGAACTGGATGGTGTTTGAGAGATGCTGTATCAAAAGCCACATGTGAGGCAAATTCAGGAGTAATTTTAGTCCCCTCCTTACCCACAGCTTCCCAAGTCTGACATTTTCCAGTAGCCAGTGTGTACACCTGTATTAGTGCCATATACTGCCACACTATTAAAATACACATCTGTTGCCTGACAGGTCGAAAATCCCATTTTTATTGTTGCCAAAGTTATAGGAAAAGACATTAATTTTCACAGTAGCTCCTGCACAGGCACAAATTTCAATTAAATATAGTTAAATTCCCCTGTGTGTCCATTTTTAACAGAAAAGGTACATGATCGAAACACTGGCTAACAGGAATGATTTGTATGTAACTCAACTTATAGGAGACATTTTTAATGTTCCCCAGTGATTTACAAATCAGCTCTAATTGCCTGAGAAGTAAAAATGTGTACAATTGCCTTTACCTTCCTATCCTGAGAAGCCCTCCTGGAATTTGAAGGTTGAATTGACCTGGTTTCTTTCATAGTTCATGTAGCATAAGATGTAAAGAATCTGTAATCAGACCTTTTCTAACCCTCCTGTCGAGGCAGTGCAAGGGGCCAGAGCTGCTTCCACTGAGCTAATAATTTCATAGTACTGATGGCTGCACAAGTCAGAAACATATCTGGGTCAGGAAGGGGCTCTTTGCTTTCCGTGCTGCCCAGGCATTTCTAAATGAGCCACATGTGACTGGATCACCTTTGCTGATCCATTACTGGGAGCCTGCAAGCACCAAGGAAATGGGGGAGGTAGAAGAGTTAATGCAGAATAGAAAATACCTGCAAAGCCTGCATCAGGAAGATACTGTCTTCATACAGCATCTTTCAGAGAGGTTTAACACCCTACAGGGCTGCTGGCCCCACACTCCCCATGTTGTGACAGTACAAAAAAACCCTCTGCCACTGTTTAAAATGAAACCCAGGAAGATTCCATAGCCAGAAACTGCATAGAGAGGATCAATGAGAGCAAAAGAGTGGTATCAGGGTATCAGGGCTAAAAGCACTGTTGGCAAATCGGCCCCCTGGGGTGCTCAGCAGGCTCTGCATTGTACTACACTGAGTGTATATTGAGCTGTAAATACTGAGCCAAGCTGCAATCAGCAAAACTTTGGTGTTCTGTGCACATACAGACCTGCCTGTATCCAGCTGTCTGGCGGGTGCAGCATGGCTCCTTCAGACAGCATCAGCACTGGGACCCCCCCTGCTCACCCCACTCAGCTCCTCATTTGTATTAAAAGTGGATCAGCCCATTGCTGCTGTCAGAGGAGCTGGCAGCCCTGTATCCAGCCACCAGCAGCTAAGCCGTGTGTTTGTTGCCAATTAGCCTTTTTGTTTCAGCCCCACCATCCACACACAAAGGTGGGCCAGTCACAGAGTACCTGTGATGGTTTGTCACCTTTTGTCCTATTAATTTCCTCTCCTGCTCTCCCCCAGTACCAGCAGCTGTACAGGAACAAGGTAATTATGTCCAGTTCTGGCATCTCTGCCATGCACAGAGCCCTGCTCGGGCTGACTGTGAATGCACCCCCTGCCCAGGGCAGAAAGCACCTGCTCTTGGATTCACCCTGTCCCCTTTTCCCTTCCCTGCTTTGCCAGATGAGTCCTAATCTGGTACTTTGAACCTTTTGCCACCCTGGGTTTTTTGCCTGTGGGAGACAATCTTAACCTATAAATGATGGATGACCTACAGGTCAGGTCCTGCTGTAAGGTTCAACTGTGACCACGGCATATTTCAGCAAACTCCTCCTTAATTTTCCAAATGCAACTAGTCTTGACCCTGTTGGGTTTGCTGCTTGTTGCCACTTTGGTTTAGGACATGGACATGGCTTCTGGTAAGAAGGACATCTGTGCCTGAAAGAAAGGATAAGTGTGGGGTTGCACACCGGACTGAGGTTCCGTTCCCAGCTCTGTTCCCAACTCCTGGCATGACCTTGAGTAATGCTCAGCTGTAACACAGAGAAGAGTTCTTTCCTGCCTTGGCAAGACTCAGCAACACCCACATGACTGCCTGATAGATACTGTAAAAGTGAAGTACCTAGTTCTGATAGAACATTTTAGAGCTTTCCTTCCCTCCCTTGCCCAGTCCCCTCAACTGCTTAAAAGATTAGCTCAGAAGTTTAGAGGAGTCTTGGTCTGGTTTTTTGGTAACAACGTGGTACATTTTTAAAAGTTGTCTAGGTTTTTAAATTGTTTCTCAGCAATCAAAAATAGAAGGAGGAAGCTATGAATTGAGTAGTTCTTTGGCTGAAACTGTTTTTTCAAAAGGCAATGAGTCCTTCCTCCCATCTTCCCTGGTTCCTTATTTCCCTGCCATGTCCTCTTTCCTGGACATATCTTCAGGAAGACCATGTTTCTTGCTGATCTCTGCATCAAAATAGATATTTTGGTTTGTAAAGGCTTTCTTCCCTAAGTTAGGGACATAAGCAGCAAAATTTTCTCTGTCTAGGCATTGTGAAATTTGGTTGTTATTTCAGGCTTAGACCAAGAATTCAAAGTAGGGCAGCAGAGCAAGGTGCTGCACCTGTGCTTTTCTCTGAAAACACAGCAGCAAAGGAAAACACAGCGAGTGCCCAGTGCTGCTGAGAGCCAGCAGGCACAGGGAGCTGGCAAGCTCAGGAGCCACCACCTCTGATGCTGGCAGGAAGCCATCAATGAGGGAAACAGTTTAAAACCTGTCTTTGACAGCAACCCTCAGAGGGAGAGGGATATACTCAGGAGGAGATGTTGTCTCTGTGGGTGCTTGGGACCATGATCTGAGCTGAAAATGGGGGAAGTTCTTGCCTGCAGAACAGGGGCTGGATTCTTGCTGCCTCCCTGAGTGGATAAAGGGCTCTTGACTCCCCATTCCAAGGGCTTAGCCTATCACACAGCCTTTGAACCAACACAGACCTGTAAGACAGAGGAGGAAACCCTTGAGGGCTGTTGCTCACCTCAGAACAAAGCACTTCTGCCTGCACAATCTCATTTTCCTGTAGATGACACCAGTCACCTGAAGATGTCTTTGCTCTGTGTGGAGCTGTGGCTTCACCCACTTCCAGCAGTGCCAGCTGTGGTCCAGAGCCACATCACTGATGTTTCATCCTGCTGGTCAGAAGCCTCAGCCAGCCAGGGACTGGCAGGGGCAGAGCTGGCAGCTGCAGCCCAGGAGGAGCCCTTGGGAGCTGCCTGTGCCCACCTGCTCAGCAGAGGCTGGGGGCTGCTGCTTCATAGGATGCAGGAGCCCTCCTCTCTGCTGAGTCGGCAGCACTTTCTGGGAAATTCCTGCTGACCTTCTAATGTCACACTTAACTTCTGATCAGACAAAGAAAAATGCAGTCTGGCACACTACTCAGGAAAGGTTTCCAGCCATGTTTTGTTCTGTCCAGGAAATGCAGGAGTACCCATTGATTTCTCTGTGTCATGTACACTTAGAAAATAACGTCAAAAATACAGGAAGACAGCCAGGCATGAGGTATACTCTGCTAACTGGTGTGTGTTTCTTTTCCTTTTAGTCCTCCCTTGGATTTATTGCCTTGGTGATCAGCACTCTGCACACACTCACCTACGGCTGGTCGAGGGCCTTCGATGAGAATCAGTACAAATTCTACCTGCCCCCAACCTACACCCTCACACTGCTGGTCCCATGCACTGTGATCATAGCAAGAGTCATCTTCAGCTTGCCCTGCATCCGGCACAGACTTCTGAGAATCAGGAGGGGCTGGGAGAAGGGCAGATACGTCAAATTTGTTCTGCCCAGCGCAACGGGGGAGTTTTCAAGTGGGGAGACCTCCAGTAATGTCTAACAGCCCCAGCTCAGAGGATTTCGAAGCACTATCAACATTTCTATAAAGGTGTTTCTTTTTTCTTAAATATATGTATGTTTTGGTATAATGGTATCGTGGATAAAAAAAATAAAATTTGGTGACTCTAAAAAATGGATGACCATTGAACTAGGTTATATAGTAGTAGTTAAATTATATTGTTGATTTGCTAGGACAATTATTGCCTTAAAAATGACTGTGAGAGCCAAGCTAGCAGCACTAATATACATGGGAGACTGATGGACTCTGTTAGCCAGATCTGTCACTTGAGGTGCTGGCTGGCAGCTCCCCAAACCAGTACTTCCTGGTTGCTTTCCTAGCTGCTCTCATAAATTTCAATGCCTTTGCTTTTTTAATACGAGGTTGCACAGATTTTCTGGGGTTTATGACAGCAAAGATACCCTGCCTCTTGAGTGTATGGATCAATCAAGGCAGTGAGGTTTAGAAAGATCAATTGCATCTGGTTTTGTTCTCCTCAATGAACTCTGTGGACAAGTCAGAACAGCTACATCCATGTTATTGTGACAGCAGATTTTACTAAAATGATCAAATCTGACAGCAAGCCCAGTATCCCTGTTCTCTCAAATACAGATAGCACTTCTGGTCCTGGAAGCAGTGCCTGATGCATGTTTATAAGCTGAGGAAATAAAGCACCTTTTCCAGCAGTATAAGGGCAATTGAGAGAGAGACATCCCCAATACCAGACGTCTGGTCTGCACTGCTGGCTCTGAGATGACAGCTACTGCTGCATGTTCTCTGTTACACTGAGCCAAAGTTTCAAGCAGTATTTGATTGAAATAGAGCAAGGATAATTATTGGAAAGGCCTGCTGCTTCACAAAATTACATGGAGAAAACCAAGGCCTTCCAGCTGGCCTTACATCAAATAATAGGGTGAAGCTTTTAGAAATCGCTGTCACCTGAACATTCCCATTTAAGCAAACAAAACAGCAGCTCTAAACCCACTGATTTCACTAGCAATAATAAGATCCTTGAACAGTCCTGCAAAGGGATCATCAAGTCTTTACCATAACATGAAAACATGGCAGTTTTACGTTTTGGGCACAGTCCTTCATTGCCTTAACCCTTACAAAGTCACTTGCTAGATCACAAAGCAGGTATGAAATGCTCTTCTGACTTCATACCCACTGTGGACAAGGCACAGGGCAAAGAAAATTTCTGTCCTAATTTCATGTTTCACCTGTCACTTTCTATGAAGTTCTTACTCTTTATCAGAATAACTCTTCAGGTTTTGGACATCCAAATCACCAAGCAGTGAATGGACAGCCATTCACCTAAAGCTCATCTAAAAGCAAGCAATTGGGATGACACAAGAAGACTACCTCAGTAAGGTCAGGTACGAGGACATGCCTGGAATAGCCTCATTTTCCTACAGTTAAGGAAAAGACACTCAGTGTTCAGTATTGCTTTGAGAAACAAGAGCTGTCAGCACCAAATGAGGTACAGCTTGTAGGACAAGGAAGTACTGGTTACCAGACCAGTTAACAGAAAGGGCAGGGGGAATTATCAGCTTTGAGGCACATAAGCCCTTCTATAAGCCAACATTGCTCCCATAACCTGGAAGAGTTCTACACAGACAGAGACTCATAAGAATTAGCCTGTTTAGCCTCAAGTAACTACAGTGAGTAATATTCTCCACATACTGCTCATGTGGCCAGTGATGATATATTGAGTGTTAGTTCTTGCCTAACACTTACAGTAAAGTCTCCCAAGTGCTGCTTCTTGTTGCTGAATAAAAATAAACTGGCTTAAGGGGAAAGCCTAGATTTCATAATCAGGCGATTTTTTGTTGTTGTTTTGATGGGGTTTGGACAATATGGTGAAGGTACCATTCTTTACTACTGTCCCCCTCAGCAAGCTGAGTTTATTAGGTTTCTCCATCCACCTCCAGAATTTAGCCCAGATGGGCACCTGACCAAATCACTCTCCAAGCAGACTGATGACCCAACACTATTTATTTCTGGTTTACGTGATAGGTTAAGTTTCCACATGCATTTGAGACAGTTCCACCTGAATATAATTCCACCCACTGCAGTTTAACTCATCCTTGAGGAAAAACTGGATTCAGCAAGCCTGGTTTTTCAGTCGTGTTTTCCATTTCTTCATCAGGCAAACACAACATAAAAGCACCAGTTTACACACTTTATGGTGTATTTCAATGACTTTTTTCCCTTATAGGTTTCTTTTCACATCTTTAGGTCAGGCAAGACTACTGTCTGGCAGCCAGAAAAATTGGGAGGCAGGGAAAGAGCATTACATAGGCTTGCAGGCCTTGTCTTCAAGGGGAAAATAATGGTTTCTTTTGAGTCACTGCAAGGTTAAAGACTCACCTTTACATGACTTTGTTTACATGACTTCCATGCCTACAAACTCTTTCCCATGGCAAAGGGACAATTTCCATGAGCAGAAGGGGAGTCAGTGAGTCAGCATGGTGCTTTTCAGATGGACACAAGCCCAAAGGGACAGACAAGCCAGCTCAAAATCCCCACAGCTACTGCAGCTCTACAGCATCTAAAAAAAAAAAAAGCTGGTCAAGTGTTCCCAGGTAATGCCTGTGCCAACAGACTGGCCAGCCAGCAACCATTCCTTTTGAAAACCAAAACCAATTCTTATAAATGCAGAACAGCATTTCACATGATGCCCTCTGTTGTATCTGGTCCTTAAATGCGACACAAGTTTGAGTCATTTCTTCTGATTCTGGAATGCTGTTTTTTCAATTATCTTTTCCCTAAGCATTTTTAATGTGCATAGGACATTTAGTGAGATTGGCTTAAAATTTACCATTTAACTGGTTTTGTACTTGAAGTTTTTCTCTCTCTCTGTATATATGTACACACACACACACATAAATATATGTATCTTATTGCAGAATATATAGCTTGAATGTAAAAATCTTTGTATTTTTATTTTCTGTACTGCCTATGTGCCTCTGGGATATGTAAGAACCAAATGAAAAGCTGTAAGAGTAAGGCCAGTTTTAATCACTGGCCTCTGTAGTTATATAAAGATATTCTGAACAGGTCTACATAATTATATCAGAACTCGTGTGAGTCTTTTTTTCTGCCTCCCCCCAAACAAAAACATTACTTTAATGGCAGTAGTAGAGGAGTGTGATTATCTAGAATTTAATCATTAAGAAATAAAACCCACTACAGCCAGCAGCTTGTAGAATCTCATTATCAAAGTAATAAAACGATCATTGCTGTGACCCATGGTGCCAAGGCTCAGTTACAGAGTTCCTATGCATGTGAGAGGGCACAAGGGTGTACAGACATATATTTCATTACAGGGGGCTACTGATATTACACAGCACTTGTAGCACAGGATCAAACAAGTTTAATTCACTGAATAGAAAGTTCTGTTTATACAGAGTTCAAGGAAGGAGTTCCAGATGGAGGACTGCAAAGAAAGATGGAGTTTTAATACTATAAATTTGTTCTCTGCTTCTTAAGTTACTTTTTCATACAAGTGGCATGCCAGATCAACCAACTTCTGGATCTGCAGCATTGCATTTTAATGAGCTAATTTGTAAGTTGATTTTAATGAGTTCATTTAAATTCCTGAGCTGAAGATTAACCTCTGCAGGTACAGTTCTCTCACTCCTTCAGTTTTATAATACAAGGCTTTAAACAGTGCAATTGGTTTCTTGCTCTTAAGGGATTTACTCACAAAATATCAAACTATAGTTTAATCTTTAGGGGGATGCACTTGCTTCAGCACCTCTGTGCAATATATTTCCTCCAGTCTCTCCAAGATGGCCAGCACAGCTACAATCAGCAACAAAACCTGGTGTTATTCTTGAGCTCTAAATTTCACACACTGAGCTAGCGGGATTTGCAGACTGTGCCTTGGGTTTGAGGAACAAGATTTGTTACACTAGGACAGTTTTCTTTTATCTATTTATTGTTCCTTCATAAGTCGCATCAGTTTTGCAGAATTTCTGCACAAGTTGTTTTTTTATTTCTGTTTGTGTGTATGTGAGAACCATGTACATTTTAAAGCTGAGCACAGAATACACAGATACCATCTATGATTAGGGACAGTTCTTGTTAGCAGAGCATGTACAGGACGTTCATAATCAAAGACTAAAAATAAGCATTGTCTGGTGCCAGTCAGGAGGATCACATATCATAAGCCATAGTATTACTGAAACCTTTCAAAGACTTAAAGTGACACAACTGCATCCTCCTAGAAAGATAATCTGCTTCAGATTTAGAAATCTCAACACTGGAGGATGCACTACAGCTGCTGTTCAGCTGGTTAGTTACTCTTGTTACCTGTTTCCTATATCTGATCTGCAATTAGCTACCTTCAGCTGCTGCATGCCAGCCTGCTGCCTTAAAGAGCTGTCTGCAGCCAGATGTCTGCTTTCAAGTAGCTGTCTTGTTCAGCACTCTGGAAAACAAAGTTGTTGTGCTAGATTCAAGTCTGTGTTTTGCAAAACCAGTTGTATTTGATTTGGGAGGGATGGGGCAGGGGAATAGTTGTGAAGAAATGGCCATGATGGTAACTGCTGTGGTATAAAGCTATCATGGCTAGATTGCTCTTTGACTCCAATTGGATGGACCAAAAAGACCTTTAAGATCATTGAGTCCAACTGTTATCCCAGCACTGCCAAACCCATCACTCAACCATGTCCCCAGGTGCCACACCTACAAGTCTTGCAAAACCCTCCAGGGTTGGTGACCCCATTTCCCTGGGCAGCCTGTTCCAACACTTCACAACCCTTTTGGTGAATAAATCTTTCCAAATACCCAATCTAAACCTCCTCTGGCACAATTTGAGGACATTCCTCTTATCCTGTCACTGGTAACTTGAAGGAAGAGACCAACACCCAAATACAATCAGAGAGGCAAAGATGTGACTTCAAAGTAGTGTTGAAATCAGACCAACACCATGCCTTCCATTTTAAAAATCCCCGTTCACTGAAGAAAAGGGGCTTCCCAAACTGTTCTTAAAGAATATGTTCCACAGGCTTTAGGTTAGAAAGCAGAATTAAACCTTCTCAGGTGTGGAATGAGAGCAGACAGCAGCAGTTCTTACCGTGCTCACCAACATTCCTGGTACACAGCACCAGGTAAGGTAAGTCACTTGCCAGAGAGCAGGAATGGACAGACAAAGGTAAATTCTTATATTAATCTGTCACACTGAGCCCTTTTACGTATTCACTACTAACTGAAATTCCAACTTTTCTGGCTAGCTGCTTCTGTCCCACTACAGAGGAATGAATCTATTGGTATCAGAGGGAGAGGATGATAACAAACAGAAGTTAAAATCCATATCTGATCAAAAATACCACATCTACAGGGACATAAAAGCCCAGTGCCCCATCCTTTCCCCCACTGCATCATCCCTTAAACACTCACCTCTCCTCTCATCTCTGCCATGTGTGCCAGACTTCCAGACAAGGTCCTGGTCCCCAGCCAAGCAGAACTTAGTGCTGTTCAGAAGGGACAGAAGCAAGAATAACACCTCCCAAACAACATGCACACTACAGTCTTCCCCTGCACACAGCCCAAGACTGCACAGCTGCAATTTCTCTTGCATCACCTCCAGAGTGTGAACAGTGTTTGAGGGTTCTAATGATAGTTTGAAATTGAGAAGCAGTTCCCATACACAGCAAGCTGTGGCAAACCCCTAACACTACACCAGTGTGATGAGGCTAGAAGGAACTAATTAACTATTTAAGCAGCCCAAAACTGGAGGAAGGAATATTTACATCACCCAGGCTCTACCTGCCTACTTTACCTACTTTACTTGCCAGGCTCTACTTGAACTTCAATCTCTTTGACACCTCCCTGGCACCTGCAAGCTGCTGCAAGAAAAGTGATGGGAATCTGAGCAGAAAGCTCTCTCACACCTTGTCCCTGTGCAAAAATTCAAATTTAGCCTTTTAACCAGGCAGCATCTATGCATGCTCTAATCACTGACAGCATAAAGCTGTGCACAGTGCTTGGATTTGGGCTCTGAAACTCAAATCCCACCTCAGCTCATCCCAGCTCAGGAAGCACAGCCCAGAGAATGCAGTACCAGGTTCTCCTTGCACTACAAGGAGGAAAATAGTGGGAGCTTAGGGTCAGAAGCATGGAGGATACATTTGTTGTGTGTTTAAGCTGTATTGCTGAAGATGTTTTGCTCTGCTTAGCATGTGTGTCTGTTCCAGATGGTTTTCCTGGTGTTTAAAAGAAATAGGCATACTTAAAATCTACTTTACAAAACCTCAGCAAATTAACACTGATCTTTTCCAGACAATTCTTCAAATGAATGTTCTGCAAATGCCTCCTCACAGCGTGAAAGATTTAGATACGCTGGGAACTGGCTCCACAAAGGATGCTCTCTAACAAGAGGAATTTAAGCACTGAAACCAGTTCAATTTGCCGCTTTTTGATTTTAATATAAAAAGAAATACTTTCTGCAAGGAAAGACTCAGCTTTCATCACCAGAACCCTAGCACAGACTTCACAGGCTAAGCCAGTTCACAGCTAAGCACTTTTCATAAACATGACACATCTCTTGGCTTACAGAGGTTCTGGAGAAGCAAAGAACAGGCTGTGCTGACATCTGGTGGCTTTGTCTGCAGGCAAAGAGTTCATGGCACTAGGTCTTGACTTTTCACTGCCTTTTCTTTTTTTTTCTTTCCTGATGTAACTGCTTCATTTCCTTACAAGATTAAGGACAAAACATTTGAACATTTGATTAAGGATAAAGCATTATGATAAAAACATTTTTGTTTCCACTGACTGGTGGACAGTGCTGTCCTGTGCAAGTCTTCCTGCAGAGCAAGAAAAGAGCCTTTGTTGTGCACTATTAGTTACAGGGGAGAAAAAGTCTCCATTTCAAAGCATATTTTTTCATGAAAAAATTTTTTAAAAATGTATATTCGCTGCCACAGGAAACGCTGCTATTGCATATCAGATGAGGTGCAAACCTCACCATTAAAGGACTGCAAATCACCAGAAGTGGCAGCAAGAAGCAAAGGGAAGTGGTTGGGGAAACGTTTGAAGCTGTGTCTGTTTCTCTGACTCAATAGGAAATGGGGAGTAGAGAAAAGTCAATATCCTGATAAAATGAAAAGCTGTCAACAAAAGTTGTCTACTGGGCGTTTTTTGACTCATTAATCACTCGTTAATCTGTGCCAAGTAGTCCTATGGAAAGGAAGCGATGGAAGGGGAATCAGGTGCCAACCAGGGAGCCTAAGCTCCATCCAAGCTGTTCAATAAACAAAAGTGTGCATTTGCCTTAGGCATTTGTAATGCCTCCAGTCATCTGCACTGCTCTGTACCTGGGATCCTGTTAGTAATGGGAGACCAAGAATGAGTATCCTATGTTCTAGTTTTAGCTCCTTGATCTTTGGACACTCAGGATTTCTGTGGCTATTAGCTTCCAAGGACAAGGGCCCATGGATGTCCTGTCATGGCTGTGGGAACTCTTGGACTGCTACTTGCAGGCTCATTTTTAAATAAGTGATCTGTTCAGGGGATGTTAAATACTGCCAAGGAGTGAAAGAGAAACACCACAGCTTACAATATGTTTCTGGATCACTTTAAAGTCATAATGTTTACATCAGATAAAGCAACCAACTGTAAAAGTGGTGCTTATCAGATCTTTGAGTTCTCCTTTATGCCACTGGTCAACTCAGCTGTCCATGTCAGCAGATTTTTCTTAACTCTTGCTTCTTCAAAAGGCAACATAACTATCTCTGGACAGAAAAATAATTAAAACTGTTGGATGCAGAAGGTATAATGAGACAAAGCCAGAAAAAACAAGATGCCCATTGGAGCAGTTTATTAATTCAACTCCAGAATTATGAAAAAGCACCATTTTTATACCTTTAGTTCTATGGAAAGCAGCACTGCTCTGCTATCTCTGCACCAAGAGTGTTGCACATGCAGATTTTGCTGTTTGTTCAGTTACACAGTTACCTCTTCTTCCTATTTATGGTAATTCCTTTCCAAATTTCCTCTCTTCTTCTTCAGTAGCAATGCTTGAACACCTCCTAATCAAAACTCCAGTCTCTCTGAAGTGATTTTTTTCTCCAATAAACAGCCAAGCTTGATACACCACCCCAAGGTTCCAGTTTGACTGCCTTTCTCTGCTACAGTTTTACAACCTAGGATAAATTTTATCTTATTTCAGAGTCCTCTCTGAATAGTGTTCTTTGTTTAACAAAAAAATGGTGAATGGTTCCAAGAACATCCCACTGTAACACGAATCCTTATTAACCCCACAATGCCTAAGACCACTGGCAAAGCAGTATGACTTATCCCACTGCACCTTTAATTAAAAAGAGCTGTAAACCAATGCAGTTCATGATTTCTGCCAGGATAACAAACCACGGTACTTGCTCTGTGATTTCCTTCAACAGAAAGAGGATTTCAAAACAACATGGGCAAAGACATCTCAGGCTTTACTAATTTATTAGCCAGTGTTCAGAGATTTCATACAGTACTCAACAATCCTGGAATCAAACCTACTTTGATACAAAGCTGTACCATATCCCACCAAAAAAATGTTGGAACAGCATCTTTCCTAACAAGTTTTCAGTTATTATCTCTGGTTTTGTGGGGTTTACTGGAAAGAAGCATTACTGAAATTCCCATTAAAAAAAAAAAAGAAAATAAAAAATTAAAAAAAAAAAAAAATAAAACAACCACAGTAGAAAAACACTTCAGAAAGAAATCAGTTTACAAGTATGGCCATTGAGAGCATTACAAAAGGCTCCACTGTGCTGCCGGAGAAAGAAGCCAATGAAGTGCCATTGCCAGAGGGAACTGAGCTCACAAAGCAGTAGTTTAACTCTTCCCTTGGAAAGAGAAGTTAATCTGGAGTGCCAGTCACATCATTCTTGAATATTTGCAGTAGAACATTTACAGTTTTTCTCACTGATGCTGTAGAATTGCTCTTCCGCTGTACCAGACTTGATGTGACACTGCAAGTTTGGAACGGTACAAGCCCAGAAAGGACAATTGTTAAAATGTGGTTACTCTTTCAAACACAAATGCTTTAGAGAAGAGGGATCACAAAACTAATCCAAATCTGTCTGAAAGGGCTGGAGGCTAAATTCAAACCCCCAGAACAGGAGGAAAAGAATGGCAGTGCTTGCTCAGTCTGAGAGCCTGCATGTGCTGACAGACACCATTTAGATGCCTTGGCAGGCCAGCCTGAGACACTGATGTCTCTGGTACACTATCTGTTCTTACAAAGTTACCTTCATTATTGGAAATTTGGCTGAACAAAGATGAGATAGTCTGGAGTGCAATGTATCAGCTTGCACTGATACAACATTACACTGAGAAGATGAGCCAAAAAGCCTATTAACCATAACATAAATGTGCAAACATGACAGACTGTATAAGAAGGCAGCTGAACATGGGCCCATGTTTGGGGAGCAGGTACCAGCAACAGAGAGGCTGCCTGTACAGACAGAGAAGGCAAGAGATAAATTCTCCTCATAAATTCATCAGGGCATGCATAACAGCATCTACATCCCAGGAGAACACAGGTGACTTCAGTGACACAGGACTCCTCCTTACAAGAAAAAGTTACAGTAATTTAATCGCAGTTGAGAAAGTGGTAGAGCTCTTTCACTAGAGAATAAAACTCTGAAGCAAAGCTGTTGGTGAGTAAAGCAGCCTAAACCAGAGAGTTGTCAGGAAGGATGAGGAAAATGAGGTGGGAACAATACACAGAGGGTTCTTTGGCCGAACATCTAAAATAAAGGGAGATTTTACTTAAATACTTTGGAAACTACACATGTCAATAAAAACAATAATCAAAGCTCTAGGAAATGGTAGGGTTGCTCCTCCAGAAAGTCTCATGGATTGAGCACTGTCAGCTCTAACCCAGAGCTCAGGATAGATATGTAGGTCTAAAGCAATTGCACGTGAGGTCTCATTCAATTTAGCAGAGCCCAAAAAGCCTGCTAAGGCACAGAGCCAGCATTACTTCTATTTCACTGAAGAGAGGTTTAAAGGCACAGAGTCCCATGCTGGTACCCCTTAAAAAAAACATTTCATAACTGATGTCTACCTAAAGGCACTTTATTGGATGCATGATTATTTTCTATTATTCTTAATTTGGTTCATGTAGTAGGAAAGCCTGGCATTCCCAAGAACAAACACATAGCAACAGAGTACTTGGCCCATGGAAAGCATAAAGGAATCAATCCCAGTCTTGAAGACATGTGGCTCACAGACCGGGCCTCTCCTCGCAAAAAAATGCAATCATTCAGGTTTTAGTCTTAAAACTGAAACCATGAGCTTTCACTCCACTTGGAAAAATGCCCAATTCCTACTTAGGCACACTGATGTCTGGGCAGAACTCAAGCTGCTACCCCGAAGTGAAGGTGTCTCCATGAAGCAAAACTAGAAACAGGCGAGCTGGTCCTTGGACACAAAAGCCTCCCAACAGACATTTGTCCCTTTTAGCATGCTAAAGAGGGCTGGAAGAGAGGATAATGGAAAGCATTCACCACTGAAAAGCATGAAACACTGGCCAGTCTACACTATTGAAACAAAAGAGACCAAACATAAAATGAGAGAAGTAAAGCTGTGACTTGAAACAGAGATTCTCTTCCCAAGTTCTTTAAAATACCCAGTGATTCAGTCATAAAACATTTCATTTCATTTGAAGGAGGTTTCACTTCATTTTCATTAGAAGTTAGTACTGTGATGGGATCATCCTGTGCATTCTGCAATTTCCATATGCAGTTACTGTCTGCTGTGGGATCACACCAAGAACGTGTGTCACGGGTCGGGGATGGCACTGCCTGAGGCTCAAGAGCCAAGCACAGCAAAAAGAAAAGGGTGGAAGTAAAAAGTAATTTATGTTCCCCCATTTTTCTTCCCCCAGCCTTAGCATATTGACAGAAATTAATTTCTATAGGAAGGGAATTGCACTGTTTGCAAAGAAATCCTCTAGGATTTATTGATCTTTAAGAAAAATCTCATTAAGCAGAATAAGGAAAATTTACAACAGGTATGGGAAAACAAAACAATCCCTTGGGATCTTCACCAGGCCGAAACAGGATTAGCTCTGTAGTTTCTGTAATCTTCCTCACAGAAGAATGCTAATTCCGTCTCATTTGCTAGAACGAATGAAAAATTAAATATTTAGCATACCAGTAAACGAACCACCAACAGCCAGCTATTTAGAATCTTAGAAGACAATTAGCAACTTTATTGTCAAAGACAATTATAAATCACCACACACTTTATTTTCTTCCTCGTCATATTTTTGAAAAAGGTTGCCGGTATTAAAGGCGTCATTTAACTTCATTAAAAAATACCCTAAACAAAGAAAACCACCAAGAACATGAATGTATAGAAATAAATACGTACACAAGACCTCTCAAGATTTATTTAACACAGTCTTCAGAATTGTTTGTATAAGCATTCAGCAAATTAAGTGATTGCATTTCTAACATCTTCAAATGCTAGGAAATTAATGAAGTGTGATACACTCTTTTTTGGTGCATTTTTCTGTTCGGAAAGGGAGAAGGAAACTTCTTTCTTCCATTAAATTAGCCTGTAGGTATAATAATTTAATACTTAGAGGATCAGTAGAATATTTTACAGATCACTTTACATTCTCCCTCATGACCCATCAAAATATGTGTCTGAAGAAGTTAATTTTTTGCCCTGCTGATGATTAATTCATGAGGCTTCGACAATATGCAAAGTGAAAGACACAAATTGGCTTCTCCAGCAATACCTTCAAATACCTCTAATTATTCACAGGGGATATGGCAGAGCTAAAGGACCCACAAAGGTTCAGAACAGTCACAATTCTTTCAACCCAGTAGGTCAAGGACTTCCTCTTCTAAAACAATAAGTCAGCAACATTACTAATTCAGAACAGAGACAAATCTGATGGAATGCCTTCACAATTATTAAACATGGAATTCTTTAAGGTGCTGAGCCAATAAATTCCACATTCATTTTTTAAATTAAACCTCAAGTTAATGAAGCCTGCCTGTCTTGTAAAAAAAAAAAAAGAAAAAAAAAAGAGTAGAAGGGATTTTAGAATCTCATCTAGAAAACAGACAAGACTATTTGTAATGAATACTGAACACTTTATTAACATACACCCTGCTTTAAAAAAAATGCAAGCATTAACTTTGCTGACTGGATAATAACTGTAGTAATAATCACTACTACAGAGGCTTTCCTGAGGATACTTATCTAATGTCCTCATAATTTATAACTCTCTAGCCCAACCCTGTATAGTGCCAAGGGCAATCAATTGCAGCTTAGGAAAAAATGTTATATTCTGCATGTATCAGAATTTCCCAGATTTTCTAATGGTGATTCTGATTGTCTTATTCTAGTAAATCTTGTCCAGACTAGAAGTTGGAAAAATTTCATATCTCAATAGGAGATTTCAAATTTTCTTACTGACCTAAAGAAAATGTATGAAATTATCATTTTGTACAAAATGAGGACCAGTGGTACATGATACATGATATCACTTCCTTGGCTTACTCTTTTCTGTTTCTTATTGAAGGAAGAAAGTAAAATCTTCAAGAGTTTACTATACAGACCCCACTTCTAACTTAGCTAATTTTCACATGAAATACACTGGAACATATCCAAATTCAAAATGACATAATGGCACATTGCATTTTTCCAAAGAATGGATTTTCATCTTCTATCACAAATATCCTCTATATACTAATGACAATAACTACTGTTATTCAGATAAAAAGGAAAAAAAAAAAGCAGCTTTAAATTATTTTCTGCCCTAAATGAACCACCCCTCCCTTTGTACACAGACACAGAACAGGCTGCTGCATTCCTATTTCCTTTCACTATAACATTTAGTCTGAAGTTTTGACACCTTTTTTGAGATCACAACCAACTGTTTCACTGCTGTAGCTACAAACCCAGTTTCAAAGATGGCTAATATATACAAATACTTATCCATACCCTTTTGAAAAAAGACAGCTTTGTTATTTCTAATTCAACATTTGGCACTGTCATCAGTCCCTTTCCTGAACTGCACTGCCTCTTATGCCTTACATAGATAAAGATCATTGTTTAAAGAATCTTCTGCTAACTAAATTACAAATCTCTAAGGCTCGGGTGCCAGTAATCCTCACTTTTTTCACCCCCATAGATAAAAAGACCTGGTGTAGTAAAAACTATGACTCATATCACTCAAAGACCTTTAGGAAAGGTATATTGGGACCAGTTGTAGTTCACACCAGAGAAAAACATTGAAGAGACATCCCAAGTCACTTAAAACCAGAAAAAAAAATCGCAGGAACCAGGAGAGCCAAGTAACCTACAGGAAAGAAATCCCATTCAGTAGCTGGGGAGCAATCAGTGAGCACCAGGAGCAGGAGGGAGCCTCCTCTGTGAAGCCCCTGCACTTAGAGCACAGGCAGTGAAAGCTTTCCAGCCAGGCAAATCAGATTCAAATGAGCAAACTGTCCATATCAAGGTGGAATGCAACCACATCCCTTAAGTACCCTGCTGCCACAAAGTCATTCAGCCACATTTATGAGAAGCCCAAAGGACATCCAGGGACCATCAATTTTATCATGACAGACATTTCTTTACATTATTACCAAAAGACATGCCCTATATGTAGTCTCCTGTCAAAATGTGAGAAATCAGGTCAAGTTTCAACTCTTTGCTATGTTCAGCACATTCTCTAAATGATACTGCTCGAGCTTTCCTGAGCAATCTGCCTATCAGGCACTGTATACTGCACATTAAACAAATCTAATCTTATTTCATTATTCCATGCTGGTTCCACTACTTACATTTCTAACCAAAACATCAGTTTAAATGTTACTGATAAGACTAAGCAGACACGGTACTAATAAGCTATCTGTCAATCATTTAAAATTACTCTCAGCAGAATTATAAGCATACCCTCTAAAAATCACAATTTGCATTCTGAACATTTGGAGTGCAGATACCTGCTGCCCTCAGACCAATGATTTGAATAATGCTTCCCTGAATAATTATCAAGTCGTGTAAAGAGCATCAGAAATAGCATTTACTTTTCAGCAGCCTGTCCAAACATAATCAGCCAGTTATCAGTTTAATGCTACCACAAGGAACAGCATCTTCAGTCAATACAAATGTACTCCTACCTACTCCAGCTGCTTTCAGCGTGCTGTCTTCCTTCAAAATCAGTTTGTCATCATCTTCCAAACTCACTACAAGCTCACCAGTCTACAAATCAGAGAACCAGAATACAAAGATAAGAAGAATTTACTGATTTCCTCTGCTCCAGTCTTGTTTGACAGTGCAGAGATCTGCCTGCATCAAAGCATGCAAAAGGGGAAGAACATAGCTAATAATCTTACCTTAGATTTGTGTGCTTGGTGAATAATCTTCATTGTATCTGAAAGAAAAAACAGTGCTTTCCTAAAATAAGGCTTAATAAACAGACAACACTAAAAGTTGTACTTGGGGAAAGACAAACAAACAAAGGGGGAAGCTTCAAAATCTTTTGTTATTAACAATTTTGTGTATTCAACCTGAAAGAGGAGAAAACATCTTAATCTCACAGTCCTGCGGCCACAGGCTTAAAGCAGTCAATGCAACATTAAGGTACCACATCCTATTGGGCTTCTGTGTGCTGGCTGAATTACAATAACCAACTAATGACCATCTCAATTGCCAGTCAAAACACATCAATTTAAATGCCACTTAGGGTGTTTTAATAGGTTTTACACATGCAATTGGGGCAGGACCAACAGCATTTATGCACTGTCAACTGCTACAGCTAAGTTGACAGGCAGCAAGTGATTAAGACACAGTACCCTGATCACTTCAGATCATCCCTTGAAATTTTCCTTCTCACGAATACAACACCCACCATCCACCGTAGAAATTTCGTTAAGCAAGTTCATTTTACATGAACATCTACAGCCTCTTCTCTTTAATGCTATACCTTCTTCAATAATTTTTATCGTACGTTTGCGCCGTGTAGTGGTTTTAGAATTTTTTTTTTTAAAAGTACCACTTCCTTCTGACAACATGGGCAGGGCTTTGCTAACAGAAGGGAAAAACAGGGGAAAATAACACAGTCACTAAAGCAACTGGATGAGGGCAAAGATCCAGAGGGAATGGCTTAAAGCCATGCAACACTAAAAAAAAAAACAAAAACCTGAACTCTGAAGACTCTGTGTTTGAACACATATGGAGTAACACATCAATCCCTTCCCAGCAAAGAAGAAAAACCAGTTCTGCTTGTCTGCTCATTTTCTGTTCTAGTTTAGCTCTGTGCATTGAGTGAACATTACATATTGAAAGAGTCTGGTGAGAGAAGGATGTAGCAAAGTGAACTATTGGCTAAACCAACTTTCAAATTACCAGGAACAAATATTTAGATGTTCAGAATAACAGAGATCACATTCCCACTCAGAAGTTTGCTTCCATACCACTCTGGCCCATTTGAAACACTACTTAAAACACTACATAATGTAAAGAAGTATTCTGTATTCTCACTGCAGAGGTCACTGAGAAGGCAGTCTTGGCATGTTGTAATAACTGTGGTGTTAGAAGCAAGACAGACATTAAACTGCAATTACCAGAATCCATCTTGCATAGAAACATTACAAAAAGACCAAGCAATCACAGAAAAAATACATTGCAATTGTGAAACCTTTCTACTACAGCAAATTAACCCAGCCTGTGCCTGTTAGGTTACAGCTCCTCTGCCTATTTTGACACATTCCCTTTTCTCTAGTCTTTGTCCAGTCATGCCCTGAAGTATTACTCGCTCAGAACTCCACCTCAGTTTTACTCGCTCAGAACTCCACCACTGGCACCCAGCAGTTTACCATGGGTTCATCTGAGCTATTAAATGGCTTCTTTAACTCTGTTACAGAGATGAAACTACAGTCTCTCCTCATAAGCTAAGTCCTCTGACTAGCTTTTGCTATTTCATCCCCATTTGGTCCCACTCAATCATACTGCCAATTTTTTATCTTGCCTTTTCTGATAATAGGTCTATCATGGCAACTGATAAGATACGACTTTCTAAGTGATTTTATGAACTACCTGCCATACTGCTCCACATTCATGGATGAAAGAAATAAAACTGAGAAGCAGCTCATGGAATAAGTTGGCACCCAGACTGCTAACACCAGTGAAAAGATGGCAATGACAAGGTACTAAGATAAGACTGACTCAGAAGAGTTCTAGAGCAAGAACAAGAACAATCCATACAAAGAAATGAAGAGAAAATGGAAGTCAGAAGCTTTGAGATGTGAACTGGAGCACTAATCCAAGAGCAAAAACGTGATGGCACTATATATGATGTTAAAATTTAGTGGTGCTGAATTCTGCAGGGAAGGAAGCTGGAACAGGCAAGGTGAGAGACAATCCTTCCGAGATTTCTGGCACTGCCAAACAAAACAGGAGAAAAAGTCTTTCTCTTACTGGCACTATTCATGCAGAAGTCTCACTGCCCTTTCCTCACAAAAACATAAGAAAGAGCAGAGCACTGTAGAGACAGCAGAGATGCCAAGAACATGAACCTGGATGATTCACAGCCAGAGGGGAAGGTGAGGAACTTGGCTTTGATCTTCCTGTGTGAAAATTTTCCTGCAGTTAGCACCATCACAGTAAGAGTAGGCTCCCAGTAACTGGTGCAACAGGTTTTAAAGTTATGCTCAGTCCTACACGGCACAATCAGGCCCTCAGCCACCAGATATGTCTTGGGAAAAGCTAAACTGATCTCCAAGTGATGAAAGAACTCTAGCAGCTGGGATAGGCAGCACCAGGGATACAACTGAGAGCAGCAGTTCTAGACAGGAACCCCTCAAACTGCCAAAACCACAGACGGGGTGAAAGGCACCTCCAAATTCAAATTTACAGAAGTCAAGACCTTAAGTAACACATTAAAAATAATAAAAACATTCAAATCCCTGCCACTGATGTATCATCAATCTTACCCCCTAATTCTATTTCTGGCTTCAGTCTGCACTCTCTGTTTCACCATCAGCAACAGCACAAAATTAAATCCTTTACTTTTTTTTTTTTTTTTAATAGGCAAATAGAGTTTATTACCCTTCACAAGCATTAAATAGATCTCTTACTCAGTTCTTTGAATCACCACAGAGGAAGGAGTTTGTCAACTCCAAGAAGATGAGAGACAGAGAATCACTTGCAGGAAAACTCCACGGGAACTTTGAGAATTGCCAAGTTTAGGAAAAGATATGTGACTGACATCTGAGTTTACAAACTCCAAGAAAGGAAGTAACTCAGCCTATTTAAAAAGTTTTCTCAGTCCCAAACAGAAGAATTGCACATGTTCATGCCAATTTACACATATAGCTTTAGATTAGAGGATAAAGCCAGGTTAAATTTCATATAATGCTATTTCATTCACCAGCTTGTATTTAAGAGCTTTCATATCTACTTGGAGCAAAGTTCCCCTGTTTTTATTATATTGTGTGAGCTATTTAAGTATACAAGTCTTAAGCATTTTCTACTTCTTGCCTTCAGCTTCTGCTTCACCATCAGTAAATAGATATTGAAGTAGATAAGCACACAGAGAAATACAATTTCAAAGTGTTTCGAGATCACAAGCTGCTCATTAGGGTACAGACAGAGTTAAAAAGCACTTATAAAAGTAATAAAAAATTATATCAAAACCCATCAGTTCCTAGTAGCAAATAATGTAAACCATGTAGCCTAATTCAAAGATTAAAACACATCTTCAAAATAATGGTCAAATTCTGCAGACAAGATCCCAGTGGCACAACTTCAGCTACAAGAGGATAGAGCTGCAAATGTAGGCAGGCACTGGCACCAACATTAGTATTGTACAGCAGTTATCTTTTAAGTTGTAAAAATGCTGGTGTAAAATATTACGTGGTCATTTAACAGTAATTACAACAAGAAAAATAAAAACCACCTACCATACTTATAATTCTTAAAAGGAGGAGGAAGTCCTGTTCTTGAAGACACATCTATTAAAATAAAAGCACAAAGTTAAAACAAAGTTCTCTTTTTTAATTATTTCCAATACTTCATTTTCCATTATTGTGCAATGTAGGCATCCCCTGGGCAGCCTTTACATCAAAATAAATCTGCAACATAGGAGATTTGTTTTAGCATCAAATGCTGAAACACAACCTTTGGCCCAGATTCTATAGTGACTCCATATGTGAATAACTTCATTTGAGCATGAAGTCCCTCTGAACAAAACAGCCCACGAGGACAGTGACTCAGTGCAATTAGGGTATGATGATGGGAGTCTGATCCTTCAGAAATCTGCCAGGAACATCCTTTTAATGGTTTGCCCAGCATCTCTCTTTACCTTATACAAACAGCTGACAACTGTCATTCAGAACTGAATGGTTTGGTAAACACACCATCAGAACCAAACACGAAAAGGAATCCAAACTGTAGAAAATTAACTCTTTAGCTGCTTGCAGGACACAATCCTTGTGTAACTGCAGGAACACTGACACCTTTCCAGGTGCCTCTGCTCCCTGTGACTTAACCAGGACCTCGGAAGGCCCAGCCTCCTGTGGGGTGCCCAGCAGCAAAGTGGCTGAAGCCATGATTTCTTCAGTAGTTTAACAATTTATCTCAAACTGCCTGTTCAAAACAGATTACAGTGAAGGAAGGAACAGGGCTTTTGGACCCCTGTGGAATGAGGTTCTAAAAAGTCTCAGGCAAGACATTGGCTTTGTCTCAAATAACAGCAAGCTGCAATATTGCACACATCAAAAGCAAGTTTCTTAGCATTGTTTATTTTCTTCTTCATAGGAGCAGCTGTGCCATATGTTCTGAAAGTGCTTGCAGTTTTCTAAAAGCATCCTAAGATCTTGTCATGCCTATCACTGTCTAAAAGGATAGAAATTGCCAAACACAAGACACCCACAAGTCCCAGGGCAGTGTCCTAGGAGTTGCTCAAATGTTATCATCTATAACAGCTCAAGACTTGTTTAAGCTGACTTCATGCAAAAAAAACAAATTATGTTATTTTGTACTCTTTGAATGTCTCCATTGAGGTGTGTGGAAATACACCTGCAGGATTAAGGGTAACACCCTAATTACCAAGTCTCTGTGTGGGCTGGTCTGCAGTACATAACTTTTCGATTCACTGTCACTTTTAACAAGGCTTCTAAAAGAGAAAGCCCACAGATGAATAAATCTGCACCACAAAGCTCAAGATGGAGACAGAAACTCAGAAACAAACATGCACAGTGAGACCACACAGTGTCAAAAACAAATCTTCAAGATTCTCTCCTCTCACAAATAGGAAACAGACTTGTGTTCCCACATTCCACATATTTGTGTAGTTAGGATCAAAGACTTTCTAAACTCTATTAATTTACTCCTATTAATTTTTGAATATTTGCCTGACAGCACCACTCAAGGCGCCTGAGGCACTGAGCCAAATGCAGCAATGTCCTTGTTTCCTTTAGACTAAACATGGTGATGTGGGCAGGGGGAGCAGTTCATCCAAATTCAAGCATGGCACACCAACCACGGAAGCTCTTATTAACTCCAGACCTTTCATCTAAGGAAGGAAAGCACACAGGGGATGTAAACACAAATTTGCCATCTCTACCAAAGCCACAGAATTTGCTCCCCTCCACTTTTTTGTGCAGGGACAGCAACACTTGGGACTGAAGCGAACGAATGAGACAACCACATCTTACCCTTCCTCACAAAAGCAATGAACTCCTTCACTGTCTGATCCAAGGGGACTCCATGGTACACCACAGGCCTGAAATTCCGGTGTTCAAAAGAGCGGACAAGGCGAACTGTGACGGTCGAGCTTTCTGCTGACATGAGAATTAATTCTGAATAACCTGGGAAACATTAATGGGAGGAATTGTTGCCTTTCCCTCTGCTCATGAGCACAGCTGGAAAACAAGGTCCAGGTGGGCCTGGTGCAAAGAATAAAACACGGTGAGAAATCCAACAGCATTGTGCCTTTCAGGGTTTCACTTCTGTGATTCCTACTGGAGCTGTAACAGGGTCTCAAAACAAACAGGGCACTACTGATACTGCACACCACATACTCCAGTATCTGTGCCGTGTAATGCCACACCAGACTCCCTACTAAACATGCAGAAGTGTTTGGAATAAATGCAAGTGTGTTGTGTGGGTTTTAAGTGACTGAAGACTTTACTTTTTGGGAGACTAACCCTGTGCTCTAGAAGAATGTCATAATACAAACAAACCCAAAGACTTTTTTAACATACTTATGTTGTAGAGAGTGTAATACTCTGAAAAATGCCTAAGCTGTTACACAATGCTCATTTTCACCTCCCCAGGGGAAGTGAAAAACCACCCCCACATACACAGGCAAATAATTTTCCTGGTACAGTACTGCATAATTAAGGGATTTAATTTATAATAGTCAGTGTCCAGAATGGCTCTGTGGGCTTAAACTAGAGAGCAGAGCCTAAAATAGAGTGCTCTTGTCAACCCAAAACTCTCTTCAAACAAGCCCAAGTATTGTTCCGTTGGGCTTTTTCTCTCCACAGGAAAATAAGCTCTTTTCTACCTTGACAACCTTCTCTATTTTTGGCACTGGGCATCCCTCAGCTTCCTGGCCACGTGGTAAAGTGCCATTAGCTGCTGCAGCAACCAGCAAGGACTGCACCCCATGTGCTCCAACATCAGCACGACCTTTGCAGCTCCCATCCCTGAGCAGGCATCTCAGTCACCACCTCCAGTCCTGAGAGGGAACCTTTTACCTAGTCACCCCTTTATGTTCCTTCTTATGGTATTTTGTGTGTGTCTTCTTTTTTTTTTTTTTTTTTTTTCCCCCTGTGGGGTTATTTCAGAGCCTCACCATCATGCAGGTACATCCCAACCTTGGCTGTATCTGTCCCAGACAGCCTGGCAAAGCAAACTACCAATATTTTCCTCAAGCACTGTCTTTAGAGCGGGGACAAAGACCTTGCACCACACAAGGCAACTTGCTTTTAGACTGCCTTGGTTAATTACCCTTCCCCGAGTTAGAATTCCATTTAAAATGAGCTGTGTGTAACACACCACACAAATAACACATGCCAATCAAAAAAGACATACTTTGCACCTGAAAATAACTCAATTTATACTGAACAGCAAAGATGGATGCTTTCTTGGGGCTACTCCACATGGGCTGGTGACTTGGGACCTGCAGTAAAGGGCACAGCATTCAACTCACTTGCTCCTAAGCAGCATGGAAAAACACTGTGGGAACACAGAATCGGGAGCTCAATCAGAAATCGCCAATTTTCACATTTACTGCTCAAACCCATCGCATGTAGGGCTGGGACCATCCACTACTCCGCGCCTCCACGGGGACAAGAAGGCAGGTGGGAGGCGCTGGTGGCCCATTCGCTCTGGTAGAGAGGGACCTCCCCGAACTCGCAG
>VXBB01014653.1:0-55918 GCA_013399915.1 Illadopsis cleaveri
TACAACAGCGTCATTACCACTTTAAAAAAATTGTGGTTTTAAATGAGTTGTAATGGGGACTTTCCATTCATGAGAGTTAAGAAGTTAGCCATACAGGCTTACTGAAGCCTTGGAAACAGGTCGCACTAAGGGGGTTGCCCAGCAGGAGTTAATACTTTATCTAGTTCTTGAATGGATAATAATTCCAAAAGCTGAATAAATATCCTGCAGTTTACATGTCAGATTTTCTATACTATTCTAATACTGTCCATGATGCCAGGATTCCAATGAAACTTCAAACTTTTTTCCTTTAGAAAACAGTATCATGTTAGTATGAAAGATGGCCCAGAATCATTTATTTCTTCTGTTTTTATTGATTTTAGAGAGAGATTTATGACTTTGACTTTTTCTTTGTTGGTTTTTTTTTCCAAGTGATAAAGCTGTATGTATAAAAGAGTAAACCCCTCAAAATGTCAAAAAAGTTTTCTCAAGCTATCAGTCAGGGAAAATGCACAGCTAACTAAATTTGTTACAATGCAGCAATGTCAAAACAGAATTCAGTTTATTCACAATTTAAATACATTACATGAATTTAGAGTTCCATCAGACAAAGTAATTGTTGTTTTCATTAAAATAGCAGTGCCAGAAGTCCAAAGATTTGATATCAAGCCTGGTGAAAATGCAATGCTCTAAAGAAATATGAAAACAACCTGTCTAGCTGCAAAGCTTACTATCTATTGCAGAGATGATGCCCACAAGGTCATCTGTGAAAATCTGACACAAGATAGGAAAGTGTTGAAATTTCAAATCATAACACTTCTAGAACTTCTGATTACTCCTGAGCAATATTTGGAAGGGATTTTTAAATTACTTTTTTTATTTCTGTTTTGTCTTTGATTATAATATGGTAGGTTCTTGATCAAGGCATTATTCTAAGATGGATGTAGCAACTGATTGCAGTTGTAGTAGGGCCTGGATGCAGCAATAACTATACTAATAATGATATTTTAATCAGGTAAAGGAACAGGCTGACTTTCCCTCATTTTCCTCTGCTTTTTATCTTGATGACTGGAATTTTTCACATCTTTCCAGATTTGTTAAACTGCATTTGAAGTACTGCACTCAGATTTGGGACACCAAATATGGGAAAGCTATCAGTAAACTGTAGCAAGTTCAGTGGAGAGAGATCTGTTCAGTCAGGACTTGAGCAGTTGCCCTGTAAGGGGAGGCTGAGGTTCCAGGACTGACTTAGCCTGGAGACAAGATGGCTTTTGGGGGCATCCAACAGCAGCCCCTGGTACCTGCAGTGGGGTTATGGAGCTGGGGTCTTCAAAGTGGTGTGTGATGGGAGGAGGAGACACAACAGGCACAAGCTAGAACAGGGGAAGATTTGACTGGATACAAACTCAACAGCTAACTGCATAAAAGGAATGCCATTTTAAATGTTTATAGTAATTGCAATTGGTTCTCTTTTTTCCTCAATTAAATTTGGACAGGTAGAATTAAAATCATCACACTTGCAATGTTGCAGTTAGCCGAGTCTATGCTCCTGTGCTGTGATAGATGGGGCACACACAGTCCATTATATATCAGGGGCATGTCCTGGGTAAGGGGGTTTCTTACAACCAATCTCAGGTGAGGGGGGGAGTGACCAAGAACAGGGGACAATGCGGAAAGCCATCTAGGGAAGGAAAGGGTAGTGGAGAGCATGATACTTGGCTGAGTCACCTTGGGGTCTTACAGAACTCTTGAGGCCTAGGGTGTGGTTGACAATGTGATTGACAGGATCTGTCTCAGGGAAAGACCACAGGAATTGGGGACTTTTAGACTTCAAAGATGAGATTGCATCCTACTTCTGGTCAGTGGACCATTCTTCCATTGGGATGAATTTTTCTGGATCTTTATCTTCAGGATCTACAGTCATGGTGACTAGATTCACTGCAGGGAGCACAGTGTCATCAGGGATTAATTTACAAATTATTTTACAAACCATACCCTTAATAAAACAAGAGGCAATCAAAATTAAAACAACAAATAACAAATAAAATCAACAGTTCAGCTTTGAATAGAAACTCAGTCTACTTAGCTCATCCTTAAACTAAGCAGTCTAAAATTCTGAGAAAAAAACAATGGGCTAGCATTTCATCATAAATGAAAGGGATTTGGAAGCTATGCCGCCCATATCTGGACTGTCTTTGTATGACTTGCTGTCTGTAAATCTGTTATCTGCCTCAAAACATCTATTTTAGAAAAAGCACAAGTAAATCATATAGAGTCTTGCCACTGAAAACAAACAAAACTCCCCCTACTCATATATTTGAAGGCAAACTTTAATTTGAAGAGGGTCAAATTTAACAGTGGAACTAAAAAGGAAGGGTTAAAGTTGAGAGTAATAAAAACTATAAGGTCTAATGTGTCCAGAATAAATTTTTTTAATCAAACCTGTAGTCCTGTTATTTTTTGTTTATAAGTCTCCACTACATTCATTTTTTTTTTTTCAAATATTTCCAGAACAGAAAGAACTTGTAATTTGGGAATTAGAAGATTAAAATGCAGTTATGAGAGAGGATGTCTCCCACTCCCCCAAAATGAAACAGAAAAAAGCCATGAAAAACTGGAAGAAGAATACATGTAGCAGAAGTGATTTGGAGACTGACAGCACAAACTTAAGCATTTTTATTAAGAGCGTTGGAAATGCAAGTTGGCAGAAGGAACTCAAACTTTTCCTTTTAACAGAGTTTAACAGCCATGCTATTCTAAATCTGTGTCATTTGTTTATCTAGGGAATGACATCAGATGTCTTATCACATACTCTATTTTACTGAATCCAAAAGGAGACTTTCATATCACCAAATGGCCATCTTGTGGTGGGCAGGGGATGAAGAAGTTGGAAAATTTAAAATTTCCATTGAACTTCTCTGAATTTGATCATGTAAGAGCAAGTCCAAAACCTCTTTGCTGATACAGTAGTATTATACAAAGACCAGGGTGAACTTTCATCTGTGCTGCTTAGCATCTGTTATGTTCTTCAGGCCACACACATTCCCAGATTTTCTGCCCATCAAGGAAAATTGACCCATTTACATGAACAGCTTCTTATCATGGGAGACTTGCAGAAATTAAAGGATAAGGGAAAACCAGTTGTAACTCTCATGGAGCAGCAGTATGCTAACACAGATAGTCTAAGGAAAAATGATGACCACCACTATGTCTGGCAAGGATGCTGGCCAGTGAATATCATTCAGTTATCTTTTCACTGAAATGAGTGAATAAGTTCAGGGAATCTTAGACAGGTTTAGAAGGATTCGGACCACTGATCTTGGAAGAACTGTCCAGACCTTAGAAAAGTGGGGGATTTTACCCTGATTCATATTGAGATTCTGTGAAAGATGAATATTGGTGCTCTGTTTCTGAATCCAGATCTGCCTGTGAATGTTTCTTCTTTACCCTTCTTACATTACATCGTCCTTCTCCAGGCAGAGTGAAACGACAGTAGATAATCTCTGGCAATTTGTATACAGGGTTTGTAATTAGAAGAAAACTTCTGAAGTCAAGATTGCTTCAAACCTCTCAAGCATTTTATGAGGTACTTAAAATGAGATTACAGTAATCATCATCAATATGCCATTTTAATCTCTAAGAAAAATGGTCATATAGTCAGTTTGATAACTACTTCAGTTGTTTGAGACTGCTGAGATTTAAATATAGCCTTAGGAGGCACAAGCTCCTGCATATTTAAATGCAGGTTTTATTTACCGAGGAAACATCGTTATTGTGACTTAGAATGAAGTGATGGCCATTTGCAATATGTTTCATCCTCAAGTAGCAGTGTAATACCAGCACAATTTTTTTACTGATGAACAGTAAGGAGTGGTACAGAAAATTTTAATTTGATTGAAACTAAGCTTTTGTGGGAGAAACTAATATCCATTAATTTTCTACCTAGAACATGTGGGTAGATATGTGGAGTCAGAAATCTACACTATTTCCCCCTTCATTGAATCCATATAATTTTAAATTACTCCCACTACATATTACTAATGAGATTAGAAATGTTCCAGGCAGGATCAGGAGCTGGTCAGGCTAGGGATTATATGAACACACAGGAAAGCTGGTTACTGCCACAGACATGTCAATACAGAGGTCAGCTGTATCCTAGGAAAAAGCCTTGGTTCAGCAATCAGTTCTCAGGGAGTTTGCATGGCTGTGATTTTGCTGGATGGCAGTAACACTTAACCATCTGCTGCTGAATCTGTCTTCTCTGAAGTGGAGACATTTCCCTCGAGGACAGATTGTGGACAAGGTTGTGAAACTAATAAATTCTATATATAAGTCCAAGTTGATTGATAAAAAGAAGGTCTTGACTGAGACAAAGGTAACACCTTGTGGAAAGTCTTAACCTTAAATAGACTTATTAGTAAGACATTGTCAATGGACACTGAACATTTCAAATAAGGTTTCGCAAGAAGCTTCCTAATAACTCTGTGTAAAAGATGCTTGGAATACCAAATAACAATCTCACTCTCCACTCCCACCCTGCTGAAGGAAGAGGAAGCTCTACATTTGCTGTATTTGGCAAGAGTCAAGCATAACTTGCTCTCAGTTGATGTATCAAGTTGATTTATCAAACTTGAAATGAGACGGTGCAATCTTGATGGTGTTCCAATCAAACATCATCAAGCACTTGGCCCAGCTCCCCTACAGCAATTCTGATAGGTTGCCTTTGTTCCAGGGCACTCTTTTCTTTGGCAGGGAATTTCATACTGTCTTGCACTAAAAATCGGAAATGCCACAAGGTACCAAAATCCTTTGTGAATTCTCTGTCCAGTGCTGCATTCTGCTCTGTGTACACTGGCTGACAGCCAGTAAGAGTTTTCCTTAGATTGAAAAATCCTTTGCCAGCTGTATTCACAAGCTCCATGGTTTCCTTGTACTATTACAGTGGCACAGCAGCCTCCAAAACTGGTGAGAAAACTGCTCTTGAATCTCCAAACAAAAAAGCAGGGAACTTCTCTGCAGGACATTTTTGTTTTTATTTTAATTTAACAGATGGTAAAAAAAGTCAGAACTTGCCCACTGACAATCATTGGCATCTATTTTTATCAGAAAGGAACTTCTGAGGACCAGATAATTTTAGAAAGAGCATATTTCAAAACAACTGTGAAAGTAACTCCTGGAGCCATGATATCAGAGAAGAAATGGTGGCCAAGGCTACAAAGCTCTTGGGGTTTTTTTGGCTCTTCTCTTTAGGACTATGCAAAGCTGAATCCAGCCACAGCCTGGATGAGTGGCTGTATGACTGGACATGCTACCACACCTGTCAATGCCACAGCTCTGTGATCACCTGGCAGTTCTGTTAATTCTTTACCTATTCTTGAAGCTCCACTGTAGAATGATTTTTAATGAACACACCAAGCATTTCAATTAACAGTCTCTGTCAACAAACAGGTGTTTTGCAAGCAGTTTCCCAAAAGTGCCATTGCCACATGTGCATTAATTATCCATACAGATTCTGTCATAGGACACATTCCAAGTCTCAAATGGAACCTATTTTCATAAGTAACTTAAGGGATCAGCAAGTTCAAAAAAACTAACTAAAGTTCTGAAGTTTAGAATATGTGGCTATCCTATCACTGCCAAGTCTTCTTACTTTGTTCACTCATATAAAAATTCTAACTAGAACCAAAAGCACACTGAAATAATGTGGGAGAAAAGCTGATTGCGCCACACCTATATCTTCAGGGAAACAGAGAAGACTCTACAGAAAAGAAGGGAAAGAGAGGAAAGTATTTAGACTTCACCTCAGTTCTGCAGAGTCCAAAGACTTGAATTTGAGTTTTTGGTACAAACACTTTTGGAAAAGTCTTGTTCAGTACCCAGACATTGAAAGCTTGAATACCAAAGAAGAAAGCAAAATAAAATAAGAAAGTGCCTAACAGTGCTCTGTATGGTCCTTTAAATTATTCTGCAGGATATAACCTAGGTGTCCAATAGCTATTAATTTAAATTAAAAAAACCCCAACAAAACAAAAGAGAAGGAGGTTTGTGAACTGTTGATTTGTATAGACACAGAGTTGTTCAGGACATGCAGACTTCCTGTACAAGTGCAAATTAAACATATCTGGCATATACATGAAACCGATTCCTATGGCAGGAATTAGCCAAAAAATGCGGTCCTTTTCTGGTCCTACAAGCAGGACTGAAAGTGTTTAGCCAGAATGATTTTACCAAGCCAGATTCAATTTAGGCAAACAGGAGCTGAGAAACTCATACAGTGGCTCTTTGCCTGGGATTACTTTCTAATTTTCAGTTATTTGTGTGTCAAGGACTTCCTGAGCTAGAAGTAAAGCCTTTGTGCCCAAGGTAGAGGTGATACCTCTTCTGTCCTATGCCCTTAGTAAGGGAATCATTACATGCACAGTGCCTCTGTGTCCTAAACACAGGCTTTGAGGTTATCTGTGTTCTGAAAAAATACATAATTAGGCTAAATGTAGAAATTTTCCTTGTGTTTTGTAATTCAAGGTTGAAGTGGTGGCTATCCTGCAAAGGGTTGTGAGTGGAATGAAACTCTTATTTCCGGGAGAAAAGAAATTGTGCATTGAATTATTACAGTCGGAACAATTATGTGAGTGCAGCATGAGGGGTGGGGACTTGTAGCAGATCTGAAGGAGCATTCTAAAATCTGTTTCCATTCTTGCCTTTCAACACTGCAAAATGTTCATTAACGTCCTCACCTCATAGAGGATGATGGGATTAGGTGAGAGGTAGAGAACTATATCATATTTGAAGGAATATTCTGGCATTTTCTATTTCCATTCTTGCCTTTCAACAATATAAAATGTTATTTTAATGTTATTCCTCTGTGGAGGTCAAATCTTGCTGGAGAATCACTGTATGTCAATTTTCACTATTTTATTGAGCCAAGTGTGGTACAAGGAACACTGTGCTTCAGTAAACATCCTTATCTCAACCTATGAGTAATTTTCCATCTTTTTTTCTCTCACCTGTCCAATTTGGGGAGGGGAGTGATAAAGCTCCTTCCTGGGCATGTGGTGTCCACCCACCACAGACCTCTGGTCAAGTTCATGAGAAAGGGCAAGTTTTGTCATGATTTTAAATGACAAGTTTCTAAACATTCAGTTTTGCTATTAAGTCATGGCTTATAAAGGTAATGTTCAATGGCTATCATTATTTATTAAAAAACTACATAACATAAACAAATATTCAGTTGAAAGCTCTGCATACAAACTTGATTGACTTCCACTGAGTTAGCCCAAAGAGATTGAAGCAGAGAAAACTCAAAGAAATTTGCACCATTTTTTCTTACATTTACTGATGTCTATCCGACAGCTTTAAGCAAGACCAAAATCGTAATCAGCTTCATAATGTATATTTCAGAAGGTTTCTTGTGCCCCTTGGCACAGAAGACCAATGTACCGAGAAGACTGATGTAATTTCTTTTATTGAATACAGCACCAGGTGTTCTCATATAGTTAAGTGGGAAATACTGAGATACTTATTGCATATTCTGTCTTAAATCTTACTGTTTCAAAGCTCTCAGAGCCTGTCTTGTTAGACCTGCTTTCACAACTTGTTAATGTCATTCAAAAATAATAAGCATATTGAATTCATCACATAAAATGTGAATTAGGTAGAAATAGGCAGCAGTTCTAATATCAATGCAACTCCATTGTCATCAGTCACATTGCCATTGTTCTCTTTTCATATGGGTTATGGAAGTGATTTATAAAACAATATGATAACAATAGAGGAAGAACTGGACACCCTGGGTACCTCCAATTCTCAGAGTTTTAATACAGCCATCATCTTTAAATTCTGCAATACAATGAAAGCATTCTCCTGTGACAAAGTATTTACAGAAAATCCATAATAAAAGCGTGTAGACATGAAAAGAAGAAAATAACTATTAGACTGTTTCTCAAAATGACATTCAGATATTAGTTATTTCTTCATGTAATTTTGCAATATAACTTTAAGACATCAGAAAACTAACTGGAGAAACATCATGTCTGATAGGAAACAAAGATAGAAGTAGACTTCATTTACAAAAGCATATGCAAAAAAGAAGTTCAGAGCAGGAAATGAACAAATTTATTTTTGATTGCATGTAAAGTTATTTAAGATCAATTGACCTATAGCAAGAATAGATCCTAAATAATAAGGACTGTAATAATGCATGTTTATATATTAGAAGGGAATATTCTTCCACTCCTTGAAAAGAGCAGGAAAGAATAACGTGTTTATGGAAGCTGATTCAGTCCACTCTAATCTACTGAAAAATTACAGGTGAAGAAGGGAATAAATGCACAAACACGTGAAGTGTAACAAGTTAGTAGAATTTACAGAAGTTTCCTATGAGCACACATCAGCCTAGGTGGAAGGATGTTCAGATGTTAACTTGTGTTCTTGTTTGGCTCCTGTCTGACCACCAACATGGACAGAGGCAAGTCAGAGCCCAGTGTTCCCAAGATGAGAGAAATTTTCCTCAGCAGGTTCACTATTTCTACAGTAGCCCAATTGTTTTCCAGTCCAGTTTCTTTATGTTGCAGAAGTGGAGCCCAAGGCTGAGTAAAGAAAAAAGGAAAGGTATGAACTTTGTGATGGGAACACTGGCATTTGTACCTTAGGATGTGTTTAACACCTCTAGTCTTCTCTCCACTGCAAAGTGTTAGCTGCTAATTTATAAGGTTACTCTAATGCAGAGGCAAAGTGAGAGAAAATCAGGCTGACCATTATGTCTGCATCATTGGTATGTATTACTTTCATTTAATTCTGCTTTTTACTGTTCCCTCGGGTTGGTTCTTAGCCTACTCATTTACAGTCTGTCTTCATTTCTTCCTTTTGTCTGTTTCTCCTTTCTCCTAGAATTCCTTTCTCAAAGTTCAGTTACCTCCCCTAAGTTCTTACTCTTTTTGCCCACTTCTGCTCTTTTGCCCCCTTCTTTCTTTGAAGACAACCTCCGTAGCACATTATCCCCCTAGCCTCTTCAATACTAAATTCCAACTTCTACCTTTTTCCATCTTATCTAAAAGAGAAATAACACCATCACAGGCTTTGAAATTAACAAAATGCACCGCACTTAGACAAACTTGGATTTGATCTAACAGTAACTTTATATGTAATTCAGCAACTAACTTACATTAACATGACTCAGAAAAGAAAATCATGCCATAAAACATTACATTGAATGGGAAATGATTCAGTGAAAACATTATTCAGAGTAGGCAATTACTGAGTGAAGCTATTATCCACAGCAGACAGTTACTCAGTAAAAATGTTATACAGTGCAGGCAAATATTCAAGAAAACATTTGACAAGGACAGCAATTATTCAATAAACAATCATAATTGCACCCAATGGAGTACACTTGCCATGAACAGTACAAATAATTAGCAGTTTCAAAGGATGTTGCTGTGGCTGCCCAAATTTTAGCTAATTTACGTGGTAGTTAAGTTCTACAGAACAATCAGAATCTGTCAGGGAGGGACAACTTGTTTATTCCTATTGTTTTTTCAGTTCTAGGAAGTAATGCTGCAGTTCTATAAAATTTATTGAAGAAATAAGTGTAGTTTTATTCATTTTATGGAGTTATTTTCCAAGAACAAGGAGTACCCACATGATTCCCTTCTTCAGTTGCTTCTTCTGATGCACTTTTGATCCTTTGCTCACTTTATTAATAGCTTTTTTCCCTCTGCAGTCGGTTTATTTTTCAAATTTCTCCAGTTTTCTGTTTTCAAAGCAGAAAATAATTTCTGTTCCTTGTTGCCTAAGAATTTTCACATTTATTCCATTTCTATTTGTAGTAAAGTTTCCACTTCTGCTCTCTTTCAGTGTCTCCCAGCAGGAGACAGCTTTTATTCTCCCTTAGTCCAGAACTATCACTTCTCCTTTTGATTCATTAACCTGATGAATTATTCTTTTCCTGCTGTCCATCTTATGCACTTCTACTTCCTTTTTCAGACATTCTCAAACTGTATTTTAACTGTTTTCTTTTGACTTAATCCATATATTCATTATTTGCCTTCACCAGCATCCACTGTAACTTGACAAAATCACTTATTGTTTGACAGTCTTATTATTTTTTGTTATTGCTGCAAATATATACTTTTGTATCTCATCTTGCTTCATTGCTTAATAACAGGTTTTTAAGTGAACCATCTGACTGAAGTTTGGAATATTCTGCTGCTAAGTTATTTCAGTCCATGAAGATACTAATTACTTTCAGCGTAGTTTGGTTTTTCAAGCACCTCTATTTAAAGATGCATAACAAAAATTACTTATAAAAAAAAATAAAGGAAGTAACAGGAGAGTTGTTGGGGTCCTGCATGTAGAGTGTCTTCGTTAGTTTCATTACACTGATTTCTGTACTGTAGATTAGTACAAGTGAGGACAAATCAGGGTTCCCCAGTGTAACTGCATCACCAAAAATATAGAAGTATTTTGGTCTTATTTTTAAGGACAGATTGGCAGTAGTGTTACTGTATTGTAACAGCAAGGGCAGCAGAATTTCAGTATTACTTGGTAAAGTGAGGAACTATACTGAGAAAGCACTGGTACTCCTGCAGAAAGTGCCTGCATAGGAATTTACATCACCATAGCTGCGTGATATACTTTTCCCACTAGAGTTCTACTAGCCAATTTCCTTATGAAGACAGTCTTTATATGATGTAACATTAGAAGTGCCACGGGAGCAGTCCTCAAAGTGATAAAAATTCTTCCCTTATTAAAATTTAAAACTATTAAAGTCTCAGGAAAATTCGTGCATTGGAACTGGACATTTTTTCATTTGAATACACTTAGTATTTTCTGTCTCTCTCTGAGCTTGAAGTCAAAGTCAAAAAAGCTCACCCAATGAAGGGCACAAAATTCTCCACTGTCTTTGATTATAATTAGAAATCAAATTATTTTTATCAAGAATAACTAATCATTTTATTAATTATCTTACATACATTTCTGGTTTTTAAATGGCAGAAAAGCCAGATAACAATTAAAGTCATCCTACATCTCCCTTACTCCTTCTATCATTCTTCTTTCAGCCCAGCTTTCTCAAACACTTGTTTGAGTCTTTTTAAAAAAGCACCTTCAATAAGGGGGGAAGATTTTTGTACCTGATTGGGAAATCAAAGCTACATTAGTATGAAATGAAGAAAACACTTAGCAAAAAACAATGAGCCAATTTAATTGAAAACAATGTAAAATAGAGAATCTGTATTTTGTACACTCTACACTAGCCACAAACACAGGTTTCAATTAACTAACTACCTGACCCATCTTTTTTCCCCATCTTTCTTTTTCTCCAAAATTTCTTGGTACTGCTCATATTTCTGCTTGTCTGGGATCTTTGTCAGTTAATTTGTTACAGGTCTTTTGTCATATAACTGAATAGGCTCCAATTCATTTACCATTCTGTAAAGCTAGAATTGATCCTAAAAATTATTTTCAGAAGCTACTTCTGTTCTGATGATTTTTCTGACTCTTTTCTAGCTGTGAGGAACAAAGGAAATTTTGTTAAGAAACCTCACTCACTGGTTTTCATGTGAACTAAACCAAAAGCCTGCTTTGAGTCACTTCTTCCAAGGAGAATCACACCATTAGAGAGCTACTAGTTGTAATATTTGATTCTGACCCCTGATTCACACACTTCATTCATTGGCAAGTGATATCTCTCTTTTTTTCTTTTTTCCTTTGGGAAACAGATATAATTTTAAACCTTTGGGAGATGGGAATAATGTGCAAATGATAATAAAATATAGTTGTTCAGTCTTATATCATGTCCCAGCTGATGACTCACAATAAAATATCTCAAAATATAAGACAAAAGAGGAATGACTTGTCCTATGTTACAAGATAAGCTGCCACTAAACTGCCTACAAATATGTGCTGATCTCACTCCAAAATATAGATTATAGACATTATGAGATGATTCTTCACAGCTAAAGCAGTTGCTGCTTGTCTGACTACATTCTCACTCTTTTTTTTTTTTCTTTTTTTTATGCCCATGACTTACCATGAGTATCTGTGGGTAATTCTTGGGCATGGTGAGATCATAACTGTGCATTTGGCATAAAACTACCTGGGCTGAAGCTCTAGACTGAGATCCAAGAGACAGTTATTACAGCCACTGTTTAATAAAAAGTTTTCACTCTCACTCTGAACTGTTCACATAGGAGTAACGTCAGGGAAACTCAGTTTTGTCACAGGGATCTAACAAAGCTCCTAATTTGAGGGACATTTGTGTTCAGAAGAGAAAAGGTCAAATGGGAATAGGAGGAAATCTTCAGGGTGAATAAGGTCAGTCTTTTGAGAAAAGCCTAAAAAGAAATTGGCCTGTTTAGCTGCCTAAAAGATAGACAATGTGGGATCTTTACCTGTGTACATATACACAGGCATACAAAGAGCTGGTAGTAATGGAGGAGAAAAAAAAAGGAAGAAAGAAAAGCTGTTAATGCTAAATAACAAATTTAATAAAACATCAATTGATCTGAATTAATAATGGCTACAGTTATGCTAAGAGCAGGTCACAGAAGCTGACAGGAGAAAGTTTGCTTTCTCTTGGGATCCATGTGTGTAAAAATCCAAAAGTCAGAATAAAATTGTGGTTATTTGTGGCAGCCCAGATCAGGATTTGATTGTGCAGGGTCTTTTCTATGTGAATTTGTTTAAATGTGTACAAATACCCACATATAAATGTTATATCATTGTTTTTCTCCCTCCTTTTTTTTTTTTTTTAAATAAAGAATAGCAATAAGAACCTCTCAGCTTTCTTGTTTACTGCTTTCTGTATCAGCCTCAAAGTTCCCTGAATTTCTCACTACTCTGCCAATCTTTCCTGCTTTTTCTTTACTTGTTTTTGCACGGGTGATAGTTCCCCTCTACAGTTGGTATAGACCTTTCAGTGTGTCTGTCCTGTCCTTGTGATAATGTGACTTTTTTAATGTCTCTGTTTCTGTCATGTTCTAATTTGTGTTCTTTCCCCTTAAATGGCAAATGTCTGCAGTGCTCAAATTACATCACTGACCTTCCCTCTTGGTACAAAACTTGTTATTTAAGAAATCTAAGAGTTTGTTCAACAGAGGAAAGGAGAATATGGAGTAAGGATGTGCAGTGACATTTCAGCTCCTCAGAGCTTTCCTGAAAATTCACAGTAGCAACAAACACCTGCAGTTCTCCAGCAGGCTAATTTTTCTCTTCTCTTCATTGACAACTAGGGAATGCCTTTGGCACCTGTGGGCTGACACCCCCTGCAATCTAGATGTAACTTTGCTGTCTTCATTGAAACCTAGTTAAATCAGCCACCAGCCCAAACTGGTGCTTAAAACTACAGTCAGAACTGAAGAGACATGAAAATGGGATTTAGAGTCCATTGCAGAGAGTTGCCCCAAAATGCAGAATTTGGCCATGACAGTCTGTCTTGTGCTGTGGTCCCAGGTATACTGAATGGACCATGATATGGTCATGGTACTGTCCCAGTCTGTCCTCTCTTTGGCCATCACAAATGCTGAGCAGTGTCAGGATTACAGGGAACCTGGGGGAGGTCTGAGATGCAGGATGGAGGGATTTGGCCCATTACAACTGGTGTGAACCATTGACTTCCCTTTAAATCATGATTCTGCTTTCTGCTTGGTGCTAATAGTTTGTCATCACATGCCAACAGCTCAAGATCATTTTGCCTTCTAAACCTTCCCCATAAGATTAAAATATTTTACTGTGTCTAGGTATGAAAACTATTTTGTGTTGCACTTAGGTTGCTGGTCAAAACACTTCAGATTGCTTGTGAAAAATGCCAGATTGTCTTCCTTAAAAAAAGAGACAGACAAATCAATGAAGTGTGGTATTTCATTTTGTTCAGCATAATGGAAAAGTAAATTAGTCAATAATAGGTTCTTCTAGGTAAGTCATTCTAACTCTGTTGGTTTCACACAACCTTTTGGAATAAGTGTGCTTAATATCTTTATGTGGAATACCTAAAATTTCTTATAATTTTTTACTGCTTGCTCTCTGAGGGCAACAGAATCTTGCCAGTGTTTTGGAAATGGGATTGGAAGAGAGGCTTGAAAGTCTTAAAAATCTTTTTCACAGAAAAGCACTGTAAAGCTGTCATCAGAGTAAATTTCTATAAAGGAATTTCCCTAGATTTTAACTGCTGTAAATGAAAAGTGTAGCCCAGTGAATGAGAGTCCGGGGTTTGGCTTGATGTGGGTAATCTATAATCTTACACAAGTTGGCAAATGTGAGCTGTTCTCAGTAAGCAAATGTTTTCACAATTGAGAAAATGCATGTGTCATAGGAGATATTTCTTCACAAGAACAAGAAGACTTTTATTGCTCATTTACATCTAACTTGCACAAAATGTTTCAAAAACATCTTGCTAGAAGATGTAAATATATAAAAACACAGAGTTTAAATATTGTGTGTTAGTTTTGTTTTAACTATAGTTTTTGGTGAGACATTTGTTGGTAGCACAGCTGATATTATGTATATTATTTTTTTTAGGAAAAACAAGTATGAAGTGGTAAACATCTCTGTGCACGATAAATGCAAACAAGACACATAATTCCGTATCTGACAATTTGTGCAAGCAGAGTTGAGTCACACGTTGCTCTGTTCAGCTGAAGAGCACACTCCCACCTCACTCAAATAAAAAAGCTTGCAGAGCTTCAAAAGAGTAACTCACTCAATGAGTTACTTCGTTAAAAAAAAAAAAAAAAAAAAAAAAAAAAATTATTGTAATACATAATTTTACTCTGCTGTACATTATTAAACCAAATTCAACAGCATCAAAAATCTGCTTGGAGGCACTGTTGCTTGGCACTTTGAATAGCTGTGTGGATTAATACAAAAAACCCTGCTGCAGTGGTGTTGGAACTATGGGTGCTCCTACAAAAGCTGGGTTACATTAGTTAGTTTTTACTTTGAATGTTGATTTTTCCAAGGACATTTTGTACGTTAACATCTAAACCTTGGTGATCTGCGTTTATTTCTTTTCATTGTGAGAGTGAAGTCTGTCATATGCCCAGAAGCTACTGTAATGACCCTTAAAAACAGCTTTACTGCCTAAAAACTCAATGTTATGAAAGGCGGAGGAAAATTCACTTTGTAAGAATGGCTTCACAAGAAAAGTTTGTTCATTTATTAAACTGTGTCTCTATGGCATGACAAAACAATCTGCATTGAACTAAATTTTTTCTGTGTTGCCTTCTCTGGATTGCAAGATGCAGTGGGGATGCAACTCATATTCCTCTCTCCTTTATCCAGATTATTATGCTGTTACTATTGATGTAAAAATTGTATTTTCATGGTTAGGATCATGAATCAAATTTACATAGTTGGGGATGAAGTCAATGAGTAAGAATATTTATGACACTGAGAATTCCTTGTATTATCTGTCTTAATTTATCTTAATTATATTGCTAGTTCTTTGGGCCGGAGCTGGTCCTACCTTTGTTCTGTGATACTCAGCTTGATTATGTGTGTCTGCACATACAGACTCTCATGTTTTGTGCCTTCTGACTTCACTAAGATCCCAACCATTAATCCCAGTGAAGAAATATAAGAAACCTGTCAAGCATCTCTACGATATATCTGTCCGTAGAGCAAGGAAAATAGCTCAGTGTTCAAAGCCTAAATTAATTTAAATTTCCATGACTGAACTCTCATCCATAGTCTGCAGGGTTGTGTTGCTACACATTAATAATACTGAACTGTGCATAGTCTCAGATGAAAATTATTTGACTCTTCTTTCAGAAAGAAACTTCTCAGGCTTCTGCCCTCCTATAGGTAGTCATGGTACACTGAGTCATCCAAAAATACTCCCCAATTCTAATGAAAAAATCATCTGAGCTGTGTAAATGTTTAACTTCACTAGAAGGTCTACAGGGTGTATTTCTTAATGTGAATTGTAAATAATTGGACATTCCATTCAGTTTTCATTCAGGCTGAATATGCCTGCTTGATTTCTTCTAGCATCTCAGGATTTCTTTTTTTTCCACAAGATTATTTTGGAGACAAAATAATACCGCTCCGTAATATGCTGTACTAATCCTGAGAAAAGGAATGAACCTGGTTGTGGAATGTGATTAGAGACATGGAATTGGGTAAAATATAATCTAAAATAAAATAAAAATCCAAACATTTTCTTAAAACCATTTTACATTTTTCTAAATAACCATTTGTTATCACATCTTATCTAAAAACTATTAAAGAAAAGAAAATATGCTCAATTTGATGACGATTAAATGTATCAAAACTGGCAAATTCCGTACTGACTCAGTACAAGATTTCAAGCAGTTAATTGCATTCTTTTAAACAGTTTTTCAATTCAACAGCTTCTAGCAGTGTGTTGAATAGTCCCTATTTTCTTTAATTACCCATCACAGAGGAAAGATGTAACTTAGTGCTTCAAATAAGAAACCAACATTTCCCTTGCACTGAGAATGTTAGAGGAAGTTTCACTGTGAGGTATTTCTAAAACAGAAATGTAACATCTATGAAAGAGATCTGCTTTCTCACTGTGAGGAGGAAATGACTCTCTTGAAATTTTTACTAAGGTCTGATGACAGATGACATACCTTCAATACCTTATAAGTCTCCTCACTACAGCCATGTAGATTCCCAAGCAGGAACGCACCTGGTCAACATCTCTACTCTTTTCCTTGTTTTTTTTAATATGTGAGGTCTCAGTACTCTCAGGCACATGGGGATGGGGCTGTGCAGGAGTTGGACTCCGTGGTCCTTGTGGGTCCCTTCCAACTCAGCATACTCTATTATTCTGTGATCCCTGAACTTGCATTAAAACATTTCTTCAGTTACTGCTTGGACTGCCATAGAGTTTATCACATTAAAAAAAACCAACAAAACCAAAGCTTCAGGAAGTTTATGATTTCTATGGGCTGTCTACGATTTCTGTGGTCTTGACAGAGCTCTTCAACCATCACAAAATGGCAGAATGATTGCTAGTGCAGTGGGCTGAGGGACATATGAGTTTTTTCAGACACTCGCACATCTTACTGGGCTGGGAGTAGCAAGAACTGATGATCAAAACTTCATCAGGACTTGAATCATACACTTCAGAGCACTTACATTTTTTAAAAATGCTCTTATCACCTGGTTGGCATTTCTGGTTTTAGCAGGCAATTTAAAACTTTTCTCCAATTTTCGTCTACTGGTCTTAAAATCTCTGTTTTCATGAGCACCAGGCTAAAATGATATGTGTGACAGGAGTCCTATTTTTCAGGTGTAAGAGCTTAGGGCTGAAAACCTTAGAAATTAAAATGCTGCATGAAGACATAGGTCAGACATCTTTGTGTTGTGTGATTTCTTTGCTGTTCTGGGGTCTGCTACTCTGTGAGCAAGTGTATTGTTTGATCTCTGCCTGCTCCATTCCTTAATTACTCGCTCTTAAATCAAAGTCAATTTTTACACTGTCTTTGATGAAATAGCCACTAATAGACTGTTGGCTTGCAGGTTTTTTTGCCATTCATTTGTAAAAGCCACCTGAGACAGTAGCACAACAGGTGAATTACACAGCTGCTTAAGAAAAATAAGTTACTATGATGCTGTTTCTCAAATTTTATTTCTACAAGTATCAGGAATAACGCAGAATGCAGGAGTAATTGGTGAAAAGATGAAATAATAGGAATAGAACAACTTTCATTACTAATCTTTTTAAGACCAGCTGCTTAAATTTTGAGTCAATATATAAAGGCTGGATATAGTTGGTTTGTACACCAGAAACAGGAACAGCAACAAAAATCTCCCCATGGCAAACAAATTGCTTATAACCAGGTTTTTAAGGCTTTTTTCAATTTTCAATTTACAACAACAATCCCCTTTTCACACTACCTAAGAAAACTGATGCTATTCACAGCTCTATTCCATGTAGATATACTCCAAACAAATTTTCATTTCCTGGATAGCTGCCACATTATGTATACTTGATTAAAAGTGAAATGAAATTTATTTTTATTAGTCTGATTAATCACATTTTTAGGATATGATTATTGAAAGAGATATCTAAAAGAACATCTACTCTCTTCACAAAATTTCTAGAGTGACAATTACATCAACGCAATGATTCAATTCAAATGCAGAATAAAATTGCTCTGCTATGATTGTAAAAAATCAGGTTTTTATTGCTAAGAAAAATGTTAAATTGAAATTTGTGATTGTAGTAAAATTGATAGGTTAAGAAATATATTTAATTTTCCTTTAATTTCTATGTTAAAATGAAGAAAATACCTAAGGTGCTCTAAGTGATTTTGTTGTATAATATCATTTAAAACTGTACCACCTGTCTCTACAATAGTTTCCACAATGAAAATCTTGTAGTAAGTTTTCACTGAGATAAATATACATTAAAGCATTTTTAAATTAGCCCAGCTTGTCAGCTGTTATCCACAAGAAGAGCATTCTCATTAAGCAAAGTGGAATATCAGTTTCAGGGAGATAAATTTGCTTCTGACATTGGAAGATACAAATACATCTCAATTTGTGTCAATATGGATTTTCATCTGAATTTAATAAATAGCTCATGTTATGCAAAACATCTAATGAGTGCTTCATACTGAAAGATAAAAGATTCCCTTTTGTGGTCTTCTTTAACATCTTTTTCCACTATCTTCTCTGGTGCAGAGATGCAGATATTTGTAGGTTTTCCAACCCCAGAATGTGAAGGAATGGAAAGGGTCTCAGTGTGATTAAAATTACAGCATCATTGAGTTACAGAATATCCTGAGTTGAAAGGGACCCACAAGAATCCTCAAAGTCCAGCTCCTGGCCCTGCACAGGGCAGCCCTAATAATCATACTGTGTGCCTGAGAGCTTTGTCCAAATGTTTCTTGAACTCAGGCAGGCTTGGTTCTGTGATCAATGCCTTAAACATTTAGCCTTGCAATTTCACTGTCACAGACCTTCAGCACTGCTGTAGGGATTTTGTGCTTAGTGTCAGAAGGATGTCAAATATAGACCTTTGTTCATATGAATTCTATACAGAGATTGAAGCTAAGCATAAAAGAACAAACTATGGTTTTCAAGAATTCTTGTTGCATGGCATTGTTGCAAACTTCATGGAACAGCAAAAACCCCAAACCAACAAAACCAACCAACCAAAGCAAAACCAAACAAAATACCAACCAAACTAACAAGCAAACAAAAGTCAGAAAGAAGGTAATTTCAAACTATCAGGCAGCACATGACCAAACGGCCCTAAGGAGAGTGAAAGGCATTACACAGACAGTAACTACCTGGTGGTTAAATCCTTGATGGATATTTTCACAACCTATTACAATGCTGGAATACAGCAAGGCTGAAGAATGGAAATCAGACAGCATAAAGGACTTTGATCATGCAGAAGATGCTGGATTTAGATGATAGATTAATTAATCTAAGAAAAGATGTAATCATATTAAAGCTGCCACGGGGGGGAGATCTCTTGTGAGAGATACTGAATATGAACATATTGTGCAGTTGCTTTATGAAATACTTTTGGCAAAATATCAGAAGCAAAATCTTAATAATGAGCATGAAAAAAACCCCAGTATTGAGAAATACCTTTAGGTTTTAAAAAAATATTAACTGAACTAAAAATGGATGGAATGGGACTGATATAGAACTCATACTGCTGGCTGCTACACCAGTGCTCTGGAGATAATTAGAAGCTTGGAGTAACATATTCAGGTTTCCTTCAACATCCTTGGAGTATTTACATTTTGGGGTAGCCTGATTTTTTTGTGGAAACTGCCTCTGTAGTGATGACACTCTTCCTCTGATGTTGAAAACTTCTTGGCATCCAGAAGACTAATCTGGAGGCTTGCCTACAGCTTTTATTCCAGTCAGGAATGCCGTTGGCATTGCATTTTTTTAGCTGACTGTCCCCACTCACCATGCTGTGGTTCACAGCACGGTGTTTTCTAAGATATCATGAATTGGGTTCATTCCAGATGCTTTCCAGGAGCACACCTATCACCAAAGCACATTCTTTTCCTGAGACCACACCAGATCTTGCCCAATGTTAAAAACCAACTAATTGAAACCCCCCACCTTCCCATCCTGAAATCAATATTGCTTCCTATCGTAACTCAGTCTAAATTTTCTGTGTAATAGGGTAATCAACACTGACCACAGAAAAGATTCATTGAGGTATGATGTGTACTAGATGCAACTTTGAATTAAGCTCATATGGTTTTTTCATATACTGGGTAATAAGAGAGCAGAAATGAGGAATGAAGATCAACTTTCCCTCCTCCTCCCACTGATTCAGTTTCTGAGCTTTCATATTTACATGATATCATTTGACAAGCTTAGGGCAAGAGTTTAGAAGCCAATTTGTCAATAGAAGCTCTCAAAACACAAAATCACGTAAAATTTTGTTGTCTTTAATGTTGCTGGTATGGGCATCAAGGTTTGCACTGAGACATGAAACCATTAAGATTGGAAAAGACCTCCAAGAAAATTGAGTCCAAATATTTAGCCAGCACTGCCAGATCTACCACATCCAAAAGCCTTTCAAACATGTCCAAGGATGGTAAACTCAATCACTTCCTTGACCACTCATCCTCTGAAAAAATTTTTCCTAATATCTGATCTAAACTTCCCTTGGTGTAAATTGAGGACATTTCCACTGGCTCAGTCCCTTGTTACCTGGGAGGAGTGACCAACCCCACCTCGATGCAGACTCCTTTCAGCTATTTGTAGAGAGCAGAAAGGTCCCCTCTCAGCTTCCTTTTCTCCAGGCTAAACATTCCTAGCGCCCTCAGCTGCACCTCACAGGACATGTTCTCCAGACCTTTTGCCAGGTCCATTGTCCTTCTCTGGACGTGCTCCACAACCTCAATGTGTTTCTTGTACTGAAGGGCTGAAAACTGAGGATTAGAGCTGCAGCTTCACCGGTGCTGAGTATAGGGGAAAAACACTGGAGAATGTGGGCATAGATCCTGCTACCTCTCTCATGCTAAATAAGTGCTCTACTATTTTGGGTAATCCCCTTCACTCTTAGTTTAGGACTTTGTCTGTGACTGCTGACAATTTACAAACAAAAGTCAATCCTGTTAGCCGTGTCCATAGTTGTTATCTCTTCCAGGTACAATCATGATACTGAGATGACTGCAGAGACTTTTCATTCCATGTGGGAGAATTAAGTGTCCACACTCCCTTAAAAGATCTTCTTATTTAATTGCAAAGGTGATATTATTGAAAATAAAATGTATGCTGAATGATCCACAGCACTTAATCAGTGTAAAGATCCCACAGCTGTCCACATTTACAGTTCAGAGTGATACTCCTGAAGAGTCCCTTCTTCACAGGATGGTTATAATAGCTCATAAAACATGTTTGTCAGGTGTCACTTGATGGCTCTTCTCTCCTACACAGACCTGTCATATTATTTAATATTGTGTCTCCACAAGGTGGTAGAAGTGGGTAATTAATTCCACAGCATGTAGCATTCGTAGTTTGATTGCTTTCCTTTTTACTCTGGTGATGAAAAGATAGCTTAGTCCTTTATTTTATGGATTTTTCTAAATACGCCAAATTTTCTTATAAATCTCTTATTAATGATCAGTATTTCATTTATCTCGCATCATATTTTGTTGTAAACAGTTCTTCATTAAATTAATCTCAGCACTTTTTCCTCAGCTCCCTTTAATGTTTACTTTTTAAAGATTCTTTTATTTGCTGTTCAATTGTACAGGTAAAGCATGATAGGTTATGGCTTGAAGCCAAGGTCGGGTAACTTGGAATGCATAAATCAAACTCTCTATGGGCAGATCTTAAATGAAATACTGAGTGGTGAAGCCATCAAAAGGGAGACCAGGCCAAAATTGTCGACGGGAATGACTCATTCTATATATAATGTACACTTCAGAATACTCCATGCTGTTGCAAACTGTCAGGGTAAAACAGCGGAAGAAAAACGCTTCTTGTTGTATCCTTTGTGTTGCTGAGATTTTAATGGGCATCTGAATCCTAACTGTCTAGTGGGAGGACATCTTTCACTCCATGTGTTCCAGCTTCCTCACTTATGAGCTTTATCATTACTCTCCATAAATGCATAGACTCTATTTTTGCATACCATTATCATATATTTTTAGTCTGTTTAGATATTTTGATATAAACACAGAGATCAGTATTAAAATTAAATTAAACGATTTTATTAAATTAAAAGAAGATACTTATGTAGATGGCAGTGCAACATTTGTTGCTTCAAGTCTTTTCTCACATCAATTTTAATGTATTTTAAGTCTCATTTTGTCTGGAGTTATGATTTATGTGCTTAAGAAGGATAGAATACAGTATATTTTTACAGGTGAAATATTCATCTTTTTGGCTGCATACCAAATCTGGATATTTAATTAAAGATTTACACATTCAGGGCTTGCCATCAAAATTAGCTTTTTTATTACATGACTTCTGAAGCTAAAATTTTGTTATATATCTAAAGTTTTTCAATAAATGGGGCTGAAATAAAAATGTCAATTTGCAGTTGTGGAAAATTTGAGTAGTTTTGCACTTCTAAACTAAAGAAATATGAATCCAGATTGCCAGTACTCTTGAAACCTAACCTATGATCAGATACCAATCTTGCCCAAACTGTCTGCTTTATTTTTTGAAACAATTAATTAATGAATAGAAAGAAGGTATTTTGAGTACTGCTGAACAAAGAGTTTCTAAGCTGAAGAAAATATTTCACTTTTTGTAATATCCTTCACATGACATTCAGCAAAAACACCATGATCAGTTAAATATGCTTACCTTTTCTAAAATCTGAAAAAAACCCCTCATAGTCTGCAGAGCCATAGAATATTAGCTTCAAGAAAATAATAAAAAAAATACTATTTTCATTTCAAATCAGGTGCTTGTAAGTGCACATTACAAGTGCATACTGCTTGGTGACACAGAAACTGAAGATTTGAAAAGTCGAGCACATCTGCTAGGTTGTAAGCCCTGTCTAGGCTGTTTTTCATGCAAACTGTCTCAGAATTCCTGAATGACAAATGTTTTTTAACTGCAAGAAAAGGATCAATTAAAAAGAATAATTTTGCATACCTCTTAGTCCCTCTTCAAATTGAAAGGAAAATGATTTAATCTGGAACAGAATGCAATTCTCTAATGAAGATGCCAGTGGAATGAATGAGCATTCAATGAAGCGAGTTCTGTTCATCTAAATTTTTAAAACATCATTCCTAAATGTGCAGCCTCTTGCAGAAGGACCTGTTGAGTGAAGTTACTGGTGTTGTGTGGATCACAGGTTCTCATCTATCTGGTCTGTATCTTAATGTACATGTTCAGGAAATGGGAATCGAAACTTCTGCATATTCTGCTCTTGGCCATAATCAGTGTCTGAGGTAATGTCTTTGATATTTCGAACTTCGCTGGAGATTTGTATGTGATTGGCCAATTTTTAGAACCTGGAGCATCAATCTTAATCATGGCTCTAAGACCCATCCAAATAAAAGTACAGAATAAATGCAAAGCCATTCCATAGGCACTTTACACAATATTAAAAAATCATTCTAAATTCCAGGTGAGTAATGCACCTTGACTCATAATGACCAAAAAATAATTTCATCTTGGAGGCTGTAAGAAAAGTAAGATCAGAGGCTTCCTTGATATAAATAGCAGGGAAGAATTAGAAACATCTCTCTTGAGTACTACGGGTATAGACTCCTAAAAGTAACATTTGCAAAGACAATGAAATACTGTTCATTTGCAGTAAGGGATTTAATTAGTACTTCTTACCATGATTGAAGAGTGGTCTCTTCCATCTAGTAAACTTGTTTTATATTTCAGAAAACTTACAAATTGAATAATGAGAAGATTGCGCATAAACATAATTAATTTGATCCCACAGAGATGTTTTTTAAGTTACTGTGTGGGCAAGAACAGGAGAGCTGAAATTGGTCTTTGGGTACATGATGGAAGGAAATAAGTATTTCATAAAGGCAGTAACATGACAAACTCGTGATAGTATCATGTGAAAACTAAGATTCACGTACCTCTGTGTTGTATGCCTCCTTCACTAGTTTTGGCCTTCAAAAGTGGATATAAATTTTTACAGTCTTCATCACTCTCGCAGTCTAAAACTTTTCAGTCAAAATGTCCCCATGGAATGCCTTATAAGAAAAGTACACTCAGTTTAGATGGGTTAGTGTTCTGATTTTGGCTTGGACAGAGTTCATTTTCTTCTTAGTAGCTGGTACAATGCTGTGGTTTGGGTTTAGTATGAGAATAATTTTGAAAACACATGTATGTTTCAGCTCTTGCCTAGAGGTTGCCTGAAGTCAAAGATTTTTCAGTATCCCATGAACTTCCAATGAGGAGCTGAATAAAAAGCCATGAGGAAGCAATGCCAGGGCACATGACCCAAACTGGCTAAAGGAATTTTCCATACCATAGAAGTTTCCATGCCAGGAGTTACCTGGAAGAGGGTTGAAGAGGGGACAGGCTGGATATCGGTGGTAAGCAGTTTTGTGATCACTTGTTTCTCTTGGGTTCTGTTATTCCTTCTCCCTCTCCTTGCAATTACAATTATTATTACTATTATTAATGTCAGCAAACACACAACAAAAATAATAATATTAACAACATTGATTTGTTTCTATTATTAAATTGTTCTTATCTCAACCAACAAGGATTACCTTTTCTTTCTGAATCTCCTCCCCAGTGTGCCAGGGTGGGGGAATGAGTGAGCAGCTGCATGGTATTTAACGGCCAGCTGGGGTTAAACCACAGTAGTTAATTAGGGCAGAGTTTTGAAGAATGTTTGTTCTTGTGGAAGAGAAATGTCCTTGATTTCCAATTTCTATTCTTATGGGATGTTTAGCAGCTTTTAATCTGAGTTATATTAGACCATGGCTGATTTTCCATTCTAAAAATCTATCACCAAATAAAATCAGCTGATCACTAAAAGAAGTTTTGGTGAGCTTTTATGAACTACAGGCATGAAACTCTGCCATCAGTGTCATACCATTATGTTTGTTCACACATTGCTCTGAAGATAGTGTATTTTTTGACAACAGAAATTGTAAGAATTGAAAAAATATTCTCTATACCAAAGACAACATAAGATTGTAAAAAACCAAGGCATATAAGTACAAAATGCTAACAAGAACGTCCATTCTCATCTCAAATATTTTCCTATTTAATGGCCTAGAAATGAAGGATGAAATATTAGAGAATCTTTTAGAAAAAATAGCATAAATGGCCTCATTTTTACACTGAAATGTCACCTAGTAATTTGAGTAATAACATTTTGTTAACTACATTGGGTCAAAAGTACTTGCCTTTGGTCAATGATAAATTGATCAGTCCTACACACAGGCAAAGTACCTCACACTTTAAACCAAGCTATACTGAACATGTGGCAAATCTCTGGGTTTAAAATATCAATAATAGTGAAAATTTCATCATTTTCTCATCAGGTTTTCTCTATTTTCTGCACTTTAAAAATCTATTCTGACACACTGAAAGCTATATGGTAGCTGAATCCAATAAACTATTCAATCTTTTTTTACTACAACACTATGACTCTGGGAAGAAAAGCCTCAGAAATCTAATTGAAATTGTCACTGGCTTTATTGAAGAGCAAAACTTCCTGCTTCTCTGATGCCTAATAATGGCTTGCACAAGTCTGTATTTTTAATAAATTTTGGACTACAAAGAAAAACTCACATGAATACTTGAGGAAATATTGGAGCCAAAATGGAGCAAAACTTTTCTTTACATACCTACTTAAAATTCACCAGGGAAAATGCCTTTTGCATTTCAGCTGACAAAACCAGTACTTTTTTCAGTTTTTTCCTTTCAAAACTTTGGTTCCTCTCTGAAACTCTTAAGGAAAATTTCTTAAGCTTTGCTGTAGCATTCACTGTCAGCGATTCAAAGTAGCTCTATTTTTGTTCTTTGAGGCTTCTGGTATCCATATATGATGCTTCATCTGCAGTCAATTTCAACTGTGAGAATATATCCTCTGGAAAGATGTGCAATGTAATACTACCAATTTTTAATTGGAATCACAGAATATCCAAAAGGATCATTGAAGTCTAAGTCCTGACCCTGCACAAGACTCCAAGAATCACAGCACGTGCCTGATAGCATTGTCCAAACACGTGTTGAACTTTGTCAGGCTTGGTGCTGTGACCCCTTCCCTGTGGAGTCTGTTCCAGTGCCCAACCACCCTCAATGTGCTTGCTGATTTACCATACAGCCTAAAATATGCTATATGCCTAATATAATTGTCATATTACCCCATAGCCTTATGGAAATTAGCCTTTTGTATTTCCAGGGTTACAATTATGTTTTCAAAAGGATAAAGAAACTATAAGTTCTCCTGCATGGCACAAGAGGAAGGAAGGGAAGGGGGAATTCCCCTCTGCACTACTTTCTTGAAATCAGAGTCCTGACTGTAAATACCCATGTTTTGAGGCACTACACCTGATCTAACCTTCTCCTCTCAACTCAGAACCCTCTCTTTGCCTTACAGATGTCTCAAGAACCCTCAGTCTTGCATGCAGCAGAAAGTCACTCTTACTTAAATCACTCTTACTTTCCACCAGAGTTAGAGTAAATTAGGCCTTGTTGAAAAAGGTATTAGGATATGGCCTTTTGTTATCCCCAAAGGACAGTAACAAGAGAGAATGAAGCAATCGGTGCACAAATCAAAGTTAAATAACAGCAAGCCCTTCAACAAGTAAAAAAAATTGCCGTGTAACAGTGACCCTGTGCCGTATCTGAGATGCTGGTATAGTACAAAATATTCTGCAGGTTGCTGATGGAATCTGAAGAAAATCACTGGGATATTGAAGATACTTGGGATGAGAAGCTAGCCACATAGCCCAAAAGAAAGAGATCTGCAACACCTGTGCTGGAGTCCCTAAAGCAACTGAAGTACTAGGAACAGAATAACCACTTAGTTACTGCCCTGATTGCCAGGACTACACTGGATGTCCATATCAGCTCCTGGAAGCCAGCCAATGATGTGTGGGAATGAATTAAACAATGGAAAAAATGCAGATGGAAATATTTGAGTAACCCATCTGGGACACCAAGGTCAAAAAAAGACATCATGACATACCAAATCTGTTTTGCTGTGCTTAGAGGGCTGCTATGTGCTACACGTAGTGCAAGCATATGCCATCCACCCACAAACACTTCTGCTACCATGACTCTCACAACAGACTGCTGGAAAATGAGTGGTGAGGAGATTTGCAGTAGGGCAGGTGTACAAAAATACATGTGTAACAACCTAAGGGCAAGGCACTAGATGGCAAGTGGTGTCTTCCACAAAAGACCTAATCTTGACTCTGGTGCTCAACAGCACTGAGAATGATAAATGAGGTTGCGAGTAACTAGACAATTGTAACTATGTGAATAATGCCACATTGGTAATGAGTAATTTTACTTGGACAAATTCTCACATCAGTGGCATTAACAATCAGTTCAGATATTAAGTTCTGGAGGTTGTCTCAATGTGTATATATAGTTCCACAAACAGCAATGCATGGAACTAATCCGTATGGATATTTATGGGAATGTCAACAGAACAAAAAGTAGAAGTGTAGCAGTTCAGGTCCTGCTGACATACTATTAACATATGGACTTTAGTTAACTCAACAGGATAGGGAAGTAACTTACTTTTAAAGATAGTAGAGGGTAAGCAACCTAATGTTTGTTGTGTGGCCTTTGAGACAAGCAGATTTGCAAGCACCAAGAAATGGTGACAGTTTTTGGGCATTGCACAAATTTCAATGACACAACCAAGAATTTGATTTTGTCTATCAAATCAGATAACTGATGGTCATCAGATTGTCATCAGGAGACGACCCAAAGAACTACAAGCCTGGATAAGGTCTGTGCATAGCATGGCTAGCATCTAGCCTAACTCAGCCAGCTTGTCTTCTGGACAATGCCATCTCACTTGCAAAGCAGACAAGTACAATAATTTGTAAAATTGCATTTATCTATGATTAAGTAGTTTTGGTATCCAATTCCAGTTAGACACTGCTTTATCATTTGGTTTTAAAACACAAAAAGACGATTCCACATTTCCCAGTTCATGGTGGCACCTGCTCACCAATCCATCTAACATTCAGCATTTCATCTCAGACACGTCATGGATTATGCCTGTATCTCTCCAAAGACAACTGTAGTCTGTACATATTATGGCTTTGGTAGCAGTTTTCGTTGTATATTAGGGACCTAATAAAACTGGCTGGCAGGCAAACACATCTTTTCACATTATTGCCTCTTAGAGATTTCTTATCCTCTATTTCATTCTGACTTTAGTCTTGCCCTGACAAGAGATACTTCATTCACCTCCAGATGCCTTCCCTTCTAAGCCCTCCATTATCATGGAGAGCTCAAGCTCTACATCTCTGAAGCTCACTCTTTGACTCCTTTCAAGCCTTATCCAAATCTCCATGACTTTATTTAGCTTGCCTGGTGACGCAATAACTTCAGGTTCTCCAGGTCTCTGCGGTCCTTCAATCCTCGTTCTCGATCTTCACACTGTGGCCTGATTTGACATGGTCCTTGTCTGGCTATTCTTGTTCAGTCTATCCAAAAATCCTTCCTCTGTTCTCCCTGGCTGACTGCATCTCTTTAGCTTGGCTGCTGCAGCCTAGTGAAACTCTCCATCCTTCTGCCTCTTCCCATCGGCCCTAACAATGGATCTGGTTCTGACTGCTATTTAAAACACTAAATGTAGGCATCATTTAATCCAAATCCACCAATATCTACTTTATTGTCTGGAAAAAAATTACTTTGATGAAGGAGGAGAAATTAAAAAGGAAAAATTAAAAAAGGAAAAGTAAGTTAACATACAAAAAATAGGTTTATATTTTCATAGGAGCTATTGAAGCTCCTGCTTTGTTTTCTAGATTTAGAAGGAGCACAGGGTTTATAAAATTATTGTGGCATGTCCATTCTGGTGCAAAAGAGGACACAGACAAGCCTGTGCCCCCCAGAAAACTGTGGCTGATGGAAATCAAGTTTGCATTTCAATAGATAGCACTGAGAAATAATGCAAATTTCTTTTTTTTCATGATGAATGCTTCAAATTTAAGGTTTCAGTTCACATGTGCTCAAATTGAGGAAAGTAAAATCACTAACAGGGTTTCTTTGGGCTTCTTTCCTTCAAAGAATAAAGGAAAAAAATTGAATTGAATGAAAAGCTAGTCTTTGAAAGATCTGTGTTTCTTTCAGAAGAACTAGAAAATTTTGACCAATATGCTAATCTGACCTATCAGTAATAGGTGCTCAGGAATACATAAAATTGATCTCTTGACTCAAAGTCTTTCTAACTTGAAAATGGAGAATGGTACCTAAGTCCCCATAGAACTGCTTTTATTAACTGTAACTAATAATTTTGATTGAGGATCTGGCAGGAAATGCCTGCTTTAAGAATGAATATGGCTTACTTGGTGACTCTCAGAAGTACAAGTAGATTTGTCAATGCAGTATTTTATTCCAGGACAATTGAGTCATCAACCACATAGCCAATATATTTGTTAAGAGTTACGCAAGTGGCCTTGGAAAAAAATGGAATATCTAGGCCTTATGCATCTCAATGAAGGAAGCAGATTGTCATAACAACTTTGAAAATGCCATTCTTTTTCAGTCACAATTAATTTTAGCCCAGCACAGGCACTTCACAGAACTGAAAACCAGAAATTCAACAATAAAACCAAAGGCGATTGCTAAAAGGTGCAGGTTATAGACTCTTTCTACCTCTAGCATGCTGCAACAGTCCTCACTCTGGGCATGAAAGAACAAAACCCAGAGAAGACAGAAAATGAAGCTCATGAAAAAGTCTTATTCATTGTACAGTGTGGAGAATTTGAATAGTGTATCTTCAAAGGTAAGCTGTCAATATTGCAGGAGGGTCTCAACTAATTAAGAACAATCAATGGATTTAAAACATACTCAAGTGCTTTGTTGAAGCCTAAATAATGATAACAGAATCCTGTGTATGCACTGCTTGCTTCTTTTTGAGTGAACAATTTCTTCTGTATCATTCAGAGACCTTATCACAGTAAATAGTGCTTGGCTTTTGTGTGGCTTTCTCTAAGCAGCAAGGGCAGAGAGACCAGCCTGTGGCCTGAAGACCTTACAGGCTAACACTTCCTCCATTTCAGAAGTGGACAACCATGAAGATATTTTTTGATAAAGTGCAGATCAGTGTTAGTTTCTTTACATAGAAAGTGTATTTAATGTATGTGTGTTACTTACAAGGCAGACAATGTGCAAAATTGCAAACATATAAGTAAGACCAAAATTCCTTTGTTTCTCTTTTGTTTCTCTTTTTCCTTCTTTATCATCTACTCTTTCATTGTCTTTCCCTCATCCATCTCAGTCTAGAGCCAAGTAATGTTCCTTAAGTGGAAATAGGAGGTTCTGCCAAGAATTTCTCAATGTAAAATCCCCTTTCCATATTGTCAAGGTTCATGGCAAATCATTTTTTCTCAGCTGGAGTGTTATCTGCTTTGACTGAGAAGCGAGTTTTGAAAAAAACAAGGTGTGAAAAAATGTCACTCTTTGTTTCATCCAGGCTCATATCATCTGTCATATGCATTGCTATTATTTATTTAGCTGGACTGAGCAGCAGTTTGTTTTCATTTGATCTCTTTGACTTTTGACTTTGCTTCTCCAGAAGTCCTTTTGTTTCCCCTCTTCATCAGATTTGTCCTGTGTGAATGGACTGTCAACATCTGTGGATATCATGGTCTACTCTGTTTTTGTTTGGGTTCTTACAGGCTCAAACAGGCAAGAAGAAACAAGGGGAAGAAAAAACACTTTCAGTTCCTGACTTGTAGAAAGGCAGGTCTTGAAAGTTTCTTTGATTTTCAAGAATATTGCCAAATTAAAAGAATATTATACTTTCTGAGTAATAAACTCTCTGCTTATTACAGAATACATTTCATCAGAAGATCACAAAATACCTCTCAAACCAAATTAACATCATTACCTTATTTTCATGAAACCGTGATTATTGAAGAGATTTATCTGCAGTGACTCAGCAGGTCTGAGGAAATGTAACTGAGATATTTTTGAAAGATGAGCCTGACCATTGTAGCCTAGAATATTGATTCTTTAAAAGATGTTTCAGATATTTTATTTATTGAAAAATTATACTTGGCTTCCTTATCATCAGTGAGAGAGTCAGAGTGAAAGGTAAGGCAGGTGTGCCATGCCGTGGACAAGCCCACCGCTGACCAGACCAAACCCAAACTGCAGAAGTGTGGTGGGGCTATAGGAAAGGGCTTGTGGATGAGATTCCTGTTGCTAAATATGGGCTAATCATGCTTATCTTCAAATGCATGTTCTGTCTCCATGACGTGGTCTCACAACGATGTGTATTCCTTTCATTTGGCTGTACTACAAAGGGGCTTCAGGTAGCGTTTGCCACCCCTTTTCCGTGAATTCTGTGCGCTTGTACTGTTGTGGTTCCTGAGCTGCTTCGCTGGCCAGCTGGGGCTCAGGTTCGATATAAGGTGGAGGTTGGGTGCCTCTGATGTTTCGTGGGTCTGAACCACAGGCTGGAACGTGTTAGAAGGCTTGGAAGCAAGGAGGACTCTCGGCTTGGGTTGGAGATGTTTATTCCAGGGATAAGCTTGAGCCAGAGAGTGACCTGCCTGGCTATCCCATGCCAGAAAGAGAGGGTCCCTCGTAAAGACAGCCCATTATATATCAGGGGGTGTGTCCCAGGTAAGGAGGAGGTTTCTCAGGTGAGGGGGGAGTGGCCAAGGACAGGGGACAATGGGCATAGGGAAGGAAAGGGGAGTGGGACACAGGGTACCTGTTGAGTCACCTTGGGGTCTGGGGTGTGGTTAACAGGGTGATTGACAGGATCTGTTTCAGGGAAGGACCATAGGAAATTGGAGACGGGGGATTCCAGGATTAAACCATTACAAACAAATAACAAAAATACAGAACTTTAGAAAACCATAATTTTGCACCACAACATTGTACCACGTGTGTTTCTAGCTGAATCTTTCCTTCACATGTCAACTTTTATCTTAAAATACATTTTCTCAAAATGGTGATCAAGGGGATGTCAGTTATATGTTTCAGGATAGTTATAGAACCAAACGTTAAGTAACAGAAGAGAAAATAAACAACAAATGGGGATAAATTTGCTCCCATTTGTACATGTATCAAGAAATTCAATATGTTGACTGTTGGTTTTGTAAGTAAACAGTAATATTTGTCACATCATGTTCCTGCAGCAGGGTGACTAACATTTGTACAAGGCAAATACTTTTGCTTAGGTGGATATTATTATCTTTACATGTGCAACAAAAAATTTAGAGAATTAAATTCTTTAGCATAAGAAGTGGATCTTAAATGGCTTAACTTGGTTGATCATGAAACTCTGGGAAACAGAGCAAGCAAAAGATGACAAACCTTCATACAAAAGAAAAGCTTAGTTCAATGTATAAATATATGATTTTTATGTGATATGCGATATTTTCTGGTAATAAGCAGTTGAAGACAATCAGGTAACAGGCTGTGTTGAAGCTATCCTAGGACTGCTGAAGTGTTTCATTTTGACCTATTTGCAATTACAGAAAAAAACTCCAGGACTAACACTGAAACTTTTTTTTTTTCCCCCCCACTAATATAGAATTTTCCACCTTACATTTCATGGCAAATTAAACAGTTGCTGTCCCACTATTGTACTGCAGTGCTCTCAGATTCACAGAGAAGATGCACAAGATTACCAAATAAAATGTTCTGTTGTCTGTTAGCTTACATCCTTGAAACTAGAAATATGAAGTGCCTCTCCAAGGAATTCCTTTGGAATATGATGCTTTATTCCATCTTCCAAATAAAATTGTTTTATTTTAATGCTGAATGTCTATGTAAACTATTCTTCCAGCTGTGGCATACTGAAATGTCTGTGACTCAGAGGCTTTCTCCAAGACTCTATCATCAACACTTTTACTGAACACATGCATATGTTCAGAAAAATATGGCAAAATATTGGTGTGAATCTTTTACACTGTCTTTGAAAACAATCAGCAAGTCATAGTCATCAATATTTTCACATAAAAGCCAGTAAGTGCATGCATTATACGTGTGTGTATGTAAGTAGAAATTAAAATGCATATACGTAGATGCACACATATATAATAAAAAAGTACAGACTGCTATTTCTGGACACCTGCCACTGGCTTGTAGATAATAATAAACATGATTGACTCCTGGAAAATATAACCCTAAAAAAAAAGGATTTAATTCTCCTATCTCTTTGGACATAATATCAGTGTTTTGGATTTTAGTTTTCTTGAAATGAAGCCCTCCAAACCTCTAGGGTAAAAAATCAAGAATGACATACAGTTGCTGTATAAATTGTGTTGTCCAAAGATAATCATAATGGTATTATTAAAATATATATTTAATGTTAATTATTTCATTGTGGTTTTGAGTTATCAGATTTAAAACCAGAAAATACGCAGAGAAAATATTAATGGATATCAAGTACATCTTTCTGTGTGGAGTAGAAGTACAGAAGCCTGTCTTGCTTAATGAGGACTACCTTAATCCTATGAAATATTTAATTGTCATTCTATCTATTTTAGAATGACAGAACAGCAGTAACCAGTTCAAACCACACAGATAAAAAATGAGGAAAATTCTAGAAATCTTAATGCAGAAAGTGTGTTCCTATATGTCACTGTCTGTCTTACATCAGTGAAATCAAGTAAAGGGAGAGATTTCAGTTTCTTCCTAGTTCCATAGCAACAGAAGACCAGATATATTGATATCTACAATATACTCATTTTTAAAAGACACTTAAACCTCTTTTAAATTAAGTTCTTTAAGAATTCAGTTGCTTTTTTTAGCTACTTTCCTTGGGAAAGACAGTGTTGCATAATCTCAAAGGCTTAGAAATTCTTTCCATGAAAAAGAAATTATTCCTGTTTCCTCTTGGAATTTGTGGCCATAAAATAAATGAGATTTCATCTTGTGGCTATAACAGTTTGAAAAATGCTGCTGGAATGCGGTGAGATCCAATCCTTTCTGGCTACATGTGGGTAACTGATATTGATAGGAAGGAATTTTTTCATGCAGATGCAGAGGAAAATAAACAAGGAACGTACAACTGGCATCACACTGCAAACAAAATAAATATTGATATCAAGCTGGAAGTTCAAAGGAGGGTTTCTATACAGGTATAGGCAATTTACATTTCCATAGAGCTGAAATGAGAAATGCTCCTTACATTAAATACTCTTATACAAGTCTTTGGAATGAAGAATAGATCCTTCCTTCTGGTAATGTAGTTGAAGTTCAAGGTTATTTCCCTCCATTGAGAATGTATTCATATATCATAGCTAATATGCTTAGAAATACTTCAGAAATGGTCGAAACACATCAAAAACGTCGAAGCATTGATTATGTGAGATTGTATTTCTATACAGAGGCATGAACCACTCTGTATTTTGGGCTACCTTGCAAAGAAGAAATCACCAATAATCTCTTCTCTGGACAAAATTACTTTACACTGTGGTCACTCTGATTCCTTTCACTTTGATAAAAACTCCCATGTGTGTGGATATGAGACATGATAACAAAAGCACATAGGGCTGAAAAGCTATTAAGAAGGGGGCATGAATTCAGTCAACTTCCAACCTTGAAATGATGAGGTTATTATAAATCATATCCTTAAAATACCAAGGTGAAGGGGGAAACCTCGCATATCCTTACAACTGCACTCACTTTACATCACTTAGATGGTGTATTATTCTCATGCAGAAGAGGGCTGGTTATGAATAGTTGTTCCCAACTCCTATCCTATTCCATAGGCTTTGAACACACAAGAGCAAACGTGAAAACGAAATCATTTCAAGCATCTCTTAGGACTTAGTAGTATTAAAGAATTTCAGGGTCATGAGATAGCTTGTTGAGTCTCATTGTCCTCTCAGCATCTTGCATGATAACCTGGAGCTTTAGATTTATTTATTATAGTCTAGAGGCATGTTTTTCATAAGAGTGATGAAAGTTTTAATTTTTCTATCACTGTTTATTCACACTCTTTTCCCTATGCAAATTTCTTTTCTGATTGCAAAGTCTCAGGATTTTTATGTTGTGCCCTGGATAACCTGGAAAACATGGAGTGCTAAAATTAGCCAAAGCATTGCTGGTGCACTCTACAGAATGATGGTGCCACAACAGCCTTTCCTAACTCAGCGCTGATATTCACCACTTGCCTCCCATTCCTCTTTTGCTTAAGTAGAAAGATGATTACAGTGTTACTCTAATCCTGGACAAGACAAGACACAAATTAGTCTTGATTCTACTCTAACCACACCAGCCATCTGAACATGCTTTTTTCATTAAAAAAACTCAAAATTCATTCTTAATGAGGGTAATTTTTCTATTATCTATTTAAGCTGCATGGTTAAAGGAGCTTACACCCTCTTCCTATGTCTTCTCAATATTCAAATGCATTAAACAGTTCTTTGCCTTTGTACGAAATTTCCCATGTTGAAGTCTTTGGATCACAGAGACAAAATGCATTATGTCTGTTTAAATCTGTTTAGGAATTCCCCTTAATGTTTAGTACCATGCATGTTTTCTTACAAGCATCTCCTTTAATCATGGAAACAAAGTATTATTTTATTCTTCTAGAGAGAGCTCAAATGTATTTCTAAATTTATATTCATATATGAGAGTAATCTATAAAAAAGCTAAGTTTAACTCTTTAAAATATGTACACTTCAACTGATAGCTCTGCCACTGTCTGTCAGTTTAGATTTATATTATTTTGTCAAAATAGTGAGATTACAGAAATAGTGCAACTGCAAACTAGAACAGTGTGAAAAAAGCAGAATTGATTAGAAAATTAATAGCTTTGAGGTAGATGATTATCTTACAAGGAAGTACTGTTCCAAAGAAAGAGACTGTAACTACAAACTGTCATGAGAATGTGTGATTTCATTATATCACTAACATTGATAGATTAACAGATAATGAACAGAAATATCAACTACATCAATATTACTTCAAACCCAAGCTAAATATTTAATGCATAAATTGAAAAATCAATGTAAAAGTAAAATTTCCTAAGCTAAAGACAAAGTGTGTTAAATAGATCTGAATGACAGAGATTGGTTAACTCCCTAATTGGAAAAACACACAAGTGAAACTAACCACATAAGTCAAAAAATAAATGAAAGAAAGGCTGTCACAGGGATTAAAGATTTATACAGCTGTTTCATCCATCTGGTGTTTAACCAAGCAAAGGCTGGTGGAGAGCATATGACTCAGATGCCTGTATAGCAGGATAACTGACTGATTAAATGAATTTTTACATCCATCAAAGACCATAAAATTTAAAATTGGACTTACCAAAAAAAGCCACACAAAATGTTTTGAGAGCACAGAATTTGTAGACAAGTTGGCACTGATTTTAAAGGCAGTTTTGGAAGACCACAGAACAAGATATCAGAATGCGTTTTGGAGCTGAAGCAGATATTAAGTGCATAATTATTAAAATCTATGGGCTTTGAAGCATTGCCCAAAAATACTGCATGTGAAGAAAATGGGTGACTTTTGAAATGTAAAACTGAAGCTTGTAGTGGTGAGTTAGACTTACAAATATGAAGCCGTGGAGAAAATTTATTTTCCCACTGGATTTGGAGGTTATATATAAAATTTCCCATGAATTTTATTCAAGTAAAGAAAAAAATAAACTGATGTTAGTACTGTCACTTGTCAAATCAGCTCTACAATCTGCTTAACTATGTGCCCAAAATCTCAGGAAAAGCTGTTGACTTAATTGAGATGCTTTTCATATGGCCAAAACATTCTGATGTGATGGTAAGTGGAAGAAAATCGGTTTCCCACTCCTAAATGTTTCAATTAAAAGTCCTGGTGGTCTGCAGGGCATAGGTCAACAACCACTAGTTCTCTGTTTCAAGGTGAGCACTTTTAACCATGCCTCATGCCCAGCAGAGCATACAAAATCTTGGAAAAAGAAATATTCAGTCCATCTTCTCACAGTAGTGAGATTGTTTTCATTTAGCTATCATAAATATCATCTAGAGATCTTTGCCTCGAGATGTTTTCCTCTTGTATTGTCTCCCATACATGTACCAATAGGGAACTTTCACACTGAAACATGCAGTGACTGGAACAACAGGCAGAACAACTTGATGAACATGATGAAAGGCAGAGAATTGGGAGGATCAGGGTTAGCATGTTGGATATCCTCATAACAGAGCTGTCTAAATTTGCCATGAGAGAAGATGCAGAAATTGTAGTTAGGTATCCAAAATAAGATATGTAAATTTTTCAGTTTTCTGTAAAATCTGTGTAAATTTTCTCCCTATCTATCACGCACTGGTATACTGCAGCAAAGAACGTGCCAAAAAAAATCTAAACATGCTATCTGGGAGAGCACTGGCTTAGGTTTTTCCCACATGCTTTCTCTTTGCCTTTTCCTAATAACTATTTTCTTGGATTTGTCACAACTTTTGACATTATGCAATACCAAAAGCCTCAACTTACAAAATTTTAAATGTGTTAAACTTTATACTATGTGTGTTATTTATTAAATTATCTATGGACTACGTTGGGCTACATAAAACACTGAGTGTATGAAACATGTCACCCTGTAGAAATTCTACAGCTCGGCTTACACACAGGCAGGCCACTTGCAATACTTTAATTATGCTTGCTTTTACAGGACTCCCAAAGCACAAATCCTGCAAGAATTCAGGGCAAAACTTTGAATCCATCCTTTTACTGCAGATAAGTCCACTTTGTAAAATGGACAGGGCATATGGGTACAGCTACCTCCAGGGATGAACTGGGGGATCTTCCTTCACTTTTTCATTAGCAGATTGTCCATTTAAGCCCAAGCCAATCACCTTCAATAAGAAGACACAGGGAACTCAAGAAGGTGATCTGTCTTACAGGTACCCAGTTTACTTTCATATAAATAGTACTTTAGAAGTTGTTATTTCTTTCTGGGGATGTTGAAGGAAATGTTGGAAGACTGACTGCCTCTAGGTGTAGATGCAAACATTTTAGATATCTGCTTTAAGCTCCTTTGCCTTTTCCGTGGTTATACTTGCCTGCTGCCTAAAATCAAAGGTATTGGACTGTTTCTTTTACCATCATGTCTTTGTATAGGGTCAGCACAAAGCCAGCTGTGGGACATGATGTACAGACAAATCTTGCTCAAGTTTCTGTCTGCCCGGTACTAAACTCTCGTGCAGGTCATTGCATGCTAATGGAGAGCAGCAGAGCAAACTGTGTGCTGCCACTCACAAAGCAGGTTCTTGACTGTCAGACATGGTTAAAAATGCCCCACGGACTTCTGAAGAAAACAGACACAATTGTTATTTCTCCCCTTGTGGGGAAAGTGCTGCTGTTCACTAGGTAACATAGAGCAGAGGTGATGGGTGAACCATGCTATAGACAAGGAAGCCTTGAAGAGGAAAAGGGGGACACTTAGCTGGACCCACTGCTCCCCTTTTGTCTTAAATGACCTTGAATTTTGTACCAATAAGCAAAAAGGATATTATGGATAGGGATTTAGATTATTTCAAAGGTTGAAGTAAATTTTTAAGTGAGAAAAATTGAAACTATATTGATTGAACTGGTTATAAAGCTTTGGAATTAATAGGTTTACTTGCATTACTTCTCTGTGTATTCCTTTCCACAATCCTGCTTTGTCCTGAAAGAAAAGCAACAATATCTACCAATGGCATCACCTACTTCAGACTCCTTTTTTCTGACAAGACAGATAGAAACCTTTCTGCAGAATATATCCAAAATACTCTATAGAGAGTTCTTAGGGATAGACATGAAAAGGTATTTAGAGCACAGGGTGAACAGAATACATTTGTAAACATACATACATATAAAAGTAAGATAATTACTAATTTTTCAGCAGTGTAAGGAAGAAGGTCTACAGTGATATTGTTTTTTTTAATAAGCAGAGGTAAACCATAGAAGGCTTGGTTTAACTGGGGAAGTTTTTAACCAGATTTTGGAATAAAGAAGATACCAAAAAAATTATGGAGATGGATGTGCCCCTTTTGCTCTTCTCTATGCCTGAAAAGAAGACAGTAAATCACACTTCAAATGACCCAGATTTTAGAATTCATGAAGTGAATATGTTGACAAAATAGTGGTAGAAATGGTTAGTTCAAGAAAAATGGAAACCATAGTTAGAGGGCATGTAGAGGGTTGGTTTTGAGCAGATCTACCTTTTTTTCTTAAGAAAAATTTGGGACACAATACTTTTTGCAGTATTTTCAAGGATGTATTAAAAAAAGTCAAACTTTCAGCAGGATCTAGAGCTTGCAAGAGAATGATTTCATGGCACTGATGACCACTCTCACTAGAGACTAACATCACACACACAACACCTGCGTTTTTCATTCTAAGAAATTTTCCCAGCTGTTATCAGTGTGTCTTTGCTCCCTGGGAAAGAATGCAAAATGAGGACACCTGGGAAAACTGTCTCATTCTTTCTATCTCATTCAAGTTAAAATTAATCAAGGATGAAAAGTTTTAAAGGTGTTCTTTCTCTTTCCCACTGGATTCAGACAGTCAGAAGAAAATTAAACAAAAGGAGGAAGATGATGAATCAGCCTCAGAATATGAATAATTTGGGGGCCAAGGAGCTCCAGACAAAAGAAAACACAATTCTCATTTTCACAGTTCATCTTTCATTTTTGAATACTCATCACCATCTACTGCCAAGATGCCAAGATTAAAATCTGTTTCTCCATTTGTCATCTCCTATTTCAAGTGAGTTCAAAGGGATCACTGGTCCCAGACTGAAAGTGCATCACTCTCAGAGCATGAAAAACAACATAAGAATTTGCAGGGAAGATCAGCATGAAGTCATTCATGAAATCGTGTTTTTCTGACAGTAAAGAACAAGGAGGAAGAGAAAAGATAACCTTTCCTCAGGATCTTTTGAAGTATCTTTTTGCTGTTTTAGCTATTCTGGAATCCTTTCTTTCTCAGTTTCATACCTTTCTTTTTCTATTATAAATGCAAAAATATATTGCTACTGCAAAGAGTAATCAAACACTGGGGTAGTCTGAATCTGGATCCTACTTCTATCATATTTCATGTATTATCTCACAGGATCTCATAGGCCATCTTTTCTTTGTTTGCACACCTGTGATAAGAGCTATCTTGTCTACTGAGTTTGCAAGGTTACACTCTCACTTTGCATTGCTCCCAATAGATCCAGCCTCCCACAGCACCCTACTTCTCTGGACATTCTGTATTCTATAGCAATGGTGCCACCTTTCTTCTAGAAGATCTCAGGAAATCTTGACTGCTTGTGTAATATCTACACAGGAAAACTTCTTGCATCATGGATATGATGACCTAAATATCAATTACTTGACACCATGAGGAGCAGAGAATTTTGCACCCAACAGGCATGGAAAAGTCCAGGAACACAGAAGTTTTCCATATGGACTGACCAGTGGCATGGAAGCAGAAGGAAGAAGGTGAATACAGTGCTAGTGCCTGGCAGGATGGGGGCTGTACTGTCAGCAGTCCGCCAAACCCAACATGAGTAGCCAGAGTTGTCAAGTAAAATAAAATAAGAGCATTCCCCAGGTTTTTTTGGCTAGGTTTACTACCTCAACTCCATTGCCTCTTAACCAAGTGGCTAACTGGCTCTAAAATCCCTGAGTCCTGGTGGTGAACCATTTCAGAGAGTTGAATCCAAGCCTCTGTGTTTGGAGCTCCAGCAAGTCCCTGGAGTTTGTCCATCCATCTGATCCAGAATGGGATCTCCTTGTCCAGATCCTTCTTGCCCTGGAACTGACATGGCACTGAAGGCATGGATCTGAGAGCATGTCTGATAAACTCAACTGGGATTGTCAGTTTGAAGCCACATTTAACACTATCAAAGGATTGCTGTTTATGCACATACTTTCATAGAATCACAGAATCATGGGATGGGTTGGGTTGGAAGGGACTCTAAAGATCATCTCATTTCAATTGCCCTGCCATAGGCAGGAACGCCTTCCACTAGACCAGGTTGCTCCAAGCCCCATCCAACCTGGGCTTGAACACTTCCAAGGATGAGGAATCCACAGCCTCTTTGGGCAATCTGTTCCCTTGCCTCGCCATCCTCACAGTAAAAAATTTCTTCCTACTATCTGACCTAAATCCACTCTCTTTCAGCTTAAAGCCATTTCCCCTTGTCCTATCACTATATGCCCTTGTAGAAAGTCCCTCTCCAGCTCTCTTGCAGACCCCTTTTAGGTACAGGAAGGTGCTGTAAGGTCTCCCCAGAGCCTTCTCTAGGCTGAGCAACCCCAGCTGTCTCATTCTGTCCCCATAGAAGAGGTGCTCCATGCCTCTTATCATCATCATCATCATCCCAAAATCTGTTTAATATTGAACTTACATTATGAAATCCTTGCTCAGCAGTGAGGCTTTATCTGAAAGAGTATTTGTGTCTTAAATGGTATTAATAGTTACACCTTGCTTATTGTCTTTTTTACCATCCCTAAAGAAAAATATAGCTTTTGGGGTTTGCATCTTGGTTGGAGGCATAATTACATAAACACACCTGTGTTTATACAGGGCAGATTCTATAAACGTATAAGAATAAATGTAGGTGAGAGCACAGAATAATATTATCCTAACCATAGCAGATGTATACATACATTCATATATGCACGTTTATGTGCACAATACAAAGTGGACTAATGCTTCCTGTCCTACCCAAAGGATAGCTATTGATATATATAAGATCACAACAGAAATACTTCCAACAAAGTAAAAATCCAATGGCTTTCAGATTAATGGAGTTGCTGCTAGAAACACTTAAAATCGTCAAACATTGTTTTTGATTTACTGTGCTCCTCTACCCGTAAAAACAAAAGGAAAAAGTTAAATTTTATTTTATTTAACAAATTTGAGCCTATACACCAAGTTGCCATGCAACTTTCCTCTAATTCTGTGTGTGTGAAAAATGCCTGTATTTTATTTTTATTTTGAAATATACCAACCATTTAAAATACATTAAACAAAGAGCAGCCATTTCTCCTTATTTATTTTGTTTTTCTTTAAAAAGATGCCTTTCAGCCTGGAAAGCATTCTAACAATAAAAATATGAATAAAACACAAGTAATTTCAAGATGTTCTGGGACTACGGAGAACAGAAAACTGAACATTTATAATTAAAGACTACATCATAATGCTTCTGAAAAGAACTGATTGAAACATTTTTCATGTGATTTCACTGCACTGAGGCCAAAACAGTTCATAGAATAACAGTATAAGAGTTGAAAAGGATGCTTTTAACAGGAAATGTTTTAGTCTGGATTCTCAACTCAGAAATAACCAGAGCAAGAGACTCACATTTTTAGTCATTGTGAATTGAGACTTTACCTTCACTCTGTTCGTTTCAGAGAGAACTACCTGGAGATGCTCAGGCCTAAAGGAAGGAGGCAAAGGCTCCCATCCAGGGTCATCAGAATTTCCTTGACACTCTAATCACTTTAAAAACTCACAAGACAAAAGGATTTCAAGTTTCATATGTATTTTCCAGATGTTTTTGAAGTACATGTTTGGATCTCATGATAGCCCAGCACAATTCTGCCTCCATAAAGGCACTACAAAGGTTCCACTTGGGATTGAAAAGAGGATCTGGAAAATCAAATATTTTCATGGAAAGGATCTGGAAAATCAAATGTTGTGGAAAGGAACTTTTAGCTTCTTTCAGCTTTGAAGCTAAAGTCATTCTCATCCTTACATTTTTGAGATAGTTTGAAATCCCTATTCTCTTGTAATGGAGCATATTCTTTCACTCTCTTCATGTTTACATATCAGTAAGCATAATGCTGAAATATGCGTCTTCTTTCTGGAGTTTCAGGATTGCTGACTTTTCCTGAAATTTGATGTCCTGATTTTTTAGAAATTTTTTTCTTGATTCACTATATGGAAGTAAGAAATCAGGAATTCCTAACTCCAATAAGGAATAAGTGCTTAATTACCATTGTCTAGGAAATATTGCAACCCTGCTCTTTGAAACTGTCACAGAGTACCTCAGATATATTTTTAATAAGAGGATCAGATCAATGTGACCAAGTTGGAGACTATTCAAAAATAAACAAATAAATAGCCCAAAAACCTGAAGTATAAATTAATACCTAGAGTGTCTACCTGTCCATAAGTCACAAATGGTATAAAGGAAACTGAAAGAATAATGAAATGCACAAAAACTCATTCAAGCCTTCATAAACCTAAGAACTATTTTGGCTAAGAACAAAATACATCTCCAATTAAGAACTCCAAAGACTGTAACAGCTGTTGTGGAGAAACTCTCCTACATTGAAAAAATGGTATTTACATAAGGAAAACAAACATTTCCTCTTGAGTTTATAAGCAGATGATATGCACAGAGCTTTGTGACAAACCAGAAGACCATCTCACACCAAACCCCCAATGAAGAGGTAAGGAATGCATTTTAAGGTCTCATTTACCAAAGCATTTCCGACACATCTTTGCTTAAAGGAGAAATTTTGTAAACACGAATTCCTGGGAAAAGATATTTGAATCACAGCATGGCAGGAAGAATGCATGACCTAGCAATGTACCGAGGACAAGGGACTTTATTCTGCAAAATATGGGAATGGGGCACCACGGGCTCATTGGAAAGACAAGTTATTGAAGATAGGATTGCCTGTGTGCCGATGTTCCACAGCTGCCATCCAGCACGCAGCTTCAGAGGCAAGCCGGTAATAACACCTACCTTGTTGATGCTTTGTGTACAGCTGAAATGTTAGAACAAGATGGAATATCCTGAGCACAGCAAGTGGACAAGCTAATGCCCCTAGAGATCACAAAGCCAAATCACATTTAAGCTGATATTGATCTGGGGGAGATGACCCTGTTAGAAGAGGACTATCAGTGGAAATTAAAGAAATTGCTTTGCAGACAAACTTGACAGGTAGCCCAATTTTTAGGATTAAATGTTGGGTTATTACTAGTAATTCATCAAAGACTGTTCCAAGGTAGAAGCACTGCTTTTCATATTAACTGTCATAATATTGAAGAAACAGGGCAGAGGCCAGAAGTGCACGCAGCAGCTGTATTTCTGGATGTGGAATCCCAAGAAACTTCCAGAAAGGTAAAACAGCTGGCTAGCTAAAACAAACAGGCTGGGACATGCATGTAGACAAAAACAAAGCTGGCAAGCAGGAGAGCAGTAATATAATTGCCTATTCTTTCCAAAGCTCTCAAGTGGGAAAAGCGATTCCCATTTGGGATTTCTGGCTTAATGGGCAGAAGTAGAGGCTGGAGGGAGATTGCTTTGCCTTAAATCATGTTCAGAGAAGAAGATGGCTCAATAGCAAGCAGTGGCAGTGCAGGGGTGAGGACAGGCCAGATGCAGAAGCCAATCTGGTCATTCAGAAGAGCTCATCATTCAATGTTGATCATCACCTTGTTTATCAGGAGAGAGAAGAACATATCCTCACATCCAGGGGCCTGTGCACTTTGTATACACTTTACTGGACATTGTCCAGCATATAATATGGGAATATGTGTTGGTCTGTGGCTCAGGCAGATTTTTTTCTCTGTTAACATATTTGGGAATGTACAGTCTATCAGATCATCTTAGTAGGGAATTTGTGCTAAGGTTAGTACAATACTGAACAAAGGGACTTCATACCCCTCATTTATTTATTTATTTATTTCTCTCTCTGTCTCCTCTCTCTCTTTATCTCCACTGTCATCTTCCCTGCTCTTTCTTCATTTTTCTCACTCATTAAAATGCCATTTTTTTTACTGCAAAAGCATTTGCAAATATATGGCCTAAATAGTGACCTGAAAACAGCAATATTAGACAAATCCTGCATGGGCAGGAGCATCCTCAGTCACAAAATTCTATTCCCTCTGGGGTTCAGCTTGATCTCCTGAGACCTCTCCTCTCAGCTCTGTCAGTGTTATTATCTCTTCAGAGCAGTTTCTTTCTGACAGACCTTTTAGGCAAGGGCCAGGATTTTTAAAAATTGCATTCTGAAATAAAGGAAGCAGACCTACGCTGTATCTGTCTCTTTGTCCAACAGGCAGGCAGCTATGTGCTGGATTTTCTGTGCAGTTTGTATGCCCTCCCAGACCTTTCCTGCCAAAAAAACTGAACAGCAGACTTTGCTTGATCATGAGACCTCATAGGCACTGTTGTTGCAGATTTTATACTATTTGTAGTTGCCTTATTTGGCTGGGAAAGCATATATTAAATGCCTGTACTAATTACTGTAAGACAGTTGCAGCAGCTGATTTGTCAAACCTATGCAAATCTTGCAGCCTGATGAAAATGAAATGTGTCTGAAAGTCATTTAATTTGGAGAGAAAAAGTAATATAGAATTTTAAATTATTACCTTTTAACCATTAATGTCAATCATATTGGTAATAGACACCTTCAAAACACTCTTTAGTGGAGAAGAGTATTTTTAATTTATTTCTCTAGCTTCCTAACAAATCGAAAGGTTTTCCACAAGATTTTGCCACACAGTATGCTGGCTGCACTACTAATTAAAAGCTGGTAGTTTCTAAATTAACCTGCGAGTACCTACAGGGATGGAAATTGCCTCCTTAACATTATTATTTACTGACAAAGCAGGTGATGACCTGCTTGTATCTCCAAAACAAGTTCATTAGTTTGTCCTAATGGCTACTGCAGGTAAACATTCTGATATTTCACTATCATACTGCCTACAGAAGAATGAGCTGCTAAAATAAAAATAAGGAAAAAAAGAAAATAAAAGAAAATAAGCAAAAAAAGCACCACAGATTTCCAGCTAACTGGGTCTTCTAGTAGGGCCAGTGTGACTCGTTCTTGGTCAGTAGATGCATACCTGACAGCTGCCATTAATAACTATTAAAATGCTGCTTGAGCTCCAGGGTGAGACATGCTTCAATGTTCTAAAAATAAGATATTATCATTCTGCAAGAGTAATAGTTTAGGCAGCAGTGGTTTCAACCCTCTTGATCTGACTCTTCAAACTGACATCATTTAATCTAAATGTTCTGTCCTGCCAGGTCTCCTTTTGGGTACGCAGTATGATGAAAGAGCTCAGAAGTAATTAATAAAAATGTTTCTACAGAAAGTATTGGTCAGGTCCATCTAGAAGTTACTGTCTCATACATTACCTGCTGAGAAGTCAAACATAAATCCTAGGCCAGCAAACTCATCAACACCCCTCATGCTACCAAAAGACTGGATGACAACACTAGTGCACTGGAAAACTGAGCATCACCACTAAATTGGAAGGAGATGAATTGGCCTTTTTCTGAATGCTGCTGCATGCTCTGGTAAACAGAAATGACTTCAGAGAAATTTCAAAAACAATTTCTGAGAATCCTCTTCAATTTTTTTGTTTTTTGTTTCACTGGAATTTACAAGTATAGATTGATGACTGAGCCTCTCTAAAAGACCTTCCCGCATTGTGTCCTTGGTTTGGTTTACGTAAGCTGATGCTGGGTACTATTTCTTTATAACTGATTTAATTTTAGAGACAGCCAAACTTCCACTCTCCAATCAATTACAATGGCCATTTATATGTGCAGAGAATTTGGCTTAGGACCTTTTGAGTCTAATGCATTTAGGACAAATTTATTTGCCAAAAGGTAGAGACCTTTTCTGTGATTCTGTTTAAAGCAAGGTTTTGTATTAGATGGGAAAATTAGAAGATTTCACAATGTTCTTTGTCTTTAAAATGAACATCTTTCCCAGATACTGTGTTCTTGTCTATTTTAAGAGAGGGCTATTTTTTTTGTGTCAATCCCCGTGTTAAAATATTTGAACAATAAACAATGGGTAGTGCAGGAAATTACTCCAGTTCACACCGCTTCTAGTCATGGCTGAAGTATTTCTTTCTGAGTTTAAAAGAGGGGAGATATTGGGAAGTATTTTGTATAAATTATCTTCATCTAAAACTCCTCTAGTGAGGTTTTGAAGGCTCGATTAGTAAAACTATTTTCAAAGCCATTAACCTAAGTAACATAATTTGCTACTGATTATGTAACTGGAAAAAAAGCTTATGACTCTTGGCATAATGCTACCTCAGACACCAAAATATCCCCCTTTATTTAGCTTGCTTCCTCTTTCTGATATTTCCATTTTGGTGCTAAAGATTTGCCTACACAGCACACTGCAATGCTGTGTCATCACACCTGAAGGAGGTCAGCTCTGCAAGCACAGGATTCTCCAGGGTCTTGTGAATTGCTTTTAAACCAATGGAAAGAGGATCTCTTGGCAGAATTTTAACTTTTTCCCTTTGCTTCTGCTCAGTGTCTTCCATTTGTTGAATCATCACAGTTTTTCTGGTAGTCTCCAGATCACAAGTTAAGAAAATCTGGGTCTTTAAGTCTCAGGGTACATCTGAAACAAGATACAGACAGCTGTATTTTGAGGTGCTGCATGGAGATTCAGCCACACAGGTGCCCAGATCAGGGAACTGGGGTGCCTAAGCTTTTTTCTAATACGTTGGTTGGGCTCTTATTCCCATGACTGGGAAAAGACAGGGCGCTACAGCCGAGGCACACCCAGAGTGTGTATCTGAACTTAGGTCAGAATAACTCTTGAGACAGCTCAGTTCTGCCCTGAAGTGTCCTGCCTCCTATGGTGGTACCTTCATGCAGCAGGATGAGGAAAGAAGTTTACACATTGTGCATAAATGACCACAGTGAAAATATCAGACTGCAAGTCTGCCACTTGTTCATCCAAAGTTCAGAAATCTATGTCTAAAAATTTTCAGCAGCTTGGGTGGGGGCTTTTTTGTTGCTTTGTTTTTTGCTTTGTTTGTTTCCTAGGTTTTATTGTTGTGGTTTTTCATTTGGTTTGGATGAGTTTTTTTGTTTAGTTTTTTTCTAAGCTTTTTTTTTATTATTTATATTTTATTCTTTCTGCTAGCTGAAATATGCATGACTTCTTTCCAAGACAAGCTACTTGGAATTGCTGATTAGTGATCTTTGTTTTACTGCTGAGGCCAGATTTTCTGCTGGGTCTGTGCCACTCTCTGCAGTAAAACATTTGCCCTCCATAGCTAGAAAATCTTGTGGAGAAGTCGTGGAGAAGCCATGGAGAATGAGAATCTTCAGTATATCTCTATACACACTACTGCTCACAAGGGAAGTTTCTAAGTTATGATTTTATTATTTTCTGTGGTTTAACATGACATGAGAACAAAGGTGGACTGTTCTTCTTGTCCCATGTGTGCAGGATGATATTGCAGTCTTTATTACTTTGGAACTTTAGGGATTAAAGCTATTTGGCATATAAGAAGAAGCAACAAGTGACTCTTTAATTAATCCCTGGTTATCACAACAGCTGATACACAGAGGGAACATTATGTTCTCATACAGAAAACGAAAACAAAAAATCTTTATCTTCTGCATACCATGGAGACTAAAGAAGAGTTAAAACCAGTGTGAAATGACTGCAATGAAAGAAATTCTCTAGTGCTGATTTACAGCCTTTGCAAGACTCTAATCAAGAATGAAATTAACAGTGCAACAATAAGACAATGTTCTTTGTATTTTTGGACTGCCTGCTCACTAGGGTGTATGTTATCTGCAAGCACAAAATGGACAGAAAACACTGCTCAGCTATTTAGGCCACACATGCGGCAGAGAGCAGTTACAACAAGCTCTAGTAAGAGCAAATCTCATCATTTCCATGTTTGTCTTTCCAAGATTGGAACTACTAAGGAAGCACACCGGAGAAATAGCTTTGATTCACGAAAAGGGTTTATAAAGCATCTTGTTAAAATTTTGAGATGCAATTAATTACTCACATGTCTGAGGTATATGAAAAAAGAGTTAAAGTATGTGTGGTCTGAATTAGATGTTGGTGTACTTTGAATTTTACTTATTTAGATTAGTTTGAATTTTACTTATTTAGATTAGTTTGCTCATTTTTATGGTTTTTCTTATGAGTCCTCATAAGGCATATGTTTAATCTGAAGAAACATCAACCTCATTGTATGAAAGAAAATTAAGCAAGGACTGTAAAACACAGCTCTCCCTGTATCTGTAATTCCCTCTACCTCACTAAATAACTCACTGATAGCAAAACGTATTAGACCACACTTCCAAGCTCTGGTTGTCAGAGAAGTTGACAAGGTGACAATGGCAGAACTGAGAGGACTGGGAAGGAGAAGGAAGAGAGGAATTTATTTGCAGGATAGTGCTCTAAGATAAGAAGACAAAAGAATCCTAAATTTTGAATTTTTAACAGGCTCAGCTTTCAGTTTTGTTCAGGAGAAACACATGCAAACATTTTTCTCCAAAGAAAGGATTTTGAAAATAGAAACATTGTACTGGAAAATATTAAGACAAAAGCCATTTTTTTAAAGTCTTGGTCTGGATACATTCCTGATGGAATGATGAAGCTAGCTTATCCATAAAAATCCCCAACCCCAAAAAAACCAACCAAACTAAAACACCCACTTTCATTCATACAGAGTAGAAAAGTAAATTATGATGGACACTAAGACAAGTTAAAATGATGATCAGAAATAAGGTGGATCTGTCTGAAGACAACTATTAAAATAGATAAATAAAGTGTGGGATGACAGTACTTCCATTTATGCCAATTTTATGAACTTTGTTTAATAATAAAAACCTTACAGAAGCTTTAATAGAAATATTTAGAGTTCCAGATGCAATTGACTATCATGTTCCATTGCACGACAGTGTTGTTTAAACAGTACAAAGAAAAATAGAGCCATTTAAATTTGATTTTTTTTTTAATTGACTGAAAACTGAGGCTTTTGAGAACACTAATTCTAATGTCAGTAAAGGTAGTTCAGCAAATCTCTGCTTCCAGTATAAGACAATGTCCCCCAGGGAACAGAGTACTGATATGCAGTTCCTTTCTTGTATTTTTTAAGGAGTTCAGTTTGATGTATCTGGAAATCCAGATATTTCTAATAATTTTCCCTATGAAATCCTGTAATTTCACCACATAGGATTCAGAAAAAAGGATGATAAAAACTCACGCACAAAAAAATTTCACTCTGAGAAATCTTTAAATAAAAGGACTTTCTTCTTTAATTGGAAAATTTTATTTACTTTACAAAGTTAAAACACCCTTCAATTAAAAAATCATCTCACTGTAAAACAAATTAATACTCAATTTCATATAAAATACTTCCATAATATTTTTCAATAGATCACAACTTACTACAACCTGACGTTTTTTCCTTCAAAACACAAAGAACTGGTTAGGTTTTTATGCTGCCTTAGCCCACTTCAACTTACCTTGTTTTGTTTTTTTTTATTTCAATTATTTTATAGACAGATGCTTGCTATAAAAACAGCAATTCCTGTGTAACTCTCTCAGTCTGTTTCACTCCTGATTCTGCCCTTTCTCTTTCTAGCCCTTCGGCTTCTTTCAGCCACACTTGGCAGCATGAAAGCAGTGGAGAAAACAAGAGCCTCACTGAAAACAAGGTGTTCTCAGGCCTTGGTGAGGACTCTTACAGGCAGCTATGAGAGCGTGATGCTGTCCTAGGTGACTTTATGATGCTTGTATCCACAACTGTCTGCTCTGTTTGTGCTGTATATTGAGTTCAGTGCCTTTAAGACTGGTTTTGAGAGTGAAGCAATAAGAAGAAGCGTGGAGTTTGTTTTGAAAACAATGTTTACTCCTCTGCATTCTTCTCTGGACTGTGTTCATCTGAGGAACAGACAGCAGCAGGACAGAGATCTGGTTTGCTCTTAGTCAGTTTTTGCTAGCTAGGGCAGACAGGTTCCCTGAACTGTTTTTTTCCTTTTTCTGGGGACTGTTTAAACCTGCTCCAGACTGAAAAGCCCTGAGGAGCATTGGGACCTCACACCTGCGGCCCACTGGGGCCTGGACCTCCAGAGGGACTGATAAGAGACTGAGTGAGCTGAGCTACTCACAGCAAGAACTTTCTGAATTTACCATCTCACTTCAGAACAATGAAAGGTTTTATTGCTCCATATGCTTGTGGGCACTTTGTTTGTTAAATAAATAGTTTTTTCCACTTTTCTCCGAGGAAGTTTTTTCCTGGACCAGTTGTGGGGAGGGGCCGTTTAGGTTTGCTTCCCAGAGGGACCTCATTTGGAGGTTTTCCCCCAAATCTGCCATTAACCAGGACCAATACCTCACTTTTTTAGGCACCAACATTTCATGTGGAACCAAAGAATTTATGGAAGCCCTGAATACTGAAAAAGGGTTTGTGTAAAGCTTGGGAGCTTCTGGGTAAGGCTGTGAAGACAGGCTGTCTGCACTGCAGGTTTTGCAAGGTTCTGAGCTGTATCCTGGCTCCCTTCTGGTGGCATGCCAGCGTCTGCTGTGCCATTAGCGTTTAGCTGGAGATAGTTAGAGGAAGTCAGGTGTCCTTCAGAAGTGAGACAGGTCTGTACACTCAGTGGAATATTGGCCACTTTTCCTGGCAGATAAGGGCATGGCTTTTCAGACTTTGTACTCTCCACCCAGCCAAACCACGTAGGTCCCGTTAGTGCAGTGGGAAGTAACTCTTTTGGATGGGCACAGAAGGATGCCTCAAGAATATCTAGCATCAGCAGCAACTGGTTTGGCACTTGTTAGTTTTGTGCTAACTCAAAAATAAAGGAATATTGTTGAATATAAGGTACAGCAGCCTTTTCAAAAGAGCAGTCTTAATACTGAACTTTCCAAATTAAGTAGAAAAGATTCAAGTTGGCATGAGGACTGAGTCATACTGCATGCAAACAGGAAATAACAGGAGGCTGGTCCCTAAGAAACTGTCTCAAAATATCAGTTCAAATAAACAGCCTGACTAGGCAGTGGAGTCTAAAATTTCATTATGTAATCCTATTTTTCAACATTTTTAAACAACAAACATATGGGCTAAACAGTAGGTCATTACCTTAGTGAAAATTTAACTTCTGATATTTGCAAAATCTGCAGCCTGAAAAACATTCACTTTTCTTTACAGGTCCCAGAATGCTCTAGAAAAGTTCTAAAGATATTTTGACATTTACTTTTGTATTTGCATGTGACAGGAACTGGATTTCAAAATCAATGTAGTAAGAACCACATAGAGTGGTAAATTGTCTACCAAGAAATCTTGCTGGTTTTTTTTCCCTAGATCCTATGTAGATGACAATACAGTATAAAAAACCCAGAAGACTTTATTCTTAGCTATGTTGCTGAAAAATATTTAGATTAATATTTTTCCCCCAGGTGAACTCTGGCTTGAATGTCACTAACTGGATGCTGTTCCAGGACAAACAACATATAGTACTTGCTCATGAAACACCTCCTTTCACTTCTTACTGAGGAAGAGGCATCTTCCATCAGATAGTACCTAACAATGGAGTCAGGTTGTAAAGCAGACTGCACAACACCTAGAAAATATATGCCAGATTACCTAGAATGTTTCACTGATGCAAAAACAAAGTGCGTGAAAATCTGTAAGTGAACAATTAAGGGACAGGATCATTTCATTCATGTCATAATTTTCTTCTCCTGTGGCAAGCCAATTACCATGAGATGATTGGCAAAGTATCCTTTAAATAAGAAATTGATTTCATAGTTTTGTAATTTGTTATCTTGACCTTTACATGTATTTTTGCAAGTTTTATTGGAGGCAGTGTTAAGGTTCAGCAGTTTATGTAAATGATATTGAGGTTAATGAGGCATGAAGGATTGTATGGCAGTGAAGAGCTGCCTGGGCTGTGGTTCATCTCTAGGCTTTCTACTGTTTGCAGTAACAAAATGGCACATTTCAGGGGAGGCTGAAAGAGATTTCATCATGTATCTGTTAACTGTGTACTTTTTAACATATGTTCTGCCTTTTTTGAAAACATCCTTTAAATTAATAGTAAACGATATTTGTAATAAGGACAAGGTAATGAGCTGATATAAATATTTCTCAGTTGAACTGAGATCAGAGAGGGGTTTTCTTCTCTCCAAAATCCTTTCTTCAGTATGTCACAAATTTTATGTGTTTAAATTTCAGTTACAATATTCTCACATGAAAGTAGTGGTTCAGGTCACAGCTCTATGCAAACTCAGGTTTCCTCCCTAGTATATGGCCATATGTACTCCTGTTTCCACTGTTTTGTAATGTTCCCTTTATTTGCCTCTTTTTAAGTTGTCTTTCTCCTACCTGGAAAAAAAAAGGCTTTCTGAGATCCAATGCTATTCAATGCTAAATCTGAGTTCACCTGGATTTTTAAGAAAATTAATCTGGGACAAATATTGAACTATGTCCTTTACCGGAGTCAGGGGAGCAGGCTGAGTTATCCCAGAGATTGAATCACTCTTATTTTGATTTTCCTAACCCCCCTAGAAAATTTCAACACCAGCAGGAGCTGAGACTGACATTCTGGAAAACCATTTCCCTATGAGTGTGAAAATCAGGCATTCAATCAAAGGAAAACTTCTTCCTTAACTGTAAATTAATTATCACAACCACATAAGAAAAACATAAACCAAGATAATAATGACATTAAACCAATTTTGATTGTGCCAGTTTCAATTAAATATCAAAGTGACTAAAAATAATAAATACCTGTGCTGTTACATCAAAAAAATAATTCAAAAAGCAGTCTCTAGTTTTAATAAAAGATCTTATCTTTTTTGAACTACCCATCATGACTTTGCAATAGGGTTTATTATTGTTACACATGCTTTATTTTCACTGTGAGAGCTGACTTTTGCCAAAACATGAGCCTGTACTCAAGACCATCTTCTCCTAATGTTTAGGCCATCTGGACCCCAACACATGTGCAGGTGCAACCTGCTGCTGAGCTCTGAAGCACCCTCATAGGAAAAGGATAAACGCACCTGTAAAATCAGCACAGGACCAAAACCTTTTTGCCACCCAGACAGCAAGATCTGTCCAGGTAAGAGATCTCTGCATTTAAGGGCTCAGATGATTTACGCTGGTCTCCTCAGAGATGCTGTGTGGGTGATTTGTCTCTGAGCTACAAAATCTTGAAGAAAAATTACAAGGCATGGCATTTGTCATGAGAACACAAATTCTTGGGCCTGTACTTAGCTACCACAAGACACTTGGACAACAGGAGTAGCACAGAAGTTTTGCCGTACAAGTTCTCACTGGTAACAAATTTAACGCACTGCCCCTCCCAAAAGGAACTACTTAAACTGGCCACCAAGATCCACCAAAAACCTGCCATGTGAGTACAGGTTCAATCAAATTTTCCTTTAAAGAATGATAAATCCCTCCTTTGGCAATAAATGTGATCCCTCTGTTTCCAAGTAAAATAGTGAGTATGGCATGTTATGAGATACAAATGAGTTGAAAATATTGCCTGGGCCTTACAGCAGTTTTGGTAGTGTAGCTCACTAGGGGCTGTTAGGGAAATGAAATATGTGGTGACAGGCAAAGTTGTGTCCAAAGAGGAAGCTGGGAAGATGTTAAGCAAAGGCACCTTGCTCTCCATGCATCAATGAGTGGCACTAAGATGGTTTTAACTGAAAGGGAGTGGCATTGGCTAGGCAAAATGATCAGCTTTCTTGGTGAAGGTAAGGTATTCCCAGCCAAAATCATTAGGATGCTGAAGAAATATGAAGTGATAAAACAAAGCCAGAGAATTTGGTAAACATAACAGCAGATCACACTGATGGGATAAAAGCATGGTAATGGACACTGGGACCAGTAATTCACAGTACTCATATTTGTCAGTGGTATGTAAATTAACTGTGACAATACGGGACAAAGACAGACATGACAATGGGCAGCTGAGTGAAATCATATGCTTCAAATGAAAGGGCCTCTTAGTTTCTTTCAGGTCATGGCACAAGATTGCAGGAGTTGTTTATGAAACAGTTACTTAGGTCTGCTTTGTGCATTCGGGCATTGGTGGTTTAATCACCTCAGAGTCTCATTTGACATATGGTTTGGGCATGTGAGAAAATGTGTGGAAGGAGAAGGTGCTCAGGGTATAGCTGTCTGCAGTAAGATTTGCAGTCAGTTGTAGCTTTTACCAGCTTGTTTCTTCCCACTGGCAGTTCCAGATCCCACAGCTCAAGTAAGTCTTTCGCAGTGTCACTGTGGTGCTAACTTCTGTGAGAATTTGTGACTGTATCGAAACAATCATGCTGGCTTCCCATCACAGCTGATCTTGACATCTGGAGGAAATATTGGTAGCTAAAGGCACAGGCAAAGCTACATCAACATCTGTAACAAATGATGAGTCACAGTCCTCTTGCAATATTTCTAGTATAACATGAAATAATAAAAAAACAATAGGGGTTCATGCTGTCACTCAGACAAGGTTCTGTAACACATTCTGGGTACTTTTCCAGTATGAGGAGATGTTTGTATGGAGGTCTAAGAAGCAGACATGCAAATCTGTTGTTGGTTGACACCCTCTTTCTCAAATTGAATCTTCACTCCACACATCTGTTAACATTTTGGGAACTCACTATCATAACCTGTTGCAGGGGAGAAAAAGGGAATAAAAAGCCATAGTAAATCATAGTGGGTGTGTCAGTGTGGTTGGCTTCCATTGACTTGTTCAAAATTTCACATAAAGCTTAAAGGTTTCCAGAAGGGGAAAAAGGAAGGCAAGAATCATTCCATAGATTTTTTTTTTAAATTTCAAAACTGGTCCTTCTCAAAATAAAGATGAAACATACTAATTATGAAGAAAATTATGTAAACAAGGAAGATTTAACATGGTTTTGTTCTTTGGGGAATATTGAAACATTTTCAAAACATGATATTTTAATTATCTGATATAAAATATTGATAAACTGTCTTTGCAATATATGTTAGCTTATTGTCATGGTTTTAAGCCTAGCTGGAAATTAAGCACCACATGGCGGCTTGCTCAACGCACCTCCCCCCACCCCTGCTCTTCACCTCCCTGTCCTGGGGGGGAGTGGGGAATGGGGAGGAGAATAAAAGTAAAACTTGTATGTTGAGATAAGAA
>VXBB01014653.1:64591-79199 GCA_013399915.1 Illadopsis cleaveri
AAAAAAGAAAAGAAAAAAAAAGAAAAAAAAAAGAAAAGAAAAGGAAACATACCCTCAAATACACTTATGACAAATAACCAAAAAAAGCCAAAAAATTGCCACATATTTCTTGCTGCTATTACATTGAGCATATATTCTTTGTGGACTGTGACTTGGATAGAGTTTGTATTCACAGTGCTAAAGGGAGGCAGAAATTCTCACATCTCCTTTGTGGCCATCTGGATATGAACAGGGTGCTAAAGGGGAAGCAGATTTTATGGATCTTTGAAATACATCTCCTACACCCCAAAATCCACAAACCAGAAGGCTAAAAGGATACTGGTGGAGAGTGGATGAGAAGACTGGGGTGATGTTGTACTTTGTCCTCCACAAATGCACCATCCAAGACAGCTGGACCAGTTCAAGGGATTTCTAATTTACTTTTGGGGTAGACTAATCAAACAGTTACATGCTTTTCACCTACAATGAGAGACATCTGCTGCAAAGGTTTCTGGCTGGTCTGTGTTGTACTCCATCTCATGATCAGAACTAAGCCTCTACAAACAGCTACATAAATATTATTAGAGTTACTATCAACCAATTTGTATCACAGTAACGCCATTGATTTTCACTGGAAATATACTGTCTATACATCAGCTGAAGAACTGGCTTGCAAATTGAATTTCTTTGCTGAGGCATAAGTATTTAGGGACAGGCTTCAGGAGAGCAAATGTGAAGTAACATATAACAGGAATTTGTTAAAGGCTTTATCGGCTTCTGAGACTGAAAGACACCACTGTAGGGAAAAAAATTTATGAAGGACAATGCTGTCTGCAAGGCATACTGTTCTTTTGAATATCAGATAATAAACTATTTTCCTTTCTTTTTTAAATTTAGAAATTGGTAACCCCGTCTCCAGTTATACGCTTAGAAATTGTGTAACTTCAATGGAGCACAAACAACGTATTTAGCCCCTGAAACAGTAGAGAACTTTGGGGAAAAAAGATTTACATATCTTAGGCTACCCCAGATGAGTCTGTCTGACTACAGCCATTAATTGCTGCATACATTTTTTCAAAGTAGGTGCAGCTACTTTACAGGGACATCTAGGAACTACTTTTGCTGTACAATAGGACACCTGACACCAAACCATCCTTCTATTAAAACACATTCCTACTTTTTTGTTCTTGCTGCTTGCATTGAGATAGAGTCCAATTTTACCAAGATAAATGGGAGGGATCCTACCAATCTTGGTGACCTTTGTATCAGATCTGTTAGGGCTGGGTCAACTTCAATTGACAACTTTTTTCTCCATTATGCTCGTGAATTTTTGCTCCAGCAAACCTCTGTGCCCTGGTGATAGCTTATGAATAAAACCAAAAGCAAAACCTAGTGAATGGGCTCAATATGGCAGAATAGTGTGACCTGCAAAAAAAAGTATATATAATCCAGAATTAATTCACTTTAAGAAAGGATTTCCATTAGTTACACTGAATCATATTCCTATATAGAGTCTCTAATATAGCTTCCCTCAGGTATGCTGAAACCTGTTTACAAAGTGAAATTCAGCCAAACTTCAGCTGGAACTGACAAGGAAACAGAGAGGTCAAGCATAGTGTCCTTGGATTTTCTCCTCACAGCAGTGTATTGTGGGGTGACGTCATTCTGATTTGCTACAGTGGATTTTTCTGAAGAAAAGTCAAAATAGAAAAGGGTAGGGAGTCAAGAGGAAAGGATGCCTGAACATAAGATTGGCTATCTTAGACCAGCCTTAGACTAGTCTAGACTAGACATTGGTAGGAAAGGAATTAAAAACAACAAGCATATAATTTTACTTGTCTTTGTATTCTGCTTCAGGTATTCACTGACTGAGATGCTTCTAAATCCATAGTTCCTTATTATATATTTGCATTCAATATAAAAAAAGAAGGAAGGCAGCAATGAGAGTGAAATAATAGCTTGAAAATTCACATGGCGCCCAGGAAACAAGGCTATGATGACCTTATTTTCTACTCTCATCTGGCCTAATTAGAACCCTTTTAGGGCAAAAAAAAATTAGAGCAGTGTGCTGGAAAATCCTTGCAGACTGCTCTAGTTGAAGAGGTATGATGTTTTGAATATGCAAAAACCTCTCCCTAAGTCATAAATGGTGTCCCCTCTGTACTTCTTTTCATGCTCACCCTCCACACCCTTCTTCTGGTTTTGGCTGGAGTAGAGTTAATTTTCTTCACATTGGCAGGTGTGGCGGGGGGAAGGTGTGGTTTTGTGCTGAACACAAGGTTGATAATATAGAGATGTTTCTGTTAACTCTGATCAAAGCTTGCACAGAATCCAAGTGTTTCTGCTTCTCATACCACCCCACCAGTGAGGAGGCTGGGGGTACACAAGAAATTTTGAGGGAACACAGTTATATCTATATGTAATGCTTTTCTGAAAAGGAGATAAAGGCAATCAGCACAGCTGAGGTCTTCAAAATTACAGCTTCCCCTAAAGTTACACCCCAAGCCCAGAGGGATGCAGGGGGACCTCAGCCATGGGACACTGCCCATTTCACATCGCTTCTGCACCAGTTGTCTTCTCTGGAAAGTGCTCTGGCTGCATGATACACCTCCATGGAGTGAAACATAGAGAGACAACCCTATAGTTGCATATGAGGGAAAAGGCAACCCTATTCCACACTGCAGAATAGCTTGGGCCAGAATTTTCTTGCTTTAGGGCTTCTTGAAGCTCATTCAAATCATAACTTAACCTCAGCACATAGTGTGGACGTGTGGCAGCCCCCAGCACAAGCAGAAATGATGGTTTTCTTGTGCCCAGGTGCAGCACAGAGGTGGTGCACACAGAGAATGGGTGCACAGAGAATGCGTGCACAAGCATGGCTACAAGATTTTGCGAAGGGGTGGGTTTTTCCTTGTGTGTCTATGACACCATCAAGCCTTTCCTCTTATGTTCTAAGTAAAGAATAAATTTTATCTTGGCTGTGCTAAAATTACACTTTAAATATGAAGCTAAGTGCTGTAAAGTTTCATTAAAATGCATGCCAATATGCATTTGGTAAAGGAACAGCACATTTCTCCAAAACATGAAGCAGGATTTCCCTTTAGTCAGATTTACACAAAGAAACTGATTATCTTCCTGCCATTTTTTCCCCTTAAAAAATCTTTTTTGCTAAGGGAAGCCCTTGTGAAACCCTCATTCCCATCAGAAAAGTAGTCAATTCTCTTATTTCCAGGAAGGCAACACTATCTCTGAAACATCAAGTAATCAGCAGCTTACAGCTTACTTTGGAATTTGGCACAAATGATAAAATCACTACATTACAAAAAAAGGCATAATGAAATAGCTCTTTATACCTGCTTAATATTCTGAGCAGAGTTTTAATTTTCTTATATGGCATTTGTACATTAAATAAAAAACAACCTACCAAAACAGAAAAAACCTCAGTGAATTTTTATGTATTTATATGATACATTTGCAGGAAGCAGAGCAAACTATGAAAGCCGTGATATGAGTGTGGATTGAAAGGAAGTAGCACAGAAGGGTGACATTTATTAATTTACAGATGGTATTACTCTAGCTGCCTGAAACCATAGTGATCTGGTAACAGACATGGAACTCCAAATGCCTGAAGCAACCCCAGATGTCATAGCATACACTCCAGGGAATATAATTTAATAATAATTTATATGGCAAGTATAACACTTGTGAAATATGTCATTCAGCACCATCACTGTGCACATTCCCTGGTAAGTAATTTAAGAACATATAATATTTCAGAGCTTTGAATCAGGAAGGAGATGATAATTAGATTCCTACCTTAAATCAGGTATAGGAAGGGGAAAGTTAATCAACTCAAAAAGATAACTTAGCAGATTTGGATTCTCTAATGACCCTTCTAATTAGAATTAGGGCATAATTTTGGACACATATAAAGTTGCTAAATATTATGAAAATATTTTCAAACATGCTGCAGGCTCAAACGTGAAAAAAGTTTATGCAAATGTTGACAATAAAACCTGTCAGATGCTTCACAGCTTGGTATAAGTATCTGTTCAGAGCAGCTATGGGCTTCATGTTAAAAACTGTAATTGGAAAATTTTCATTTGAGCCACCTGGCTCCTGATCTGAATCCTATGGCTGCTGAAGATGTCTATGGGATTTTTTGAGAAGGACCCCATTGTCTTTCTAATTGTTCTTCTGGTTGTGGTCCCCAGTTTTTTAATCATCAGGAATCACAGCCCTTTCCCTAGCAATAAGATTGAGGCAGAAATGTATTCGCTTCCTAACCCTGTTTGGTGTGCTCCAAGTTAGTAGAAAGAACTGTATGTCTGCAGTAGGGCTTAGAAAGCACTTTGTAAATCATCCAGAAGAAAAGCAAATACATTTAAGGCAGGTCTTAAAAGGAGGAAAATATTTTTCAAAGTGTATATTCTAACCACTAGATTAAAGCATACACCCTACAGTGCATGTCTCAGCTTCTCCAGAGGAAGTAGGTTTGTTTGATGAGCAATAATAAACTGAGGAAAATGCCTCAACACTCTAAAAAAGAAAAGGAATTGATCTAAACTTGTGAAAGAGAAGTCTGAGTTATCCCATGTTAATCCTGAATGCTGCTGCACACTCTAGTAAGAGAAGTGGTTTTGCATTGTGCTTCTGTCTCTAGAGGACTTTCAGACTCCCAGATCCTCATTTAGACAATATAGCATTATGGCTTGTGTACTTGTTCAAGCACATGAAGGATCTACTGGTACTAATTTTAAACTACTTTGGATATCCCTCACTTCAGGTCTATCTCACTTCACTTTAGGCACCTAGAAGTTACATCAACTGGTCCATCTCCTAGGCTTTCTCTGAAGTCAATGGAGAGAGCTGCCGATTTTCAGGGGACAATTTATCCTCCTTCTCTAGACACTAAGGACAACATGAGTCACACATCTAAAGGTGCTTGCCTTTCACCATTGACTACAAGAGAAAGTCAAGATGTTTAACTTTTCCTCAGTTAGTGAGATAAATTCCACCCACGGTGTCTGCATTAGGCATTGTGATTTACTGAAAACTTATACAATCTGTGACCTTTGCATAGTCTCGTTTAAGGTACAGAAGAGGAAAGTTTTTTTTCTGTACATCATTAAATCTCATCTTTATATTCTTCTTTTGTATCTAAGAAAAAAACGGTATTTAGCAATTCAATGGAAAGGCAACATATGCACTTTTGCCAAACACACAGCAGTATTTTTTCAAGGATGTTGTTATAAAGTGGAAAGTTTGCACCGTCATTCAGTGAGGTACTGATGGAAAAGCTCAATGCCATCCTTTTTCCTGTGAGTTTTATACTCATGAATCAACGTTCAAGCTAAGGGTCAAGGTGGTCTCCTTGCTCTTTGAAAAGTTACATTACTGACAAGTACCAGAAGAGTGTCCCATTGTATAGCAAGTGAGTTGCAGAGACCAGCTAGGATTGCATTCATTCCAGTGAAGTTTCATAAACAGGCTTTCTTGAAATCATCTTCAACACACTTCAAATTCTACTGAACTGAATAATCAGGAGAAGATAAACTTCCAGAAAAACAGAAAATCCAGCTAGGCAAAGGACCAAGTCCAAATCTTAAAGCACATGAAACTATCTCATTAATAAAAAATCCGCTGTCTTGACCTTGATCACGTAGAAATGCCGGTGTACCCACTTCTTGCTAATCCAAAGTATCAAAATGATTTACTGCAGAATGAGAGTTTTAAAGTTTGCTTCACATACAACAGGCCTTCAGACTATGTATGTCCTTTGATAAAAACACTGTTTTCGAAGCTTTTCTTCCCTGCTCTGCTTTAGCTTAGCTTTTTTCTTTTACCCAGCTTCTAGATCAAGAGAAAATGTTTCCCATACCTAAAGCTGTATTTTGAGGAACAGGAAAACCTCTGCTGGTGCAGTATTTCAAAGGATTTGCCCTCACATGCAAGATGATTGTTATGAAATAAGGAATAGAGTGGCCATGGCTGTTGCTGTCCCCTTCTGCAGACAAAAGAAATAGACAAGTAACTCAGGAGTATTCTGTATACCAGGAAAATCTCTGTTGGACATGTAGACCAATTTTGTATCTTCTAAGACAAATAATGTTCTTCTGAGCAGTGAATGAAAACCTAAACTTGAAGTTTTGTCAAGCTGTTGTTTAAAGGATTGGGTTAAGTAGGGAATATGCAAGCGGTAAAACACAGCTCGCATCAATGCCATTAGGGAAATAGGTTGACACATGGGCAAAGAGAAATATCTCGGTGAGGTTCTGGAGATTGATCTCTCATGGAGGGGTAGAGCAGTCTAGACTGAGCTTTTTAGTATTTTAATTTGGATATTGTAGGTACATTTTATGTTTGTTACTGTGGTTTGCCTTATAATGATAAACTACTTTGCCATTAGGGCTATGCTCTCTGTAAGAAAAAATCTTTGATACATTCAAAACTACTAAAGATGAGAGCCCATTTGTGGTTGTCAGAATTTAGTTTTGTTCTTTCTTTGCATCTGAGTGCTGAAGATAATGATGCTTTTTCTGAGGCAGAGAAACCACAAGGTTAATTACATAAAAGTGGAAAATATTCAAAATAAAATTTGTTAGAGTTTAGTTTGACAGTTTTAGACCTTAAATACTACTTACTTCCAATCTTAAAGTAGCAATAATTTAATCAAATAATTTATATTGTTGGAATATTTTGCTTCCTTCAGAACTTTTAAAATCCCAATAATATATAAATTTCATGATAGCAAATTAAGTACCAAGCAGTAGAAAGTTTTAGAGACAATTTCTTCATCATTATCTACAGGATCATTATAAAAAAGAACATAAAGTTTGTTTTGAGTATCAATTTTGCAAGTCAAACCATGAAGCAGATATATTTTGAGACAAAAAAATACCTAATAACCCCTTTCATTAAATCTGATCGCTGTTAGACTTCTCAAGATGACTTGCTAATGTTTCTTTACAGTATCAAGTCTCTGCAATAAGAAATAATTTGTTACTCAAATGTCTGCTGCTTTTAGCTGAAATGCAGGTTTGTTTTGTTTTCATGTATAAGTATGTGTTTTGAAAAATCAGAATCACAGTAAAATAGTAACTCAGAATGTCTATCCAGTAGATATTAACATATACAGTATAATGCCTGCCATTATGTAAAGCATTAATTTTATCATGGTTTTAAATCAAATCTAGTCCAAATGACAACTTGACCCATGGGCTAGATTTAAACCCCAGATATTATTGTGGAGCCTTCAACCAAAATCCCCAGCACTGGTGATTTCCTGTACACGATGATGGTTCAACTACAGCATTTCTGGGAAGTACTTCAAAACAACTCCATTTGATCATAATTAATGTACTCCCAAGGCACATTCAGTTTACCCTCATCCAAAAAGCATCCCATGTGTACGCTACAAGACGGCTCATCAGTCTGACCAAAAAGTCATCCATGGGAGGGAGATTATTACCAGAACTGCACTTCTGACTCAATGCAGGACCCAGTAGTGGATGGCAATGTGGGCAGCCTCTACACGCCTTATACAAACTCGTTCAGCATCAACCCATGTTTGATTTTAGGCTGGAATTTCAAGGTCCGAGGAAACCAAAGATACTCTTTAGTCCCATTTTAAATTTAGCCCTTCCATTCTCCCCAAGCAGCGCACTTTCACCTCTAATATTAAAGGACTAGAGTAAACCTACAGGTTTCCTCCAGTTTTTCTGCTACAGATATGAGCATTTGGGACTGGAACTAGTCTGGGAAAACCACTGGGGTTCCAGCATTGGACTGGAAAATGGTTTAACTATCCTTCTTTTCAGAAGGCCTTCACTCCACTATCACCTCTGATATAACATTTTATTTAGTCACAAGATTTATCTGAACTAGAAATTAAGCTAAACCAGTTCTTTATTTAACTCTTACTGTAAAATGCATGTTTGGGTCCACATGTCTTGTTTTTATTTTATTTTATGGATGTTATTTCATTAACATACATAAAATTATTTCCTCTTGATTATGTTATATATATGATTGATTTACTCAGTGTAACAAACAGATTTGCCTCAGCACCAATTTCCCACCTTGGTACTACTGAAGAATATTTTTATTGTAAAGGTGGAATGGAACCACAAATCCCTGAGATACAAGTGCAATCAGTCTTGTTAACTGCTGCTTTAGCCAGTGATCTTTATTAGGTGCATATCTCCTGCTGAAGACTCACTGAACTCCAGATTCTGGTGCCTGAACACTTATCTGCCACTGCTTCCATCAAAAGGATGTTGTGCTCAGCTCATAGGTCCTGTTTGGTTTGGTTTATAGCTAAAAGGTCACCCTCAGGGAAAGCAAAAAAAAATCCACCAAACACTCAAGAATAAGCCTGCAAAATGTTCCCTTGCACTAACACATTCTCAGTTTGCAGCATCTGAAGCTTTCCTTCAACTAACAATATTTAGTTCCAGAAAATATTGAGTTCAGGTGGGCTTTCTTAAACACTGGGCAGCTACAATCTGCAGTCCGAGTTAAAATCCTCAGCTCTTTCCCAAATATAAATATTGTTTAAAATTATTTACTCCTGCAAGGAAAAAATCTCGATCATAGAACTACAATGAAAAATACAGTAGTAAAAAGAGCTAAATACACTCACTTCTAATATTCAGAAGAATTGTACCTCTGGCACAATGCCATTTAAGGGACGTGAGTTCACAAAGAACCCAACAATAAATACTAGATGAGAAGACACTGTTTTTATCCTGCTGTTAAGTCAGCTTGATTTCAGCCTTTTGGTTTTCTTCTTTCACATGTGAGAAAAGATTACACTGATTACACTTCCGCTTTGCAGAAATCTTACACAAAAGACCTCAAAAACCCCAAAACAACAAACAAAAATCCAAGAAGAAAACCGAACCAAAAAACTCCAAACAAAATGAAAACCTCAAGAAACCCCAAAACAAACAAACAAAAGTACATTTGGAGCTGCTTCTTAATTACTTTCCCTAAAGACATCTGCCTTGCTCTGACTTCACAAAGCTAAGATCAGTGGTGAAATTAAGAGGAGAAAAGACATGTATAGCTTTTTCTGTGTGTTCTTTGCTTAGGCTTTGAATCAGATCTATTAATGAAAACTGAAACTGAACTTCCACCAAAATGAGGTGACTAATAAATGAGGAAATTGCAAGTTCTTCAGTAACCAGCTGTTACCAAAGTTGTAAATCTGACTGGTGAGAAATATTAACTACAAGCAGTCCACCATCTAACAGGCAAGAGGGTCCAAAACAGCAGAGAAAGCAGCCTTAGAAAGAAGTCCTTCCACATGTAAAGGCCATCCTTTAATGCTGAAGGGAATCCAATGCATGCTGCAGCACACTTATTTGTGAAGTTGGAGGGGTGAAGTTGGAGGGGTAAAGTTGGAGGTTCCCAAGTTCAAAGCTAACCCTCTGAAACTTGACTCATTTAAATGTGTGGAAAAATAGAATCCTATTACTGTGATATTAAATATTTATGGGCACTTTCAAAGATCCAAAAATTTTAGTTGAGGCAAACGCATGACTCACCCTTTTGCCAGAGCTTTCTTAATATTTTTCTGCTGCTTTAGCATAATCACATGTACAACATTTGACAGACAATCTCTGTGCACTCCTGAGGATAAATATATATAATATTCACAGGAAACATCCATAATATGGAAATTTTTATTTCTTGATCTGGTTTGCTTCAATTCTTTGCAAGATGTTGCTGATGTTTCTGGAAATTTTTAGCAGCATTTCCTCCTTTGTGCTTTTTTCCGACAATAGCTGAGTCAGTGGTCATCGTACGCTTTGTTGAGACATGAACTCACAGTTATGGTTTCTCCATTTACATTTATTTTCACTTTTAAAGAGTATTTCTTCAGAAAGTTAAAGTCACCCCCTCCTGACTTGACAGCATACCCCAGAAGGCATCTACATGGAGCTAAGAAATCTGAGTATTTCTCAAATACTGAGGGAGCCTTGCCAATTCTTACCCGGCTCTGTCACAAACATATTTAACTTTCATTTAAACATAAAACTCTTGCTTGTAATACTGCAAAATATTAATCCAGAAGGTTCTCCTTTCTCATCCAAATCAATTACTCATTTGTTTAACAACTCACTGCCGTCTTAGTTTGAAAGACAGGTGTCTGCTAGGAAAGGCAAAGCCCCCCCTTGGAATGGAGAATGTAAACTCCCTTCCTCTGTATGACACTGCAGAAAAAAAAATTGGCAAAACAAAGTAACATATATGTATAATTCTGACTGGTTATGCATGAGTTTAAAATATACATTTAAACATATTTCTTAAGGATATACAATCAGAGACAAGAAGCATCCTTCTAAGATAGTGAAGACTGAATTGCAGTGCTTCAGATATTATAAAATTCATCCAGAGGGATTATCTATTATCTAACAAATGGCTGCTACTGAAAACCTCTCCTGTATGGAACACTTGCTTAAATTTGTTCCAGGGCTTAACTGTCCTTTAAATTAGAAATATATCTTATTTTAAATAAGCCTATTGCTTCTTGCTCTGTTCCCCATGGATAATGAAGAATGGGTTGTTTCCGTTTTTGCAGTATCCATTTATAGATTTAAAGACTACAGTATGTTCTACCTTAATCTTGTTTGGAACTGTGTAAGATTTTTTCATATTTTCCATTAGAAAGTTGTAACAGTTTGGATCATTCTCCTTTGAAGTATCTGTAGGATGTTGTGATTATTTTGAATGACAAAACTGAAAATCAGACAAGGATACAGTTGAGACATGACCCTTATGCAAGGATTCAAATATCCAATATGTGGCACATCCGTTTACACATCAAAATATATAGTATTTATGCTTTTATTTCAGTCGTGCTTTGGACTCCATTTCTCCTACTCTGCCACCATCCTTTCTCTGAGGTTCTGGCTGAGGTCCCTGGAGCTACTTCAGGCTGTTGCAGTAGACCTACAATGGGAGTTATGGGAAAGTAAGAAACCGTCCAACTATAACACTTCTCATGCTTCTGGGGAAGTGGCCTTGAAGGTCATTGCTACACACTAACAATGAAGTTTCTTCCTCCAAGGATATAATCAAAAAATATTTAATTGAGATTTTTATTTAAGCTTGGTCTGTGTTACCAAAAATCATGTAAAAAATAAAATTATATTGAAAAATTATATTAGCCTGCCCAGTCTACTAACACATCCTTACCCATGAACATGAATGGAATGTTGTCTTGAATAATTTTTCATATATCATAAAGAAAATAATTGTATTAATTGTTTGATTTTTTTCAGAAAATAGTTAAAGCCAACATCATTATGGATATCCAGTCTTTGGAATGCAGCTTAACTTTTCTTCTGTAGAGTCTCTGAGTCACTTTCTTCATAAAGCACCTGCGGACATTTCATCTTGTGTTAAATTGCAAACTATTTTCTGCAATCCAATGTGGTACATTTTTAGTTTCTTCATATGCTTCTATAATTAGGTTAAATTTGGATGATTCATGACGTTAAATGATCCTCAAGGCCATGCTTCCAAATTCTTCAATAGTACCTCATTAAATGCAAACCAATAAAACACAACAGCTATTGTGCATAAACTATCTCAAGGTCTTCTGACACTTCCTGCACATCCTAGCACAACACAGGCCTGGCCAGACAGCTCTATCTCCTCAGTTTATATGTAACTTAGTAAAACAAACTCTTTACCTAAAAATAAAAAATTAAGAGCACAAAGAAGACAGCAGAGGAGTGAAAACACACATACAAGCAGTAAGCATCAAACAGACATGAGTTACAGAAATCTGAGTCTGCATCTTCCCCATTTGGATAAGCTTCTGGGCTGGAATCCTGTTTATATTACCTGTATGTGTGCAAGATTCTATCAAAAACAGAAATAAGGATTTGTCTATGGAGACAAACATGACATAGCCATGAACATCCAAGCAGTATTTTTTGACAGTTGCAAAGATATATTATAGTGCTCAATAGTCTGTAGGAAGTCCAGGAAGGCATTATCATCCTGCCACAAGGAAAATTAAACTACCTCATCCTCCAGGATAGTGCAAATCCACGACAAAGCTCAGTGTATCAGAAGGCACAACAGCTGGCTGTGTTGTAGCAGAGGAGTCCAAGCTGCCTTTAAAAGGCTATATGACCAAAGGGCTCTGTGCTCCAAAATCTCCCTGCAGTATTGCTATTTACTCTGTTTTCATTGAGGTGGTTTGGGGTTCAGATTAACACAGGTGAAAATCTCTAAAAAAGAGCCTGCAGCACCTCTTTGCCAAGATGTCTTTATCTGGCAGTGACATGACAAAGCAGAAAGGGGAGCCGAGAGTGTGTGACAACATCTCTGTGAACAAACCTCCCTAGGCTGAATATATCTGTATCACTCTTGTTCTTTTCACAGCATGGAAGACAAAACACTGTCAATCCTCATGGCCATGCCCCATGTCCCTGTAAATTCAGCTTTACCACCTTTCAAAATATGGTCTGCATACTTTCCAGGGCCTGAGCTGTGCTTGTAATCTTGTGGCAGCAATTGTAAATATACTTTTTTTACTGACCATCTCACAGCTGGAGCAATGCTGGTTTTTCCTGTGGCATGGACTAATTTTAGAACAGTCCATGAACACATACATTAGTATCTCTACAGCCACCTTTCTGTGTCCTCTGCTGCAAATGAAGAAGAATCATGAACCCATCAGCCTGTAAATTTATTCTTCCCTTCCTGATGAGTTGCTTCCAAGGATGTGGAATAGCCCTCGGGAAGTCCCTGGGCTTGTGAAGGCTTTCAGGACACTGTTACAGAGACTCACCAAAAGAGTACCATACTCTCCATGTCTTCCAAATCACAACCCATGACCAATGGAACAAAAAAAATCTTGTTGTTTATTTATTGCAATTGTATTGCAGTACTTGAAAGGGAAAACAAAAAGGTTTTTCTTCAAGATACATAGCAGCTTCCACTTACCCTTTAATTTGTTAAGCAGGTGGCCTGAAATACAGATGCAGTAGAATCTCCACTCTCAGCATTGTGAAAGAAAAGGAAAGAGATTCAGAAAATACCAGTTGCAGAATGTCATTCTGATTTTTTTTTTCCCTCAGCCCAATATGGAGACCCAAATTTCCCCCCCCAAGATAGCTGAGTTCAATTACAATGTGTCATGTACAGCAAACACTTGGCTCATGCACACACTGATCACTGTGCTGGCGTGGGAGGTTACCACTTGCACTTCAGTGAGCTGGCTGAGGTGTAATGTACCTTTCCAATAAACTAAATTACACTGCTCTCCTAGTGATTCCAATGAAACTTCAGCCTCAAATGCAATCTTTTCTAACCATCCACAAAACTGAAATTTCTGTGCACTCTGCCAGCTCATTTTTCAATCACGGAAATGTACTTTCCTTGCCTTGACAAATGTAAGCTGATATTGCTGTTATCTGTTTAGAACATGGTTGGAAATTGCACCTTTACAATCCACTCCACGGGCCATGCTTCCTCCTACTTTTTTACTTTCTCCTACTTGTCAGGGATATTTCCTTCTGGCTTCCACTGCCATGTGGAGTCTGTCACCTAAACCCACCTGATGTAGAAGAGGAAATAGAATATTTTATGTTAGTTAGCAGTAGATGCTCTCAGCCATATCTATTAATTCCTCTTGCTTTTTAGCATCTCATAAGCAATTGCTCTCTCAGGAAGCACCAGTGCCACGGGCTGTAACTCTGTGATGGAACTCTCTGTTCTGGGACACTGTGCTCCCCACATGATAGCTGTCACTACCAGCTAACAGTGACATGTGAGGAAGCAAAGACCACTCCAGAGAATTGCAGCACCACTCACTTCAGGTTTTGCGTGCTTGATTCACTCGGGGTGTATCAGCATTTCCATGACTACATTAAAAAGGTTATAAAATCAACTCAGAAACTTCTTAATGGTGACGTGGTTATAGCCAGGAAGCAATTTTTTTCCCCAGTGAAGTTTTTCTTTTAGTATGTATTTTAAGTGACATAAAAGTAAGATCAATTACTATGCTATATTGGCCTTGGACATATTTTCAGATTTTTAATGGCTTTAAACTAAAAATCACTTGTCTTTGGCAAGTGATTAATTAATTATATTTGAAAATAAAATCTGTCAAGATAATGAAGTTCAAAATTAACTGCTGAACATAAAGAATAGTACTCTATGCAATTTCACAATATTTAAAATTCTGGATGACGGTATAATTCCAGAACACAAGCTAAGTTTCAAGGGAGCTATTTTGCTTAAATTAAAAAAAAAAAATTAGGAATTTTCTACGTTATTAAACCACCATCCAAGATGGACTGATTAGAACACCATTGAGTGTTAACCCTGGGAAGGCAGCTAAGCCACACAAAACCACTTATCCATTCCTCTACACCAGGATGGGGGGCAGAATCTGAAGTGTAAAAGTGAGCAAACTTGTGGGTTGAGATAGGGACAGTTTGATAGGTAAAGCAAAGCCATGCACAAGCAAAGTAAAACAAGGAATTCCTTCAGTACTCACCGTATGCCGCTGAGTGTTCAGTCATTTCTGGAAAGTCAGGCTCCATCATGCATTAGAGATGCCTTGGAAAGACAAACATTGTCTGTCCGAATTTTCCCTCTT
>VXBB01014653.1:79737-136901 GCA_013399915.1 Illadopsis cleaveri
GGCGGGTCACCTGGTCATAAAAGGAGATCAGGTTGGTCAAACATGACCTACCCCTCCTAAACCCATGCTAACTGGGCCTGAGACCGTGGCCATCCTGTAGGTGCTGCGAGACGACACTCAGTATAAACTGTTCCATTATCATGCCAGGTACTGAAGTCAGACTGACTGCTCTATAATTACTGGGATCCTCCTTCCCACCCTTTTTGTGAATGGGTGTCACATTGGCCAGTTTCCAATTGTCCAGAACCTCCTCTTTCTCCCAGCTTTTTTCACTGAGTACAGCATCATATGGCATGGGATAATCCTCTCATCAGTTGATATCTCTTGTCTCATCAGTGTCCTCTCCCATCTTCTTGTGCATTCCCAGCCTGCTGGCTGATGGGATGGAGTAAGAAACAGAGAAACCCTTGATGCAGTGTAAGCACTGCTCAGCAACAACTAAAACATCAATACTGTTTTGGTCTCCAGTCCAAAATGTAACACCATACATAAACTACTGTGAATAAAATAGTTCCGTCCAAAAGCAGTACAGACATTAAAAGTTTCTGTAAATCTGAATAAAAATAAAAGGAGAATAAGGGAAAAGGAAGCCTGATGACCAAGAACGTATTGCTATGTGGCATCTTTCACCTAAAAGCACTTGGATGCATACAAGTTGTTTTTATGTCTAGCAACAGAATACAAGTCAGTCATGATTTGTATGTGCATATCTCTTCCCCCCAATTACAGCAGAGTGAAGGAAGTAATTAACAAAACACTTCTAGATGACTTGCTAAGGCTGTCTGCTCCAGCTACTCTGGTGGATAAGTCTAACTGAACATTCCCTGGTAATATTCTTCATGAAAATGCTTTAGTTCTTGGATTAATTTCAACATCTTATCTTTTTTATATAACTTAAAAAAATAGAAATACATATTTCCCAGGGGATTTTCCTCTGTCTCCATTTAATGTACACCATTTTATTTATTTGTTTCTGGATCTTTGCTGTTGTCAGTCTTCCCCAATCTTCCCCAAAATGACAGAAACCAGTGAATAAAGAATAGTGCAGCTGGATATCTGTGTCTTAGAAGAGATAGAGCTAACAGACATCCTTTTCCTGTTACTAAACTGAGGTGATCACCATAAATGCAGACATCTGAAATTCACAAATTCAAATTGGGCCACGAGAGTTAAAAAATTTTAACAATGCCTGATATGTATCTGATTTGAATCTTTCCTATCCAGACAGAAAGGGAAGCCAAGGGACAATTGTCTCACAATGCCTTTATTGTTTTGATGTGGGACTAGACAATTTGGTGGTCTTTTTCTTACATTCAGCCTTAAAAAACCACAAGCAGAGGAACACGTTTACTTAGCTTGTTTTGAGAAAAGAGGAGGAGCCATTTATTTCTAAGCAGTCTCTATGGAGATCAAGGATGGACTAATTAGCTTAATCTACAAATCACACTGACAGTCAGTATCCCACAGAAAAACACTTCCCCACTACAGTGGCAAATTGGTAAATAATCACCTCTCCATACTCCTTTCATTTGCCACTCTCTTCTCTATTTTTGGGTAGGGATGAAGATAAACTGTCTGTTTCCCAGCAGAAAAGGGACATGTTGGTCAGAACTGATTGGGAGCACTGTAGTTTTGGATACATAAGGAAGAAATTCGAAAAGAGCATTTTTGTGTGTCTGGATAGTTACTGAGACTCCAGATCTAATAAAGAGTGCCAGCGTGAGGGTGACTAACTGATGATGCTTTTCAATATAAGTTACAGTATTGCTTTTGTACTTTTAAAGTGAAAATCCTTCTCCTGTTGAAGTCAACGGAAGTCACACGCTTAACATTCTGCTCAGATATCCTGTTCCTCTGAGTCATCTAGCAAGACTGCTAAGCATTTCACATTATGAATTCTTTATTCAAAGACAAAACATATACTTGACAAGTATATGTTTCAATATATTTCATTAATAAATATTTATAGACATTTATAAAAAGTGTATATTATCTGCCATATTTTTCAACATATTTAAAAGAATATGTATTTCACTATCTTAAAAATGCATTACCAGATGTTTTATTTCTGCCAATATACGGATGCTCTTCCTACAGAGTAGATTCTTTTTGCAAGTGGATTCATAAGAAAATTCTTTTAATAACTGATTCTTTTTCTTTCTCTTATCTATTTTTTTTTTACCTGTCATCCTCCCCTATTACCTATTAACTTGATATGGCAACTAAAGCTTTGAAAAACGCTCAAAGCTTGCAATTGCATCCAATGTTTCTTGAATACAAAAATGCATTTATCTTTGTGGAACTTAGATAGTTGTATAAGTGTCTAATACCCTATGCAACTCAGTGTATATAGTGAAATACGAAACAGGGCTATTATTATAAAAGCAGACGTGTCTGCAATATTGATACAGAAAACATTGCAAATCAGCTTCCATTTTAAATCCCAGACTTTTACTCATTTGGAATCCTCTAAAAAATGTTATTTTGATGGAGACCAAAGATCTGGTACCTGTTCATAAAACTTTGCTTTAATAAGATATTATAGTTGGGATTCAAGTGTACTCTAGACAGGTCCTTGGTACTAGAGATAAATCCTGGTGAAGTATTTTCTCTCACTGGAGCAGAAGTTATGAAGATTATGCCAAACATCCTTTTGGAAACTATCAGAAAAATCCAAGGAGACTTCCAGTTTTTACTCCAAGTACTGCTTTTAATACTTTGTATCTCTGAAACTGATAGAATCATCTACTAGCCGAGGTACTGCAGGTATTCAGAGTAGTCAGGATAAAATACAATTGTCATTTCCCCTGTGCATCACAGAGTTTCTGTAGACCCCGTCATATTTGTCATAAAACAAAACATCTTTTGATCCACAGTATTTCAAAGACATTCATTATATTCTAAAGTATTTTATTTTCTTCCAGTTACAGTTTTCCATGCTCAGTCATTTCAGAATAGAATATTATTAAAATAGCCTATACTCTGAAGGCGTGTCTGTAGTACAGAATCAAGGATGGCAACGTGCAGGAAAACAAAACAGAAAAAAGATTACAGAAATTCATACCAAGTGGTGAGTCTACACTTTTGATAGTGTTGATGTTATGAAGAGAAACCTCCCCAAAATATTTAGTTTTCCCATTCAGGCATCTAAGTGCCCTTTTGCCATGCAATTAACCCCTTGACACTCAGTGTATGAATCATCCTAATAATGAATCTTACACTCCTTGCTATGAGGAGGAATGAGGAGACAGATGAAAATGCACAGTGGAGGTTCAAATCCTTGACGTGATACTGGGCTGTTTCTCTAATGAGCTGTGCAAGGGTTTACCTGTCACCTACCTCTGAAGAACTTGTGGAGCCCATGGGTTCCTTCGTATCACACCCTCACCTCTAATGGCCAGAGCAAATGAAGACTATTTACCCGCTCAGGCTCACACATGTCCTTATAAAGTATATGAGAAGGCTGTGGGATCAAGGGACATGCTCCTCGCCTCTCCAGATCTAAACCCTGTTGTGTGCTTGTTCCGTTATTGATTCAATCACTGCCTCCACACTGCTTTGATTAAGGATCTAATCTAATCTCTCTCCAAAGTGAGTTTCTTAGTCATGCCCAGTCAGTGAGCTATTGAGGTAGACTACTCCAAGAAGGCATTTCTTCATTTAAAATAGAAGAAACATTTTCTTCTGGTTGTAAGAAGGATCTGTGAAGAAAGGGAAGGGTGACGCTTTTTTTATTAGCATTCAGTTAATCATGGACCAAACAATAAACATTAAAGATGCAGTAACTTAAGTGTCTGAATAAAACACATGTCACAGTTAGCAGGAGAGAGAAAAATTCATCAGTTCTGATTAGTCCAAGGGAAGCATACATGGTATGATGCAGTCTAATGTGTTGAATTTTTCAGGGATGTGCAAATAATTCAATGTCCAGTTCAAAAAGAAATGGCAGCAAACAGATTGTTGTCCTTTGTATTAGGCACAGGCATTTCAGTCTGAAATACCTCTTACCTGTGTCTCATCCCGACAGTTAATAAATGGGGACAATATGAACTGAACTTTTACTTGTTTTAATACAGAGGCACAGAAAACCAGAAAGCATTCCCAGTTCTTATCCTTGGTGTCCTTTGACTAATTCCAAGCCTCCAAGCATGCAGCAGATCAGTCCTTTCAGTCAGTTATCGGTAAGCAGTTTACCAATTCTCAGAAGACGTGGTAAGTCAACAGGAAAAATATGTCTCCCATCAAAATGCTTTCCACTTAGTCATTGTTAAGGTTAAAAAAAGGGGAGGCTTGGGAAAAATTAATGTCCACAATTTTCAGTGGGGATATTTACAGTATAATGTGAGGTGCCGCTTTTTCTGCATTCTGATGGGATATAGGTCAGATAGCATACTTCTAATTTGATGTAGGTTTAGGATATATTTATAGATATTGTTTCAATGGGATAACTTACAATACTTAGTTATCTGTAAAACATTCTACAGAATATCTGTAAAGTATTCTGTGCTGCATATCTTTGGTACATTTCTTTCATATCCTTTAGTGAGTCATTGTGTCAGACCCCTTTTCAAACAGCTTGTATCATGCTGAGGATACATGCAAAGAATTCTGTTTATCAGGAATGCTTTCTTGTGATCTATCTATATCATAATGTTCTGTGGACTCATGCATTGCTACATATATTACTGCATATGTTAATACATCATAATAATACATAGTAATACAATATATTATAGAGTGCCTTGCAGGTTTGGAAGCTATAAAATAATCTTCTCTGTTCACATTGTGAGGACCAACAGCTGGACACAGTCTATGGTTCCATGCATACCAGTTGTGGGACAAGAACCCTTGCAAAAAACCAGCATTTTTTCTGTCAACGCTTGTATCTAGGTTGATAGGAGATTCAAAAAACTTTAAGAGTTTCTCTGCCATATAGCTTTATAGAGAGGATGTGGCAACAGAAAATGGGGTTTGATCCTCCTGAGTACTACCCAGCAAACAAGTAGAGGTATAAGTCGAATGTGTTAGTACAAAAGAAGTGAAATGAACGCTGACACACCCCCTTTCTGCTGAATTCTTTTGATATCATCACCTCGTTCTCTCCTTTTATTTCCATTCTATTTGTCTCTTTACCCCTCAGCTGTCTGACAGAATGGATAGTAAATACCTTAAAGATGGGACAGGAGTTTTTTAAAAAGCTGCACAAGTACTTCAGTTCGGAGTTGATATTCCTAGGCACTATCATAAACACTTAATAATGACAACATTTATCAAANCAAAGTTTTCATTACTTTATCAATGATGTATTTCACATTTGCAAGATTTTTTTTAATCTTTCTTGCAGTGGACTTTGCCCTGTTAGGTTTGCAGTTGGACTCAGTGATCTTGAAGGTTTTTCAACCAAAATGATTCTATGATTCTCTCATTTCTTTAAGTTATTAAAACTTCTCTAATTTTTGGTTCTAACGACATCTGATAGTCAAGGTTAGCACATTACCCTCACAGATATCCATGTAGTTAACTGATCTTTCATAGGCTTCTATAAAATCACTGAATCATATCCTTGTTTAAAAACAACTCACTGGTGTGAACAAAAATTATTTGTCTTTGAATCAAAATCAGTTTGCTCTTGATTAAAGTCCATCCAATAATCCATTTGATTAATTCTTAGAAATTTTCAAAATCAATAGGCTTTTAAGAGCTTGATTTCTTACTGCAAATAAAATTTTCCTTAAAAGTCTGAACCTGGTCCTTAGAAAAAAATGTGTTCATGACGTTATGTTGTGCAGAGCCAGACTGAGAAGNTTTATTTCCATTCTATTTGTCTCTTTACCCCTCAGCTGTCTGACAGAATGGATAGTAAATACCTTAAAGATGGGACAGGAGTTTTTTAAAAAGCTGCACAAGTACTTCAGTTCGGAGTTGATATTCCTAGGCACTATCATAAACACTTAATAATGACAACATTTATCAAAGAATTGATGCAAAGGTGACCTATTTTAAAATAAATGTTTCTCTAGCACAAATTCACCCTGGGAGTTTGTCCCCTTGTATTTGTTTGCTGTTCCCTTAGCCTGATTTCCACATCCTATGTAATATCTTTTTACTACTGAAGCACAANCAGTCCCTCTAACTGAAATTGTCCAAAGGATGGAAGCAGGATTCCTTGAATGTCCCTGGATATGGTACTTAGCCAAATTAATAGCTGAACTAATTGGAAAATACTAAGAGAAATTTAAAAAAAAAAAAGAAAAAAATCTATTATCTTCTGATTTGTTGTATAAATTCAAGATTTAGGTTTGTGCTTTTGGTAAAGACTTTCCTCTATAAACACTGCGCATAAGAAAAAGTTTCCATTGAGAAACCATAACCACCAGTGTCAAGAATCTGAGAAGATTGGCAGTGCAGCAGTTTTTTAACAGNTAAGAAAAAGGAAAAAAAGTTCCACTACATTAGTTGGGGTTTTTTATTACAAAAATTATGATTATAGAAACACACATAAGAGATTGCAATGCTTATTAGCTAGGAATAGAGATGAGCACATAAGTGTTTTCCTGTCCTGTGTAACTAGCATTCAAATAGCCANTTGTTGTATAAATTCAAGATTTAGGTTTGTGCTTTTGGTAAAGACTTTCCTCTATAAACACTGCGCATAAGAAAAAGTTTCCATTGAGAAACCATAACCACCAGTGTCAAGAATCTGAGAAGATTGGCAGTGCAGCAGTTTTTTAACAGACTTGATGTATAAGAATGCTTTATTTTAGAGAAAAACAGAATTTTAAAATGTTACATGCAGTAGGACACAGACGGAGTAAATCCTTTTCCTTGGGGATGTTAGTCGGGAAGCCAGAAATCAGCCTCCACATCCTTCCTGTATATTTTCTTTCCCTTCCACTCCACTCTCTTCTCTCCCCATCTGCTCCATCTGAAGTTGCCTCCATGTCTCAAGGATAATTTCCTGATATTCACTAGCAAGGAGAATGTTTTTAAAATAACATCCTTCCACACATATCATGTGCACCTCACATGATCCATCCTACTTCAAAAGTACCCCTCCCTGGCAATGAATTATGCTGGACCTGCACAAAACCAACACAACTGGGAGCAGAAATAGGGAACATTAGAGGCAGGGTTCTAATACAGGAGCAGGATATGTGAGCAGGGAATTTATTATAACAGTGGTGTTGGTACAGTAAAAAGCCTGTACTTGCTTATACTGAGCTAAAGTTTCCTGCTCAGATGTCTAATCCATTCTACAATTAATTTTTTTTAATAAAGATAAGAAGAAATTATATAAGTGACTACTCTGTATTTTACTGCTTTTATTAAAATGATTGCATAGAAACAGAATGTGGAATAGGAAGCTATCAAGGAGAACAATGGAAAGATTGGTGAATAAAAAGGGCGAATTCTTTCACAGCTCTGAAAATTTCCATGAAAACACAGGGTGATGTATCTCTGAGGCCATCACCTGAGACACTAACCTAAAAATTCGATCACTAAGATAGTGATCTTGGTCTCTAATTTTCACCTTCTAATTTGAGAAACATATAGTCTCATTTATGATACTTTTCTATCTGTTGGAAACTTTTGTATGAATTATCCTCTCTTCAGGAGGAAGGCAGGAAACATAGAAGGTTTATTTATGCCAGCGTGCTATTACACTCAAAAATTTATCAGGTTTCCTCTATTTTTCACTGCCAGCAAAAGGCATAACTATGGCAAATGAGTAAAAATGGGAAAAAAAAAGGGAAATAAAACAGTTAAAAGAAAATCTGTGGTCAGTGTTAATGATTTACTTTCGTCTTTATTAATTTGCACAATCATAGTGGAAATATGATGTTGCTAGCCAGTCTATTTGATCACAATATTCCCTTGATATTTTTATTTATTTTTCTATTCTTAATCTTGATGCTCTTGATAACTGTGTAATATCCAACATGCTAAATTGGCTGAGATATGAGGAGTCCCTGTAGCCTCAGATTCTGAAGCTGAGAACTAGGTCAAGTATCTCAATAAATGCTGTGTCTAGATGAAATAATAGACATCAAAAAATTAATGTATATCCAAACTATGTTGATCTAAGGCTTCTGATAGTCCCTAATTAACCAGACCACTCCCACACACGCTCTTGAAATAGTCTTCTCAAGGTACTAATTAATAGGCATAAATCTCCTCCGACATATGTAGAAGTATTTAACAAAATATGTTTCTAGCCTCCTACGAGACCTGAGAATTATACAAATATGTGACCAACTAGTTTCACCCAAAAAAAAGAAAGAAGTGATTTTCTATTTCATTATCAACAGATTGTTAGCAAAATGGAAGTTAGATTCTGATATTCTAACTTGTGTAAGAGGAACCATGTATACTGTAGAGGAACAATTTATACTGTATCTGAAAAAAAACCCATTCTGAATTCTAAAATAACCTACTGGTGGCTAAAGGTATCTCTTATCAAAGTTAGAACATCAGATTCAGATATTTAATAAGGCTGAGATGATGACAGCTTGTTACTCTGAGCACGTTTATAAACAGGCTCACAATTTGCTTATGTACTGAATGAACAAATTCCATTTGGAAACACTGGGCTTTATTCTCACACATGATCCTTGTGCTCACCAGTTTGTGGCCAGAAGGAAGGGGAGTGCATTATTCACACCCAGCCTTCAGGTGGGGGTCATACCTGCAATGCCTGGGCTGAGAAGGATGCAAACCTTGCTTCATGTGTCATCTGAGTATGTTTAGGTGGAGCCCACAGGAACAGCCACAAATAACTTCCAGCATCAACAAGATATAAGATGGATGCCACTAAAAACTCATTGGTACTCCAAAGGGTGAGGATGCCACAAGCACAGGTCAATGATGCATGTGTGCAGGGCAAAGCTGTTCTCTACCTGCTAACCCCAGTCCCAGTGGTGCCATGATACCTCATCCCCTGGCAGAAGCTTATCTATGGGTCATAATGCATGCCTAGGCTTTGTCTATCTTGGCTTTTGCTTTAATAATAACAATAAAAATAATAACAGCAATAATTCACCATTAATAACAATATAACAACAGTGAAAAATAGTAATATTCCCTATTCACATAAAAATGTCTGCACTGAATCAGACCAAAGGTTCTTTTACCCTCATGCTGTCTCCTGACACTGGTCTGTGCAGATGCTTGGAACTGTATAATCACTAGGACACATGCAGTAGACGTAAAGTTCACTAGGACCTACTCCATTTTATTCCAGCTGGGAATTGGCCCACTATTGCTAAGCAGCCCACTGCAAACCTCCATGCTCTCTACGTGAAATGTCACTGCCTACTGAGGGTACTATTTACATGTGGATGTAAACATGCAATTTAATATTGCATACAGATTTCAATGAAAAGTAACATCCAGAAATAATATGTTTCTGACAACTAGGTAGCCTCTTAAATTTTTTTTCCCATGAAACTTCTAATTTTGTCTGTTCAGTTTGAGGATATGGTGCTTGTATAATAGACTGCCTTTAAAGCAATAAAGAGCTTTGTCTTGTACTAAATTTACATGCAAGCATAAGATGTTGAGTATCATGCAAGTTTTTTACAGGGCTCAAATGTCGAATCCTTGCTCACCAGCAAGCATTGCTCCTGTTTTACAAAAGCCAGTAATGAGAATAATAATTATAATCTTAGCCAAGAGAATTGGTTAGTGCAGGATAGCACCACACACAAAGCTGTTTAGCACATTACTGCAGGCAGAAAGGTTACTTAAACCTGTGCAGTGAAATACTTGCTCAAACAATTCACAGGTAATGTCCTAGATATCAAAAAAAGATGTTGCAGTACTGACATTTATTCCTACGTATGACCATGAATATTTCATGATCAAGCAGATTAAACCTGTCTGAAGTAATTATTCTGAGCTGTTTACTACTAAATTCTCTGCTGAGTCAAAGCTGCATTTTCCATATTGTTTTGGTACAGAATATAGTAAATATATTTAAATCAACCAAATCAAGACATATATAGCATGTGTTCAACTAAACTATTTAACATTGGTGAGAAAAAGCAGTAATTGTGTGGAGTTAATGTAATAAATTGTTGTTGCTAAGTATTAAAATAACTGCAAACAAATTTTCCAGCAAATTTTTCATGCTCAGAAAAACAAGTTGAGTTTGAAAACAAGAAAAAAAATTCATTATTTGTGAAAGCCTCACATAAGTTAACTCAAGCACTACCCCCTCCCCATCCCCCAATTCAAACATACGTTTGTCCTTATCTCACCTCTGAATCATCTGTTCAATCTGCCCTTTTTTCATCATGCTGTGCTGAACTCATTGCTCCAGTCATATGAAATAGGAAGCTGGGTTTTTGCGCAATACCCCAGCCAGCTCCCATTCAGAAACAGCAAAATAAAAAAGATATGAAAGGACGTCAGCCACCCGATCATACATAGAGGGACATATCTTTCAATGAGCTAGGCCTACAAGTAAGAATCAAAGACTTGGTATTTGGAAGAAAAAAAGTATTTTTTAATCTAATGGGGCAGAGTCTTGATTCAACAAGCAGCCTAATACTCACTATGCTCTTCATGTTACGCTTGCTTTTGAGTAACAGGTGAACTGGAGTCTCTGCACACACACCTGCAGCATTTTCATGCTCATTTGTGAGGAGCTGCTTTACCTTGTTGCCAACTCCCAAGAAGAACCAGTGGAACATAATGGGAGGTAGGCAGTGCTTAGGATAAAGGCATGAGAGTGTCTCCCAGCAGGATGTCTCCCAGGCCATTTAGCAGCTCTCCTGTAAGTAAAACAGATTAAAAAACCCCTCCACCATACCAACTGTGGTTATCCCCCAAATTCAAACATTACAGGGAGTATATAGTTGGCATTTGTCCTTCATAGCTCTTGACACGACTAAGGTCTAGTAATTAGTTTCAGGCAACTGGAAGACTTGCTCTTTGTGGCAGCTTTGACTTCTTTTCCATGAACTGGAAAAGAGTGATTCTTCCTCCCAGCTGGGGATTTAATGATTTTGACTTTAACTTGGGTTCATTGCTTTCCTTCAAGTATTTTGCATTCTTTAGTTCTAGATAATTGTTCATCAGGGCAATTATAGAAAACAGCACAGCCTGGACCCCCAAAGTAGTGAAAACTCAATATTTTAAATTAAATCCACACCAACTGAGAGGCCTCAGCTCCTTGAAAATTAAAATCACAGTTCCTTCTTTCATGTTGTTTTTATCAAGTCAGCATTTAGAAACTGAAAGAATTTTTGATACTAGTATATTTGACTTTGAGGGTGGAATTGTCAACTGTTGAAGCAAGCGCTTCCTAACTCAGAGCAATTTCTCTTCAAAGTAGGATTTAAAAAAAAAAAATCGTTGATAGATTGTTATTCATGCCAAATGTGAGCATTTCATGATGCTGAGGAAACTCCTAGAGCACAAAAGCAAATGAGAGAGATGGGCTTATGGAATCTGCTTGCTATTCAGGTAAAAAAACCCTACAAATTATTGTGAATTTGAGATCTGTTAAAACATTATGATATTTTTCTTTTTGCTCACAAAATTAAGCAATAAGTTCTATACCACAGAGGCAAACATAGGTACAGAGTAACAAGTGCTCAGAACCCATGCAGGATAAGTGCTGGGCACTAGATCCCTAATGAAATATTATGACAACTGAGGAATGTTAGTGGAAAAATCAGAAGAATTATTATAATTTTTTTTCTTTTTACTAACACATTATAAGAAAAACAAGTCCTTTTATATAGGAAATTTGCTTCTGGATTAAGAATTTAAGGTTAATAACAATTCATGTAGCAGAAAGGTCTAAAATTCACACTGAAGAATAAAAGATGGTACTAAGCAGCAATTGTTTATATTGGTTTGCTTTTATGACTTCACACTGACTCAAATACAGGTGATTTCAATGTCCTATGACAGAAAAATGAAAACAATGATAATCCTTTATATACTCTATGTCACATAGTGTGATTCTTGTGGCTGTCCTGTCAGGGATGGAAGCTGGACTTCGATGATTCTTGTGGATCCATTCCTACTTAAGATATTCTATGATTCTCCATTTTCCAAAACATGGTATTAGAATCTCTATGTTATCAGAAAGTTATTAGCCTGTAAAATATTCTATTTTACTCTTCATCACTGTAAAGAGAAATAAAGTACCTATAGCAAATATGTCTGATGTAGTGCAGGCTTTTTTTCTGACCTAACCACTGGCTGCGAGACATTTTTTATATATAATCACAGAAACACATTATTACTTCTCCTCCACTAACCAAAACCTCTAAATGCAGACTGCCAGGGACATGGTTTCTACTCATAGCTTTGTTATTTGAAGAGTTGTTTGATGAGAACGGGTAGTGGTTTCTGATATTTAGTATTCCAGGCCAATAAGGAAAGACCAGCACCACCACCAAAAAAACCCAGAAAAATATGGAATTCAGAATTAAAATCAAATTAAAAATAATTCCACCTGTTTTAGAAAATGTACATTTACATGCAAAGTACTTGTAGTAGTTTAATTTAAGACTCGGATACAGGCATCACTTATGGAGTCTATGGACAAAAAATTAAAAGAAATTGAATTTTTGTTACCTCTGTTCCAGAATGTTTGTTCCAAAGCATTCCAAAATGCTTTGGTACAGTGATCAAAAGTAGGTGTGCACAAACATCTCAGTGCATCTTTTGACCTTTGATTATCATATTGTTTTTTGCTCTTCTAGATGACACTCCTACTTTGTTAAATCAGAATTATCCTCCTGTCTCATGCGGGTTAACTGGACCACACAGTAAAACTTCAATGTTATTACTGAAAATAGAGTACATAATGAGAAAAATGGAATGCTGCATGCCAGTGCACTTGACAAGAGTGAGGAAGGCACACTTGCAGGGCTTAGCTGGCCCTATTGCAGGATGTCCCTGTGAAGGGAGGAGCCTGAGGTCAGACGACATGTCTGTAGGGCACAGCAGGGAAAGCAGCCAATATTGCTTGAATGAGAAAAGTGCTGTAAGTTAATCTTCAATATTTGTTGGTAGTAATGCTGTAAATGTGGCCTTCCAGTTGCTATGGTTACAAGCAGACTTTCATACAGACTGGTAACAAAAAAAGTGCCCTCCAGTTATTTGTTGCCTGTTTCACACGTTCCCCACTTTTCATAATGATTTATTCCAATTGCCTAGCACTTCTCATAGAAATATTCATCACCGTCTGGGGCTCAGTTTTTCATTCTTCTTCAGCTTCCACTAATAATTCAGGACATTGAAGAACTGAAACAAATAGTAATGCTTTAACATTTTTTTTTAAATATAGCAATTGCCTGGATGTTAACAGGCTAATTTTGTATAAAATGTAGGGTTTAAGACAGGATTTCAGCCATTCGTGACTTCTCTTTTTCCTTTTTCACTCTATACATAAATATGTTAATTAATCATTAACAAATTAATCTCCTCATCTAGCTTTTCAGAACTCTTTGTCAGCCTCTCTGCCTATTGCAGAGCACATAGACAAGACTGTAAACTAAAGTAGAGCTGACTTGACTATTTCCAGTTCACAAAATTAAAAAACTGCAAAAACATAAACCAGGAGAAGTAACTGAAGCTTTGTTTTTTCCCTGAGACACTGTAATGACCTACCATATATATTATTACTAGGCAAAGTACCACAAGGTCTGTATCATAATTTTAAGCATATAGGAAGGGCATAAGCTTTTTAACTACAACAGATAAGTGGATTTTGTTCCCTAATTTGGTCCCTGGACTGAACATTTACCCTGGACAGAAGAAATTCTGTGACTCTAGAATCTTTCTCTGTGCATTAGTATAGCTTGAGAAAGAAAAGGGACAGCCTGACAGTCAAGATTCAGATTTTTCACGAGCATTTCATTGCACAGAGTGACTAAAGCTACAGAAACCATTCAGGTAACATCAGGTCAGCTTCAAGCCATGACCACCTCATGAGCAAATGAACAAACTGTGTGTCTTCCCAGGACCGTAACATGTCCCAGGAGAGTCTGACTGGGTAAGGTACTTCCTCTCTGTTCCTTCAAATGCAATGCAGATTTGTCAAAAAGTGGCTTCTGGCACTGAGAGAGCCAGAGAGAGCTATTTGAAGTCCTCAACGTGTATCTTCACTGACAACCCTTCAGTACCACTCCACACGCAATCTACTATCTGTAATTGTCTCTCGACTTCAGTAGTTGAACATCTGTCTGCTGGGGATAATAGCATTTCTAAAGTTAATCTGTATTTGCACAAGCTCTACAGAAGCTGTTTATCAAAGCTTATTAGATGCTTGAATTGCTGAGTCTGTCATGTGGCTTTTATTTTTCTTTAATTATTAGCAATATAGCAAGTAATTTCCTTAGCAGAAAGAAATCCCCTCTGTATTATTATAATTTTATAGTAGATGCAATAGCAAGTGTTGGTGATTTGACAGTGTCCTTCTACATGTTTTAAACACTTCCTTCACAGCAGGTTCTTGTTTCATGAAACACAGTCTTTCCCACTGCATTTTTTTTGCATCACTCTTTCCACTGCAGATAATACTTGTTGGAGTGGAAAAGCACAGTATATTAAAGTTATCACACTCATCCCCTGGGCAAAGTTCAAGGTGAATCAGCAGATTGCTTTTTGTGGGGAAACAGGAGAAGCTCCATTCAGTGCAGCACCCATTGCATATGTCAGTGCCTGTGGGTAAACACTGGCACAAGGCCAGAATGGGAAGGGGATTTTGACCCAATCCTTTGAGGACTAAAGACCACTGCAGGGGGAAACATGAAGCCAGGTCCTTCCAGTCACACGTGAAAGCCAATCATCAAAGGGAAAGCTTTCATTTTGTTTTTGCTCTGTATAAGTCCACACCTGTAATTAGTCACTGGTGCATTTTGCACAGGTCTGGGTTGTCAAGAAGTGTTTTGAATTCCTTTCTCATTTTCTTACCATCCTATTTACCTCTCAACATAGGCTCAACTTCCATGCCAAATGAAGTTCCTTAAAGTCATAACTTCTGAAGGTGTTTTGACTGTTCTGGCAAGTTTTATGCCATGATTTGAATTGAAAAGAAAATTATGATTATTATTGTTACTTTGTTATTATTATTATTATTACCCCTGAAAAGAGAACTGGCTTTACTATTGCCTAGGATGGCTGGGAATGTAAATTTCAGGAAGCTGACAGGACTCCTATGAAATCTCAGCTAGATTTTAAAGATGCTGTTTTCATAGGGAGCAATGTCAGTACTGCTGCCTGTCCCATCCAAGGAATGAGTTTCACTACTGGAACAGATGACAGCAATGAGGCAAATAACAATTGTGTGATGACCTGTATTGTAAAAATCAAATCTCCTGCTTGCCACATAGATTTTGACGTAGCTCCAGAAAACTAGCCTCTATTTCTCAGGATTTCTGTTTTCCATTTTGAGCATCTATGGCTTCAAATACCTTTCTTGATCTATTTTTCAACCACTATTTAGCATCTTCTGAAAAGAGGGTTGTTTAGCTGGTTTTTAAAATATTGACCAAAAAAACCTTTGACCAAGTCAAATAGACAGTGTACTATTAATGCATAAAGATGTTTATACTCAGTCTTTCAGACTGGGTCCTGAAGTAGAAAGAACTTGAAAATAAGTAGTCCATGGTTCCTTTTGCAAGAGCTGTGCGACTTAAGAGGTCTTCTCACTTTTGTCCAAACATTGACAAAATGGCAGCATCTACTCAATCCTGTCTTATCAGAGGGGAGGAGTTTTCAAGACATTCTTTGAACACAGGTAGAATAACAAATTACAGGAGAAAAACTGAGTTGTGAAGTTGCTGTAACAGTTCTCCAGTATATACTGGTAAACTAAAGGCTGCTGTCCCTCAATGAAGGATGTGCAGAGTGCCTGTCATTTACCACAAGTGTGTGCAATTATCACAGGATACACATGAACCTATCAGGAAGTGTCTTATATGATTGCAAGTTCACATTTGATTCAACTTCTTGATTGTGGTATCTGGACCCACATGAAAATTTGATATTGCTTTACCAAGGAAAACGGTTGTCAATGTGATGCTGTCCCTGTCTTTCATGTGAGTTAATGCTTTTATCTTCTGATAGCTAAATGATTAACTCCTGTCATTGGTATGCTGCTTGTATGTGCTGGCTGACCTTTAAAATAACAATGAGAATTTCAAACTCACTCCTTATTAATACAACTCACACTTCAACTAGGAAATGAGCGGAAGCAATTTATACTTATGGCAGAAGGTGACATACGTGTTCCTGCTACAGAATTTCCAAAATATTCCAGCGACATATGAGAGGCTTTTTTGTATCATTTCCCTGCACATTTTTCCTGTCTTTGTGGTAATCAACACAACTTTCAATGTGCAAGGAACAGCAGAAAGTATAGGTAGATGGGAACAGAAAAAAAACCCCCAATGTTTAGTAACATCAATAATGGAAATTGCAGCTGTGGCTGGGCAGAGGACATCAGATTTTACAAGAATTTGTCGTTTTCCTCTGTTTGGGAAATTAGGTGGTTGCATATCTGAAGAGCTGGGGAAAAAAAAAAAAGCTAAAATGAGAGAAGGCTGAAAGACAATGTTGGGAATTGCAAACAGAAGAAAATAATATATGCCAAGTTTTGGACAATTTGGACACTTACGTTAACAACTTTCATTTTCAGACAATCTTAAATCTTAAAAATAAGGGGATGTTAGAACAATGGTTTTCTATTCATCATGAATAATAAACAGAATAATTTAAGATTCAGATATCTCAGGTTTGCAAATTAGTTCTCATGGTGAGTCAGAAGGCAGTGACCAAAGCAAAATTATCATGCAAACCGATGCAAGAATGTGGTAAATCCTTCACGATGCTCATAAATCACAGGGATTATTGCTGTGCCTATTTCCCTGAACTTTTGTTCTTTCAAGTAATTTGATTCATCTCAGTCAGCCGGCAGCTATTTCACCAGTAAAAAGTACCTGAAACTTCAGGGTTTTTTTATTCTGTGTCTGTGAATGGGAGGTATGCACGCATACCTACGTGTGTACGTGGAGATTGCTTACAGCAGTCCCCACTGATCATCACTCAGTCACCTGGCATTTCCAAGTTTAGACAACCATGGGCCAAAGAAAAGACAAGTCCATGATCAAAAAGTGGAAATCCTTGGTCAATACAAGCAAGGAACAATACAAGCAATGGCAACAAGTCATTCATGTAGAGAAAAAGTGTTTGTGTCCCCCCATACATCACCAGTCACTACTGATCAAGTCTAATCTCACTCCAGTTTCCTTCCCTGTGCCTGGTAATCTGTGAGGAACAAATTCAGTGCTCCAGTCAAACAGAACATAGCAGGGGTAGGGATGCAGAGTGACATGTAAGAGTTTAAAAGAGGGGAAAATGAATTAATTCTGGGGTCAATTTGCCAAATCTCAAACTATGTAATCTAAAAAGTGTATTTTATGGAAAAGTAGTTTTTTGAGACCAAGCTTTCCAATGCAGATGAACATTTTGAATATATATAGAAAAGAAACAGAACTCAAAATGTGGCAACACAAAACTAAGCATATTTACTGTTCTTTGAATTTGGATTTCAATATTTTGTAGATTTATGTTCTAATAAGTGACTAAGGAGGAAAATTTTTCTTCAAATACCCCTGCTTCCACTGCTATTAATAATGAGGATTTTTAATATAGATAATGATTATGGAAATCTTTGTTACAAATATTTCCATGCAAGAAAAAACATATTGAGCTTTCTCTTTGGTTTTGAATTCTGATCCCAAAATGTAACTAGATACAACTTCCCTTTTCTTTCTTCTTGATTGATCCCTTCTGACCTCATACGAGAACAAGATAAGGAAAAGAAATCAAGATGTGGTAGAGAAATACAGACTAGTAAAAGAAACCACCAGCCATCCAACCTGAAAAAAGAAGTCATCCGAAATTGAAGGTTATTTACTTGGGATCTCTGTTTAGAAAGAAGAAAATTTAAAAGTCTTCCCTTCTTCCACTTCCCACACTAGAAAAACCTTGATTTATATAACAAATAATTTTTCCTGGTTTTCTTAACCCTTCTTTCCTATATACATTATAAATCTTCACAATTTTTTCACAAATTAATCACAAGCTTTTTCATTAAAACAAGAAATCACAGTAGGATGTCATGTGGCGTTTGATATTCATCCATGATCAGTGGAACCAGTGTGAGCCTTTTCAATGATTTCAATGAGCCCTCAAATCAAAGCCCCATGTCTGAATTGGAACTGCTTTCATTTATACACTTTGTGATAAAAATTAAGCTATACTTACATCTTAATAATGTTATGAATAAAACAGATTACAAAATCCTGCAGAGGCAGTCTGTCAGTTTTCGAGATCCTTTGATGGCTACATTAGTTACACCTTTGCTTCTGATCTGACAGCATGCTTAAACAGTCATGGCTTACCCACACACTGTGCAGGTAACCCAAGGTAAGACCTTAAGTCTTTGGAAAAATCCATATGGGAGCAGCACTCCCCAAAGCTAAAATGAATAAATCACTTTTTTAAATAGGGTTGTGATACACTTGAGAGTTGAATTTTTTAGTTCTAAAAAAATCAAATCCAAAGTCTTTATTAAAAATACATCTGCTTTAATTAGTTATGTAACTTTTTCATTATATGCCTGTGTATCAGAACAACATGAAAGGAATGGGAGCAAGGAGTGCACAGAATAATAAGAGGTGCTGGGACTGCAATACTCTTTTGAATAATTTGGCAGGTCTCTTTGCTTGGTAATGACAAACACAGGAACAGACATTATCCAGCAGCTGCAGCAATATGGCAAGTTACTTTATGAAGGTAAGTTTCATACAAGCAAAAGCAGAGCACCAACCAGTGTTATTTTAACCCACTAATCCAGGAACAAGGAAATGCTTTAAACAAGTTCATATTTTTTCCATTTTTTCAAATAATCACTGCTTTCATGAAGAAATTTCAAAATCCTTGCACTTAATTGGAAACAATGTACCCATCATGTCCTCCTTTGGTAGGGTTTCATACATCCTTCACTATTCTAATGTTCCTTCTTTCCTTTTTTTTAATTTTTTTTTTCTGTTTATTTGTTTGGGTGTTTTGTTTATTTGATTGGTTGGGGTTTGTTTGGGTTTGCTTTGCGGTTTTTTTCCTGGAAAGAAAGGAACAATCTAGGCCACAGGTGAAACCCATGGCCTTGGGGCATGGGGGGATCCATTTTCACTGCTCTTTTTCACAGTAATGCTTTTGAGCTCTTATGTCCAGTATTTCATATTGATGGGAGGTGTACCAGGGTACAGATGACTTTACAGCAGGGATGAAACAGGGATTGTGCTGGGAGCATTGAAAAAATGGACAGTCTACACTGCCTACACTACACTGAAGGAGTAAGCATGGTGGTCACATAAGCAGAGGGAATTGCACCAATACCCATCACCTCCAAATATCATTAAGTCAAACTGTGAGTGCCACAGGGAATTATGTAGGAATTAAATAGGCATAGGAATGCCTATATTCTTAGTGCCTACCAGATGGGTAAGGAGCACACTGCTCATAGGCCCTACCTACTCAGTTCTGTTCAGTCTTTGGAAATAACAATATACAAAGTCTCATCCTTTTTGTGCAGACTTTTGAGTTACATATTTTAAGTAATAACCAATGCACAGAACCCTGAAAAACCAGACTCTGCCCACCAGGGAGCTTCTGTGGGACTAATTCATTTTCTACTCAGCGTCCCAACTAAAATGTGAAGAATATAATTTAAAGAAATCTGCTGTGTTTTGTTTTTATGCCAGGGATGTTTTGTGCTTTTAAAAATAATTATTAATAATCATAAAGAAATTAGTGAATTCCAAACAAAATCTGTGAAAATTCACATTGTATGGTGTACATTTTGAAAGGAAACACTCATAGAAAGTATTTCCTTCATTTCTTCTTCTGAACCAAAACTTCATGCCAGTTTTGGCCAGCCTCACTAAATTGAAAAATTATCCTAGTTCTGCCCTTTATATTTTCTCTTGTACACCTGCAATTCATTAAAATATTTGGCTCAGCTGCAACTCTAGTTTAATTTCACAGACCCGGGAGAAGAAACATAAATGTGTATAGATCGTACTTTTAAAAGTTTTAGAAAGGAACATTTCCATGTAAGGTCTTTGTTCTCACTGCTAGAAGCTGGAGGAAAGGTTACGCAGAAGTAACAATAAAGTCAATAGGGAAGAGATATGACTGTATGCAAGTGTGATTTTTCAGCAAAAAGTTGAAATAGAGAGCACTATTTTTGGATATTATAATTGTTACGCAGAGTTTTTTAAATATATGTAAAGGAAATTTTGAGGCTGATGTGTTACTGTTTGGTTTGTAATTGCAAGTACTGTTTAAGAACAATACCACTTGTCAGCACTTTTACCCAGTAAAAGCCTGGTATTGAAAATAGCTCCACAGAACAAGCACATGGGATACATTGTAATAGATTGCAGAGCTCTCAGCTTAGGCTAAATAAGGCAATGGAATTTAGGCAACATTTTTCATTCAAGTCAGACAATTGTCATGTTTATTGAATACAAAAATTACTGAAAATTCTTCCTAGAAATCTGAAAGGGTTCTTGCACTCAGAAATTTCAGATGACAGTACTATTTTTCTTAAATCTCCCAGGCCCTTTGTAATAGCTTACTTTCACTCTAAAAGAAAAATAGCTCTTTCTGGCTAGACTTACTCTTCACATTGCTGATAAATTGCAAACTGATTTGACAATTACTCTGAATTAAAGATAGACGTGTCAAACAGATCACTTAGAAGCTGATCAAGAGAAAGTTAAAGTGTCAGGATGTAAAATAGAATTAATTAAAACTAGGAAATGGCTGTAGATATTTTTCCTATGAATAATTGTGACTCTGACTAAACAGAGACTCACAAGAATAAAAAGAGCCTCAGTCCTTCAAATAGTTTATATCTCCAATTTAAGAAAACAATACTTCACTATTTAGAGGGCTAGGAATACTTTCCAAACAAATGATTTTGTGCACCAGTTCCTCACTGGGCATGCCTCTACATGAATCCTCGCTTAGATTGAAAATTCTCTGAGGTCCTCCAACAGGACCAGCAGTACGTCAAACTCAGGAGCTAACCCACCATCCTTGCAGGATCTAGGAAAGCGACAGTTGTATTCCTGACTTAACAACTTTGCTCAGGCTCTGGCACTTGCTTTTTGATTGGCTTAAGGAGTTCTGTTGTCCTGGGCTGGGGTTTGAAAGTTGCCACCTTGGTAGATGTTTTTATTAGCACTCTTGAAGGATGAGTATCAACAGGGTACAGAAACTTAATTATTCTTGCTAAGCCAAAGCTGGTCCCCATGGAGACCCTTTTGCTGCAACAGCTTTAGCAACACATATTAGCTGGATAAATACAGCTAATGGAGCAGTCAGTCTACTGCTTTGTGAAGGATCTGTATTCAGATAAAGTAATTGTTATAAATTGTTGCATATATAAATGTATAGTTGTACACACACATTTATGTACATGTTAATCATATTAATATAATATGATTGAATATTCAGACATTTCTTCACACTGTGAGCTCAGGTGTAAGGATTCAGTTTTGTGAATTAATTTGATCTAAGCCATATTCATAATAATTTTGTTTATAATTTAGAAGATCCTATATTGTGTTAGAAAGGGATTAAAAATTGGAAGGAAACACAGAGCTATCACAATTGAGATATCATGGTTAACCTCTGTGGATATCTGTTTTCATGTTGTTGGTTCCTGAAGAAAAAGGTTGACCCTTATTACATGACCAGTGCTATACTGTAATTAAGCCCAAAGACAGTTTTGGTAGCCTTTGTTCTAACAAAAGCTCTCCAGAACGTTTTCTGTTAAGGATAAGCATTTCAGCCACTGCAAATGCAAAAGGTTTTCTCAGCATGGCATTCTGGCATGAAAGCCACACCTTTCTCATCAAGCATAAGGAGATGGTATGGGAATAGTGTAGCTAAGGAAATATAGCTCAGTTAATCCTTCAGAACATAATATACGATGGAGGAGTGTGCAGCACTCTACCTTTGTGCTATTCACAATGACTCTTTCACAGTTCAATTTGTAGCAATTCAACTTAGGATGAAAATAGGGTTTGTATTTGTTTGAATAGAAGGGATGTTTCCAGTCCATGAGCCAACTTAACGTGCTACCTTTTGAGAAGAAGCACTGAAAAAAAAAGATTACAAACTTCGGTTTGGATAAAACTTACATTGAACTTAAAATATATGGATAATCTTTCATTTATTTCTGCAAAAAGCCACAGAACTTCTGTGTGAAGCATTTTGAAAAATAACATCAGCACATACTTGTACAAGCATTAGTGCCTGTTTGTCTAGTTCTCCTGATGACCCTTTTAGGACAGAGCCAGGGAGCATAAATGACAAAGTCCCCTAATTAGGGTTGAACTGACTCATTCCATCAGCTGCAACAGAGACCTACTGATCAGTCCAAAGCATGAAATAAGTTCTCGGAGGATCCACTTGATAATTTCTAGTATGAATGAATATGATGTAACACCACTAAAACTAGAGAAGAATAACAATACTTTGAAACTTGCTATCTTCACATGCCCACACTACAGGAAAAGAAAAGCTGCTTATGCTCCAGAAGTTACCTTCATGAAATAAGTCATTTTTTCTCCCATCACAGCACTTTTGGTGAGTGTAATGCATTTCAACATGGCAGACTACTGCTTTGCAAGTCAGTTCATCATACTTCTAATGGTGTTGTATTTGATTTATAATATTTGTCTAGCATAAGTAAATCTGGCAGAAGGCAATTAAAATAAAGTTCTCTGAGTTTACGCGGGTTTCAAGCCTAGACAAAGCTTAATTAAAGTCAATCATTGAAAAAAGCACTTAGCCCTGCAGCCCTACACATTTGTCAGACATCTGAATCCTGGAAAAGGTTAATTAGAGTCAAATGAGGAAAAAGTAAACATTAAAAGTGCTTTCTGGGGTTCATTAAATTTAAATAAATCAAAATATGAAATATTCTACTTCGTAACAATGATCCACACACATCTCTCTCTGCTTGCCTACAATCACACATTTTCCAAACTTACTGAATTAGTGTACTTGGAGAGCCCGACTCTTAATTACACCAGGCCTCCATGGCTGCATTTTGACAGTGAAAAGGAAGTAGATGGAACCTTTATGCCCCGTTACATTGAGAGCAAAGCAACTTGTGTATACATATTAATTTCAAAAGCAGAATATTGTTGACAGGTTTTTTATTATTTCTTAATTCCCCTCTCTGTATCTCTTTACTCTGTAGGATGAAGCAGAGGAAGTAAACTTAGGAATCCTACTATAACTCTTCAAAGTAAACCTTCTAAGTGAGGGCAAGTTGTGGCCTTGGACCAACAAGAATTCCAACAATTACTGCCTATTGATTCAGCCAAACAAATGAGAAATAAGTGGAGCTTCCTGAAAGAAGAACATGAGTGCTAGTGGTCTCCTGCTTGCACAAGTTTTTGGGGGCAGAAGATCCTGAAAATAAAATCCATGTGAGACAGGGAATCTCATGTACTCTGTTCTTGAGGAGGAAAGGAGCATATAAAATTGAGACTACAATTAAAAACCAAAAATATACTCGTTTTGGAAGACAGTTGTTAGAGAAATATACCCACTGTATGTCTTGGAGGAGGCAGAGAAGGAGTGTCCAAATCTCTGGGTTTCTGAAGCAGGTATCTTCATAAGGATTTTAAGTCCCTGTTGTCCACTGGAAATTAGTATCTCATCATAGCATTTCTTTGAACATGTCAGCTCTTTTTCTCCCTTGAACAAACTAGATTCTTATTGAAGTAAAATATTTCAAAATTATCCTACCTACCAGTTAGCTTGGTAGACAGCTCCAGCTGCAGTGACAGGCGAGCAAAGTACATAGGTTGCACTTGGAGCACCATTTGCTGTAAAGCAAATAACTTTCATTTGTATTCATCATGTCAACAAACATTCTGCGAAACACTAGGTAGCCTGTCTTCTTCTTTTGTCTGCATTTCTTGATAACCTCTTATTTTGTTCTTCCTTTGCAGTGCTCACAGTGATTACAAACCAGTCAGGACACCTTCATAAAAAAACCCACCAAAAATGAGTTTCTGTCTCACTTACACAGGTCCAAGTATCACCCCCTTTTAGAAAATTTGCAGACCCACAGATACAAATGCTACAAATATGTCTACAAGAAAGCAGAAGAGGAGGGAGGCTGCCCTTCATCTAGTAGAGGACCTCAGCCTCCTTGGCCTATCACACAGAGAGAGATTCATTGTGCTTCTATGCCATCAGCACAGGGCTGCCATCTGCGCGGAGCAGTACAAGGTCCTGAAGGTTTTGTCTCACAAATTATAAAGCTGGAAAACTCCACTTCTATTTCCTCCTCCACAGTTCAATGGGAACTAGAGTGCTCTATGGAGACATTCATTGAACCTCGACCACACTATTTTTGCTGATGAAGTACTTATCACATCTTCAATTAAACTGTTGAAATGTTCAGATATCACCATTCTCTGCAAACAACTAGCTCAACTTTTCCTATATTAGTAACAGTATGATCCACATTTCATCCTTATGTACTCAGTAGCTGATAAAATATTCCATATGCCAGGATGAACAAATACAGCCTTCCATTAATTCACAGCTGGTTGCCACATCCAGATATGGTAATCACAACAAGAAAGGTGAAGAGAAGATTAAAATGAAGATCCAGAAATGTGGTCAGAGAACTTGAAAATCAGCCTTTCTGCGATCATGATGTTGTTGAAGTAGTTGGTTGTATTCTGTGCCTTAAACAAGTTGAGATACTTCATCAGTCTGGTTCATACAGGATGCAAATGTTGGACAGAAGACGTTTAGCAATATTGCCATTATTTTTATTGCAAGGATCAGTGTCCAGCAGTAGAAATCAAAAAAATTCAACTGATAAAGTGGAACGGCTTATCAAAAAACAGATTTGGGCTTTACAGGCTATATTTTTAAAAATACACTTCTTATGCAACCTCACAGAGATTTTTGGCTTCAGGACTGCCTGTCTCTACTGTTGTGCTTTCTAACTGTCAGTAAATCCAAATTTCATCCTCTTCTTTATGAACTATGAAATCTCATCTCATTTCTGTCTCTTCATGCTGTTTCTTTTTTGTGATTTGACTTCAGAATCCTTTTTATTATCCCAATACTCTTCTCATAATGCTTAAGTTTTAACATAATTATGTTAATCAGAGCTTACAATTTTCAATTAACTACTTACAGAGNATATTATCCCAAAATTCTTCTTTAATCAGAGTTTGTGATTTTCAATTAACTACTTACAGAGGGTCAGAAAAAAAACTTCCTGCTGGTTTTTTTTAATTTGTTTTCTCATCTTCCTCTGAAGCATCAGTGGCTGACAACATAAAAATAGAACATTTAGCCCACTACTCTGAAGAAAATTTGTGTCATTTGTGTGTCTGCTGGCATACTCAAGTCTGACCAATTGGACAGCACTTTCTTTCCTTGTCATGATGGTGGATCATAAGGTTAATTTATTCAATCTCTTGGCTTTCTGGTGCACTAGAAGATACATCTCATCCACTGGAATTATCTTGGTCTAATTTGTCTTATCATTTCATAGAATAATATAACCATAAAATCATAGGATGGTTTGGGTTGGAAGAGACTCAAAGATCATATATTTCCAGCTCCCTGCCAGGGACACAGATGCCACTCACTGGATCAGGTTTCTCAGAGCCCCATCCAACCTGGTCTCACACACTTACTGTGATGGGGCATCCTGCTCACTTCTCTGGAAAACCTGTTCCAGTGCCTCATCACCCCTGAGTAAAGAATTTCTTCCTAACATCTAATCTAAGCCTGTCCTCTATCAGTTTAAAACCATTGCTTCTTGCCCTGTCACTATCTGCCCATATAAAAAATCCTTCTCCCTCCTTTTTATAAGTCCCCTTAAGGTACTGACGTGAGCTCTCACCCAGAACCTTCTCTTTTCCAGACTGAACAACTCCAGCTCTCTCAGCCTGTCTTAGTAAGAGAGGTGCTCCAGCCATTTGTTCATTTTTGTGGCTTTCATCTGGACTTACTCCAGTAGGTCGATGTCATTCTTTTGCTGAGGACCCCAGACCTGGATGCAGCACTCCAGGTGGGGTCTCACCAGAGCAAAGCCAAGGGGCAGAATGTCCTCCCTCCACCTCCTGGCCATGCTGCTTCTGATGCAGCCCAGGACATGATTGGTTTTCTGAGTTGCAATCATTCATTGTTGACTCATGTTCAGGTTTTAATCCTCAAGAACCCCTAAAGCCCTCCCCCATGGAGCTGGTCTCAGTGAATTCTTCTCTCAGTCTGAACTCTTGTCTAGGATTGTCCCAAATCAGGTATAACACCTTGCACTTGAATGTGTTGAACTTCATGATGTTCTCCTGGGCCCTCTCCCCAAGTCTGTTCAGTCTGCCCTCTGGATGGCATCCCCTCCTTGACATGTCAACTGCACCACTTCCTTTTCATTGGAGACACATTGGTCAGAAACTGGACTCATCTATTCCCTGTCTGTAACACACTTTTTGAAAACTGAATTATCTGGCTTAGCTAGAAAAAGGCTTTATGCTTCATTTAAGAGAATCGGGCAACTTGAATATCTTCTTGATACATAGATAAAATAATCTGAGTTAATTGCACCTAGAGGGCCTAAGTTCAGTGTATACATCCAACTTTCTTCCTTGTGTATGCAAATTGAACACCTCCCACCATTCTCTATAAACCATGGATTTTAGCCTTTTGTTTATTCTTACAGCTTTTATCTACATCTCCTGCAACTTTTTAACAACCCTGTTGAATTGCTGACAACAAATTTGGCACAGTATCTTTATAATGTTTTCACTTCTTCCTGTGTCTGCAAGGTAATGCCTTTGCTGGTAGTTTACAGTCTAAGTGCTACCAAGAAAAAAAAATAAATCCATTAAGCATTTTCTAACCGGCAGATGCCATGGAAGGGATGGTTTATACAACCTTCATCAGGGAGAAAATCACAGTTCATTATCCACTAGGAGTCAACACACAAAAATACCCAGCACAGAGAGATAATAAACTTGAAGAGAAAAAAAGAAGAAGAAATTGAGAGTCAAGACCTCCCTGACAGGAACACTCTTACCAACAAGAAACTAGGGAGCATGAGTGTATTTAATACAAAGAGGAAAACATGCTGTTTACATTTTAATAAAAGCACTAAGTAAAGTCTGGTAAATAACGTGTATAAAAAGGGGCCAGAACTGAGTGATTTTTGAGAAGTGTCAACGTGTAGAATCAAAGTGGAATGCCAAATCTGAAATGCAGCAAGTTGAGAGTTATGGATATGTAATAAGTGACAGATGATAATGTGCTGGTAAGCCTTGCCACGGTTACAAAGTGGTTCAAGCAGCCGAAAGGAAAGGATTTTTTGTGTATAATGACAGGTTTTATTCTGTAATCAAACTTAAGAGAAAATTAATATTATTGCAATTTTGAGTAGTCCTGAAGGTAAACTGAATGAAGGAAAGAGGATAGTACAGCATGGTAATTCAGTAGGTTGGTAGCTAATTTTCTCTTTTCCCAAAGGTCTAAAAAATATGATAAGTCAATTCATTTTGGACAGCCAGATTCCCGCAGCATCTCTGAAATTTTGCAGCCAAATTACTTCCAGTCTTTCTGAATAAATGTGCTTCTGTGTTTTGGGACATTTTCATTCCTGTGAGCAACACTTCCAGAAAATGCTGGTAAAAGAAAGAAGACAACACAACTTTATGGCGCTTTGGTTCTTCAGCAAGTGGGTGTTTGCAGAGACCTAACTACCTAACTGCAGTGGTTAATTTAACTTTATGTAAAAAGCCTTTACAACAATATAATAATATCTTTGCAGAATAATAAAAAGCCAGCTGTACCTGTCAGCATACAGAACAGCATGACACTGTCCAGAAGACACAGGGATTCCAGGATCTCCCAAGCTGAAGCCATACCTGTAACATTCACTTGTTTGTGTAGCTTTGGGAAGACAAACTACTCTTTCTGTCTTTCAACTACATTCACCTGAATCAATTCACACCAGGAAAAAATTACACAGTCCAGCACTACTCCAGTGTATTATGGTTCAAGATAATGGTTTTCATTTGCTCCTTCTCTGCCCCTGCTTGGTCCTCACTGCAGTCACACAGTAGAACTATAGCATGCTGGGAGAAGGGAATACTTTTGCTGCTGCTACAGATAGTAATGAGGAGGGACAGATGGAACAAATTATATTGAGTTTGCATATCTGTGTAATGTCAGATATTGAAATCAACAGGGAGCTTGTTCCATGGTTGTAAACATGGCTCTTTGAACCTTCTTTGGCAGTACTTGTTCCTGAGAGTGAAGCATGACCATGCCCTGCAGCACTTCAGATCTTGATCTCATTCCACTGCTAAATAAAAGCATCAGAGCTACCTTTGTGTGCCTGTGCTCCAGCCCAGAACCATGTTTGTGGAGTGTCTCCACGCATCTGTTCGCATATGGAATCAGAGTGATGGTCTGGAACTGCAGAGAAACAGAATTCAAACAGGAAGGTCTTGTTGACCTAAAGATTCAACTCGCTCTAGGTCAACAATAGTGAACAGGGATAAAAACTCATTTCAGACTAACTACATTTAGCAGCTGCAGTCTTTCTTCATGAAGTGTGTCATCTGAATAGTCTCCCATAGCAATGGCAAAAGACCATCAGAAAGGACTGATTTTATTCTATTAAGTTATTTGCAATTAAAGCATTGGGCCAAACACAACACACCTTCTTCCTTTTTTCCTTCTTCCACGACCAAAGTAGTATTCTGTCAGGCAAAAATATCTTTTTCCCTCTGTTTTTCGTTTCTGGTGATTATTAAATCCAAAGAAATAGGCTTTCCACTTGAATTCAGAACTTTAATAAACATGATGAAGTATTTAAAAAAAATTGGGCTATCAAATAAAAATTCAATGATCTTCATGTCTGAATTCTTTCTAACCACACTGCAAAAGGTGCTACCTTAGTAGCTTACAAGGATTAAGTATGAGAAGGCTACTGTTTGTATATAAATGCATCATTAATTACATAAACTCTTAGCTGAAAGATTAATAACATCAACTTTGTGAAGTCCATTATATATATAAAAACATAAGTAACTGTTTTTTATAGTAGACTAGGTATTCTGGTTTAACATAAATCATAAAAGCAAAGACTTAAAAGTTTGTTTCCAACTAGATATTAAAATATTAGATCAGTGTACAATTAGAAAAATACATCAGGATCAGAAAATTCAGTAATCTGCTTTCTTTTATGTGTCACTTTGTTTTAGATGCCTAGGCATATATTTCCTTGAGGAAAGAAAATGCATGTTTGTAATAGATAAATTTTGAAAGATATTGTAGTGCTGCACTGGTCCTTGAAAGGAAAATTACTAAGAATTTTGTGGAGGTCTGTGATGAATCAGCTGGTTGTGTCACTCTTCTTTTGTCTTGTTTTCACCCATTAATTACATTAAATTTTAACGATATCAATCAAGACAGCTGAACTGATCTGCTATGCACCAGCTTAAATTCAAATTGTTTTGTAGTCTTCTATTCTTTAATGAGCAATTACAGCATTTGCTGCAGGAATACCTTAATGCCCAAGAAAATTTTAAGAGTTTTTCTTTTAAAAAGTGCTACAAACAGTGAGGAATTTCTATGATGCAAAAAATTCCATCGTCCGTTATCAGGGGAATCAAAAATCATGACCAGATTTTGAAACGGTTCCCAGAACAAAAAGATTGAGCTACTATCTACTGAGTACACAGGATTTAATGAAAATTCACCACATATTTCAGCAGCCTCATGGATATCATTGGCACTAGAAAATTACACCTGAGAATGTACCTTCCTTTCAACGTGTCTATGCAGTGCTCTAAACACTAATTTAGTGAAGGTAACACATTCCAAATTAAGCAAAACCAGCTTCAGATTGACTTGCCTATCTAAAGACAAATACTATCTTAACAAGAGCCTCTGGTTTATGACAATTCCAATCTGCCTTCACATGTCAGCCCTAAGAGTATCCATGCCTTTGCTGGTGGCTGGATTCCTTAGGGTGGTGCCATCCCCAGACACCCTATCTTCCTCTTTCATGCAGAATGGTTGTGCTGAGGCTGATACCAGAAAGTATTTTGATGTGATAAATAGTAGCCTCACATAAGAAAAAAATTCTGCTATAAAAATAATTCGTGCCCAGATTTTAAATTAAGAAGTCATAGGTTTTTAAGAAGCCACACACCAGGGTGAAGGAAACCAAGCTCTTCATTATCTCCTAGCTGGACTCTCTCTTCATTTGCCACAATACCTAGGCTGTGAACCGCACAGTGAAAATGATTTGCATATCACCTCTCCAGGTGTTTCACTCTGCAAGTTTTATAAACACTGAAAAGAAAACAGAGTTGCTTTACAAGGGCGAAGTGAAGAATAAAATTGTGCTTGTGCAGACTGTTGGATTCTTGCTGAAACCCTGCAGCTCTGGGCCCAGGCCCAGATACAAGTCTCAGGAAAAGCTTTGTTGGAAGGAATCCTCTAGAACAGCTGCTGTCACTGACAGATGTGCCAACACAGTAACCAGAGAGTCAGTTTCCATAGTGATTGCAAACTTTGCTTCTTCCTTCGTCCATGTCAATAAGCAGGCACTGACTTGCTCCATATCAATGCTACATGCATATGTCTTTCACGAGCAGCAGTCAATGGATATAAACATAGAAGCTAAACTGACACCTGTGGCATACCTCATCTGTGTCAAGTCTCCTCAGGGAAGAAAAAAAATATTTTCTCTTATCTCTTCCTCAATATACTATTATTTTAAGAGCCATACCATTTCTGCCTTTTTTATTATTTCAGACTTCTAAGGATACCAAACATTTTCAAAAGTTGCAAAACAAGGTGAAATTCGTGTTAAGTGGCATGAACAGCAGCAACAAAAAAATACGTTGAAAATTGAAAAACCATTGTGCATTTAGATAATCATATTGCAATTGATCCAAAGCTGTTACTACAATACCTTGCAAGCTACTACAAGACCTTAAAGTATTCATTGCCTGTATATGGTTAGTCCAGTGCACATCTATTTTTCTGTAATGCTTACTAAATGTTATCAGATGTGTCTTGATCTTTAGACCTGCTCTCTCTTTTCTCTTTATCCTTAATCTCCCTTTCCCTTTTTCTCTTCCTCTTTAATTTATACACACATGCTTATATGTGTGCTATTTCAAAGAACTGTACCAAATTATTAAAGTCAGGGTCACACATATCAACAGGATTATTTGGAGTTGAAAGAATGATCCACAGTGAATACTCTTCTCATGTGTAGCTCTCATGTGTACTCTTCTAATGTGTAGCATAGGTGCTAGAATGCAGAAATATAAAATGTGACAAGTGATGTTAGGAGATGGCAAAGTGCAGACATGTTATAAATAATAATGGGGATTGTTTGCAAAATGTTCATAATCTGAAACTGAAAATACCTGCGGTGTTGCCTAATTCTATTTGAATTGATAAGAAACATGGATGGTTTCTTAGTGCTTGAGTATCTGAGGTCAATTTGTAGATTTAATAATCAGCTTCATTTCAAAGAAAATCACAGTATCTTTTATTTTGCTCTTGTTGATCTGTGCTTGATAATTGTATCGAGACTCATTAGGTTTCTGTTCAGTTTCAGTTTCAGAGAAATGCTTTTGAACTTCAGGAAGCTTTAAGCAGGAGATAGATTATCTGATTCTGGTGTTTGAGGTGTGAAGTATGGAAAAACAAGAACTTCAAAAGTTCCCAGGTTACATGCGAGTAAGGCGACATGCAGGCAATTACTCACATCAGCAATGTACCAAGAGCTTCTCCGTTGGTGTTGAAAGGAAAGTAGCTGCTCACAGTGCCATTGTCTCCTCCAAACCCCACCCTCCGTGGCAAACACAAAAAGGCCTCTCCTGGTTACTTCTTGATCACTTCTGAAGGTCGGTGGTTGGAACAGTGAGCCCTCACTCAGTTGCCCACTCCCTGGAGTTACCAGGAATGTACGATCTATGTACCAAAATATCCTCAGGACACTCCACAGAAAGCCATTTGGGAACTCCAGTGGGGTAATTGGATGACCCTGGAGAGTTTCTGCATGTTGTCCTTGAGAGGTCACTTTCCAGTTCCCTACCTGGGAAGAAGATACTGAAAGAGACTGGACGTCAACAAAGTTAGAAAGGAGCTGAGAAGTGTTCACAGCCATGAACTGCAGAAACCTCAATTTCCTTTAATCCTTCTTCCAATGTCTAGTTCAGGTACAGGTAGTTGCACTTGCAAAGTAGAAAGTTTTGCTACAAGTTGGGAAGTCACTTAATTGGAAGTAAAAGTGGAAGAAAAAATAGACCTGAACAGATTTGTGGGTAATAGAATACTCTGGGGCTCTGAACAAAACCCCAAAAATTGCAATCCTAAGGTGGGAAATAAAGTGTTTTTCAGACTAAATGAGAAAAACAATGTTTTATGTAATTTTTGTGTAAAACCTCATTTATTCACCTTATTCACCTCCTAGAAAAATTTTCTCCATCTGCAACAGGTGTGAGGAGAGGCTGTGAAGATAGAAAGGGGCATTAAAAGCCTATCTTATGCAAGACAGTGAAAGTGCTTAACTTTGTCACCTAAAAAAATGAAGGCTGAGAGGAGATACTATTGCAGCCAATAAATATTTCAGCAGGTAAACATTAAGGAGAGAGAGGAGGTCAGTGTTAACACAAAATTATATGACTGTGAATTGGCTATGAATTATTATCTTGCTAATAGCTAGAGACAGTAAAAAGCAAAATATAACCCAGAGAATATGTCTTTGTTGATCTGGGCAGTATTTTTTTTCATTAAATGAAAAGATGATAACAAGATTTGTGACAGCTTTGTGTATTATCATGTGAGAGAGCCCTGCTGCTATATAAGACTTTATTTTGCAATCCTTCAAAATGTGATTTTTGACCCTTTATTTCTGTCTCTAGTGTCAGCCTGGTGAATGAAATGTGTTCAATTGAAATTAAATTCTGGTTAGAAATCAGTAACCTTATTCAGGATTCAATTTCATTAAGGATTTCTACATAGGTATTACCTTCCTATGAAATTATCATTACCAATGGTCTAGACTTGAAATCCTTTGTATAACAAAGTGTCTTCTAACCTGTAATCAAGTAGAGCAGGAGTCCTCTTGATTTCATTCTTTGATTGAGCAATCATGTTTTGGTTCACAGACTAGTGCTATTTTGTTCAAATGTCATCCCTTCCTATACATAATTCCTTCAGAGCATCTCCTACTTTTTCTCACTGTAATAAAAACCCCATGTATTATGCCACTGTATCACCAGTGTCAAATGAAGACATTCACTTATTCATAGCATCCAGTTCTATCTCATATACAAATATTTTATATATATGTTGCATAGCTGGCTACTTCCTTTTGCACTATAGACTAGTATTGTTCTAATCTTTAGCTCAGCTGGTATTTATTGTGTTGGCTGATGTTAATGACAAAGCCAAGAATAAATTAATCAGTGCAGCCACTTTACCAATTCATCACACGACAACTTATTCAATTTCATTAATGATTTACTTACTCACTTGGAAACTTGCCTTTTACAATAGTAATATTAAAGGCCAAACCTAAAACATTAATCCATAAAGGCATTTACAATTTTTCCAGCCAGTACCCACTTAAAAAAAAAAAAAGAGTAAGAAGCCCCACCCAAAACAATTATAAAATCCCCACTCAAATCCACAAATTGCGCCCTACTTACTCCTTCCAAATCTTGCAGTTCAGCTGGAAAAGGATCATTTTGGCTTCTCCATGCCTATGACTTGGGATGCACCTGTGAGCAGAGTGATGGAAAGCACCCTTGGGATAATAATGTCTTTTCAGTAACCAGAAAAGTCCTCCCTCATCCTCAGGCTGTTCACTAGCTTACACACAGAACAGCTTTTAACTACATAAGTAAGATGTGTTTTTTGATTTAAAACCGAGTTGATATTCTGGCATTGATGGACTCCAGGAGTGAGCTGTAGCATATATACAGCTCTGTCCAAAGCACATGCAGATATTGCCAGATGTTACTGTGAGGTGGATGTATTAATGAAAAGTGTTGTGATGTTATTTTGCAGGAAATTTGCATTTGACAGTCTGGAAATTCTTTCAAATTCCAGGCATAAGTTAAGTGGCATACTAACACTGAAGAATTCCTTTTACCTGTAAAACGGCCTGTCTAGTTTAGCTGCCTCTGGCTTGCAAAAGCTGGTACAAAAACCAGTGCACACACCTACCACAGCCTTTACTTAATCCCACATACTGACAACTCCTCAGTCTCACTGAAAGAAGAATTTGCAAAAATTTTTGCAAATGGGGAAATGGGAGCATTGAGAAGTAGGTGCAGTTTTCCCTGCAGTCTTGGACTTCCATGCTGTTCTGAAGAATCTCTGAATTGTAAATGAAACATTAGTGGATTCAGGTTCCTCGAATTTGCCATATTCTACCCAGAATGATTTCAGTGTGCAAATTCCCCCAGTTTAAATGAAGAAGATCACAGTACTATTGCTAAGTATAATAACACATGTACAAAGAAGAAATTATGTACATCAATATTTAGTCATAAAAAATACTCAGCATATAAAAATAGTACAGCTGTTAAATCAGAAGCTTGACGGGCAAATGAATTAATGGAAATTAATAATAAGCACAGAATTAAATTACATTATCATTATTTGACAGGAATTTGTTCAGAAGTCAGGGAGACTGGTAACATCTAGGCTTGAGAAAAAAAGCTTTCATTTTCAACATTGTAAAATACACAAGACTAAGCATAAATTTGCTTCTGAAAGCACTACTAAAGGAATAGCTCATTGTTATTTTTAAAGGCAATAATAATTTACATCTGAGTATCATTCAGGAATGATGCTAGAAAGAAAACCAATATTGAAATGGTCCTATGAAGATATCCTTGGTCATGGTAGAGGAATATGCAAGAATGTCCACTGTCTAGAGCTATATTGTTATTAGATGTGGTTTTTGAAACAAAACAGTCAACTGCTCTGACAATGCCTGGTCTTTTTATCCTTTTTTTCCCTATGATAAAAACCCCTACCCAAAATCAAGAGACAATTTTCAGCCTTATTTCTACCTTTACCACAACCGTTGTCTGCCTCCTTAGGATCACACAAAAGAGCCCTTATTTCATCCCCTAATGCAGACTTAGCAACCTCTTTGTCAGGGTTGCCAAACTTGCAATAATGATGCCCTCAGCTCCTTCCAGCCTGATGATGTTGGAAGACATCACTGTACATCACAATTCAGGAAGACAAAACTGGCAGTGCAGCACTAGGATGCTGAGGCTCCATGTGCAATAGGCCACTTTTCACTTTTGCACAAGAGTAATAACGGTGGCAAGCATGGTAGCATGGTAATCCCACTTCAGTTTTGGAGACAGGAAGGAGCCAAAGAGGTGGGATGTGTAATGCTGTGGGCAGAGGGAAATTGTCCTGCTTTTTGCAGCTTGAGGCAACTCAGAAACACCACTTGGTCAGTCTCATCCTGCAATGAATGAACATCGTAACAATAGCCTATTGCCCTCCCAAAAAGTAGTTCTAGACAGGAAGCTTTGCCCACTCACTGTCTAAGAAGTAGTAGATGAATGGAGCTCTGAGATGGCAAAAAAGTAAACAGCTTGCTGAAGGAAAAACAGAAAATGGATACTCTCCAAAAGAAACAGATCATACCAATGAGTTCCAACATTTTCTGGATCAAAATCCAAAATTTGGCAGATTTCCCTACTATAAATGCCTCTAAAAGCATTGCAAAAATTCCTGTGTGGAAGTTCTAGTAAAACAAAATTGACATTCTCTATTGGTGTCAGCTTTTCCTTTATATTTTCTTACTTCCTTCCATATGCAGCCTCACACTTTCAAAAGTTACTTTAAATATTTATTACCATGATTATTGTTGTTTATTTAAACTTTCAAAAAGACAAACAGTCATCATGAATTTTTTGTGATGTATGTGGCAAAACTGCAAATTTTCCCAGTGCTGAATATCATACCAGTAACATCTGCCATGACTACAATGCTGTTCTTTTCTGGAGAGTTAAGTTATCATGCAGAAAGACAGAACATCATGTAGGCTGAATAAAGACAGGACATGCTTATGTTAATGTAATACTCAACCATTTTTCTTTGAAAATTCTCAGGGAAGTGAAGATGTAAATAGTAGCAACCAAGCTCTATTATCTGTTCTTGAAATGAGACCCTTTAACTAGTAGATTTGCCACCAACCTAAAGAACAATGGCTAAACAAAAGTGTTTGTAAAGTCAACAGCTAAAAAATGTCAGGCTTTTACAAGACAATTTTGAAAGGTTGTGAGGTATTTGTGAAACGTTGTTTAAAATTTATATGTTACTCAGCAGACTGCGGATAGAATAGGACATAAATAGTTTAAAAGAAGACTTCTGGTCCTCTAAGAGGTGAGACAGAAGTCTTTTATTTATTCCTCAGAAAGAAAGCTTTGTAACTATAACAAATGCCAGATGAGACAGCACGATTCAAGGAGTAAAGAGTCTGACAGGACAGGAAAAATTAATCTAGGCTTTTTACAGCACAAGAGCCCTCTTTCTGCACTGACTGGAAAGATACTCAGGCTTGTAAACCAAATAGCACTTTTTTGCATGGCATTCACATTCACCAAAGCAGTAGAGAGCTGGGTCATTTCTAATAACCCTGAAGTTTACTGCAACTTTTTCAAAGAATAAAAGCTTTTGTCGTAAGCTAGCAAAGGTGTTTTAGTTCACTATGCTGTTGCTGAGTGGTCTTTCTCATCCCCTCTGCACGGTCTCTTCCAGTTTTTATCTGGCATGCCACTCTCTTCCCAAGGAAGAGCACTGAAAAATCCACGTATTTGTCTTGTCCCTAGAAAGTGTACATCAGAATGTAAGGAGATCAGCTTCAGTGATAAGCATAATGACCCCATTACTCCCCATTCTCCCTTCAAAATCTGTCACAGTTTATGTTACCTATAACTGTGTTTATGCCACTCAAACTTTGCATTGTAAATGGACTGAAATAATTTCACATAAATCTCTACATCTTATCATCATATACCATACCGAGTTATTTCACATTAATCCCTATATCTTATCATCATATGTCATACTAAAATATATGAGTGGAGCCAAGCAGAATGAACACACTCTTCTTAGAAGTATATTAATTTATGTGAGGGAAAGAAATGGCATCATATTATCATTAATATAGTACATTATGTATTGATAGTGTCTGAAACATGAACAAACTGAGTTCCATTATAAAAAACACTGTATAAACTCACAGCATCTGAGATTCACAATCAGTTTTCAGTAGCCAGATCTCTCACTGTTATAAATAAGGGGAAAGTAAATTTGCAAAAACCACCCGAAACTGGTAGCAAACGAATTCAAGGATGACATAAGAATCATAAGAAGCTTAGTATTGTACTTATTCAACCTGATCTCAGTACAAGAGTGTTTTGAGATACTAATAAACTATTCACATTCTACAATTACAGTGTTTAATTTCCCAGAGGAGTAAAGCTGTATGATGTTCTGTTGTGTGTACCTTACTCCATATAGAGACAGTTTCTACAGGAGATCATTAGTTCTGCATAAACTTTGTTATAGTTGCACCTGAAGCTCTTTAAAATCCTTCATGCTCAAAAGATTAATTAAGTTGGATGGCCCTGGAAATGTAATTCTTTCTAAATGGCTCCCTAAGGCCTCTAACTCTTCTTAAACCAAGACTTTCTTTCCAATATTTTCAAGCTACACAAACTTCATTTTCCCACTTCAATCTAAAGAAATATCATATATTTGTCTTTTGTTCTTCTCCATTCAGAGATAGGTAGAGAGCCCTTGGGACTTACAGGATCATTATGTTTTCTTTGGCTAGGAGAGAGATTTCATGAAAACCTTTAATTTCTGCCTTATAAGGTAGGAAACAATGTTCTTCACCACCAAGATTTAATTTGCAGTATTGTGGTCATCCTTAACAGCACAAACTTTTTCACCACAAGTGACAACTAGTGGTACTTCCAGACTGCTGTTTAAAGGCCTCCAGCCCTCTTTTTCCCACAGACATAGCTCCATCTCAGAAAAGAGACCTGCTGAATCAAATATTGTTTCCCTGGTTTTGAGTTCCACTTGTCTCTGTTTCACCAAAGTGTGTGTAATGCACTGATTGCCTAATCCCTTTCATAGCACTCAGTTTATGCCACAAATATTAAAAAAAACCCAAAAAAACCCCAAACAAACAATAGCAAACAAAGCATCTGAAGTATACCTATAAATTAGGTGAATTCCATTTTCACAATGTCATAGGAAAGAGGTATTTAATGAGTGAGGTACTGCACTTAGGAGTTAATCCTCTGAAGTCTGTTGTGAATAGTGAAGGCTTCCCCTTTTCCACTCCACGGCTATCTTTCAGAAGTGCTTGTCTTCATGATTTTTCTTAAGAATTATATATATAAATATGTATATGTAAAACAAAAAAGTCTTCTTATCTACATTTTTGAGCACACAATCTTGCTTTGTCTCAATCACTCCAAACTTTTATTGTATGCAAAATGAAACAAAGTATCTGGCATTAGGCCACTGCCACCAGAAAATGTCAGGCTGCATAAGACAGGGTGGTAATGCTAATAGCTGGAGATATCAGAGCAATAAAGACTCTGGACCAGTTCCCACCAATGTAAGTTACTGGCTTCACTTATTAAAATGTTCATTTGTTATTTAATGACGTCTTTAAGTGATATTTTATCTACTTTAATATCTTATTAAAAATTAAGAGATACCTGCATGGCCATTAATTTATACATTACCAGAAATAAAATGTAAGGAGGTAAATTCAGGGAAAAGTATGTGGGTATAGACCTTAATCATACTAATGTCTCCCTATACAGCATCTGTCTCACAAAGGCTGGGAGTCTGAAATAGGAACTAATCCAAAGATTGAAGGGTACTATTGCTTCTTAAATGTCTTCATCGAACTATTTCTGTTGCCTGTAAACAGAACAAAATCAAATCAGTCTTCTGGAGGACTTGAAAGTACTTACTCAAAGACAGAAGTGGATATGTAACACTGCTGCAAAGAGGAGGAATCCCCTCTGGGAAGTATTTGGCAGATAGACCTATCTGATGTGGTGAGTCTCCATCTGTTATTCTGGTAGTGATGAAGAGGTAGTCAGGAAACTGTGCTGAATCCATTGGCAGGTTAACCAGGAGAGTCCAAAGTCCTGCAATTAATGGTCCTGAATGCATTTTTGCAAAAGTTGAGAGAAAGGAAGAGAATTGCAAGACGGCACAATCTGCCATTGACTTGACATTCATGAAAGAGGAATAGAACAAGAATAAAGACAGAAAAACTGGCAACTTCAGCCCAGGTGGGTGGAGAAATGCAGTTTAGGTTCAACGATGGGAATTAATATATGTGAACATAACTAATGTCCCTTGTTCCAGCACCTGCTTGTGAATTCGAGAATATTGCTAAATGAAAGAGTCCAGAGTCAGCAGGAAGCAGGTGATGGCAAGGTGATGGTCTCTTCCAGAAGAGTTAGGTTTGCACCACCAGAATAAATAATCCCAGAGCAGCAATCTTGCCCCTGCTCCCTAACATAAAAGACAACAAACTGTGAAAGACAACATTGCAGCAACCAGTTTGAGAAAAACATTGCCACTGATATTCCTAGGATATCCCCATTTTTTGCACAGCTGCACCAAGGCTGCAACTTCTCTGCAGGCTGAGTGGTGGCTGCTTGGTCCCTGAGGCTGTGCACTCTGCCAGAGGGCTGGGTGGCTGCTGGCTGAATCACTGTGGGCAGCTCATCAAGCAGAAATGGTAATGGGAAGAAATGCATTCTCCTCTGACACACAGGGATCACACATTATGCTCATTACAGTGCCACAGACACCGCTGCCTCCAAAAGCTGATAAACTACAAGTGAAACTGATCTTACATCCATCCTGCTATATGGAACTCCTCCCCTTTGTGACTTGAGCCTGTTTCTTATACATACACTTATATCTTGCTTACAAAAACAGTTTTGCAGGAAGTTCATGATGTAAAGGGGAATTGATCCAGATGGCAACAACATGGCCTTATTAAATTTTATAACCTGGAAAGGTATGATGCAGCAGTAAATGTTTTCCCTGACTTTGGGGCAGCTATATTTTATATAGTTTTTCAGTTAATCTTGACCTGACAAACACTCAAATATGGATCTCAATGGATAAATCCTTAAAAAAAAAAAAGAAAAAAAAAAAGAAAGTTATTTTTAAACTGTATTATGCAATTCATAAAACAGCATGAACTCTGCAATAAACTGTATCATGCAACTAAGGAATTTCATGAGTTCAACATTCTCATCAATAGGAGAAAGTATCTGCAGTGACATAGTAATTTATTGCATTTTAATATATAAATAACTGTTGAGTAAAAAACATTAAATGTAATTTGGCAAAGTAAAAACTTGTATGCACCAAACTCAATTTAATTTACTTTTTCTCTATTACCCTTTTGTCACTAGTATTTCAAGAAGCTAGGCTGCGTGGTTCATATATTTATTGTGACTGAAGCTCTGCAAAATTGTTTCAATTGATGTGAATACTTAATCTGCTGCTTTAGTTATATCTGTGATAGAATTGCTTTTTCCTAGTTACTTTTGACAGCAGCGAAAAAAAAAAAAAAGAAGCAAAGAACATAGAGTTTAAGAGAAATATAACACTCAGCTGTAATCTTTGAGTCTTGGTAATAAGTAGAAAAAAAAGAACTCTGTTCATTTTTTGGAAGTCCTTTTTTTCTGGTAGAAGCAAATTTTCCCCTTGAAACTTCATTGCTTATATTTAAAAAGAAGGAATAAAGTAGATACTCCATAAGCCACAAACAAATATGAATTACATTGTCTAAACTCCCTGAACTTCTGCCTATTTCCTGAAGGGCAAGAGTTTTATCTATCTTTGTAAATGTTTATCTAAGGATGTCTATGGGTTAGAAATGCTACACCTCTCCAAGATATAAGACAATACATGGAGGTTCTTTTCCTCTTGGCATTGTCTGTGGAATCAACTTTGTTAGGGAAAGTAATCCAGTGACAGCGATAGTCCATGACAGTTTGATTAATACTCAGTTCTTGATATTTCCACAATATTTCTGGTTCACTATATTTTACTCACCAGTCTGTGTTGTTTGGAGACCATCAGAAATCTTTCTGATGTTGTTTAGCATCCACTTTTGCATTTGTACTTCTGTCTTAGTGCTACATGAGACAATAAATAAACACATAAATAAATAATGCTGTCATTTGTCTAGTCATCTCAATGATGTGCTCTAAGATGAATGGTTAGAGTGAAATGACGCTGTCTCATCAAATGTGTTTTTATACATCTTTCAGGTAATTAAAAGAACTAAATATGAGCCCCAGTGCTCAAGGTCCCTCTGATTTGTGACTCTGAGTCCATAAGACAGCAAATGATTTAATGTGAAATATAAATACTGAGAGCCACAGGACTCACTTTAGCCATTAGAAAATCATTATTTGATACTATTCATAGTGCAAAAGGCTTAACTTCTCATCCTGCACCAATATCTCTGGTGCCTTCTGAGGAACATCTTCATAAGCAGAATGATGCACCTGGAGAAATGTGAGGTGTTGTCTCAAACTGCAATATTCTTTAATTCTTTTTCCTCTTCTGCTTCTGTCTTATTTATATTTATCAAGATATTCCCAACTCAGCTGCCTCTGATGACTATTACTGTGATAGTGTTATTATAAAATAGAGGGGCTGTAAACTATTTAGATCTTTGCTATCAAAGCCAAAACATTAAACCTCCCCTCCCCCAATTACCCCCTAACTCCCAAACCAAAAAAAGCCCACAAAAAAACAGGAAAAAGCAATTTGTTATATGCTTGAGTTAGGTATCCTTGTAAGATTGTTTGCTCTGTAAGGGAATTGTGCTTTCTTGAGGTAATTAGGTCCCAAGTTGATTTTCTCTGTTCTCTTTAACAGAATGTATTGCATTATTACTAACACTTGGAAGACAGAAAAGCCCTATGCAAAAAGCACCTTTCTATAGCAAATGAATAAGCTTGTATTTTTTTGGATAGAGATGATGAAGACAGTTTGCATTGACAGCACTACAAATTGCATTATCGCTTAGGAATTGATAGGATATAACATCTCACCCTCATTAGGAGGAACTCCAATTTTGCACCCTAATTTTTTATTACAGAATAATGTCTTTTCATCAGAACAGGGGAGAGTCAAGTAACACTGAAACCAGATGAGACACCTATTTAGGAAGGAGTCTCCACATCCTCTTTAGATGGGGACAGTTCGTCACAACTAATGTCAGCATACCAGTGATTAGATCTCAGGGGGGCAGAGGCCTTGTCCCTGTGGCAGTGATGCCTCAGAGGAAGCAGAGAGGTCTGACAATACCCTTCTTCCTGACATCCTCATTGTCCAGTTGAAGGCAGCCCCCAATGTACATTGCACTTCAGGAGCACTGAACTCTTGAGGAGAGGAGGAGGCAGAGGAGCTCCCACAGGTGATCTGAGTCACGCTGCTTTTCCAACCTGGAGGTGCCTAAGTATGTGCTCTGGTGATGAACAGATAGGGAAAAAACTGAGTCAGTGAAAATGAGGCTCCTTGTTTCTCTTTTGCTCAAAAAGGATTTTAAGACTTTTCTCTTTTGCTTGAAAAGGATTTAAAGGGTTTTAAGAAAACAGTTTACAGTTCTAATGTGGATTCATATCATAACTCTTTGGGCAGTTTACTGTAGTGATTAATATCTGTAGTGAGAAAAATCTGATGAATCCCATTAGGTGAAAGAAGAGGAAGGGAAATCTTCCTGGAGGAGCCTAGATCCCCCAACCATCCTGATCACAGCAGACACTGTGAAAGGTGGCCCTCCTCAGAAGGGTGGACCTCCCAAGACACATGGAGACACAGTAAGAACAGAACAGAATTAAAATAGAATTATAATCATAGAATCATTAGGTTGGAAAAGACCTCTAAGATCATTGAGTCCAAAAATTAACCCAGCACTGCCAAGTTCATCACTAAACCATGCCCCTAAGCACCACATCTATACATCTTTCAAATACCTCCAAGGCTGGTTACTTAACCACTTTCCTGGGCAATCCTTACGGTGAAGAAATTTTTCCTAATGCCAATCTAAACTTCCTCTTGTGAAATTTGAGGCCATTTTCTGGTCTTACCACTTGCTACTTGGGAGAAGAGGCCAACCTCCACCTTACCACAACCTCCTTTCAGCAATAAAGACCCTTGTCAGCCTCCTTTTCTCCAGGCTAAACACCTCTCAGCCCCCTCAGCTGCTCCTCATAAGACCTATGCTTCAGACTTCACCAGCTGTGTTGCCTTCTCTGGACACGCTCCAGTGTCTCAATGTTCCAAAACTGGACACAACACTCAATGTCTGGCCTCACCAGTGATGAGTACAGGGGACAATCACTGCCCTAGTCCTGCTGGCCAGGATGTCACTAGCCTTCTTGGCCATCTGGGCACACACTGACTAGAGTTAAGCTGCTGTGAGCCAGCACCCACAGGTCCTTTTACCCAAGATTTCCAGCTGTCCTGCCCCAACACTTTAACACTGGAGAGGATGCAGGGTCCAGCACTTTGCTCTGCTGAACTTCATCTGATCAGCCTCCCTTCATCAATCCAGCCTGTCCAGATCCCTCTGCAGAGCCTTCCTACTGTCCAGCAGATCAACACTCCTGCCCAACTTGGTGTCATCTGCAAAATTATTGAGGTTGCACATAATCACCTTGTGCGGGTCATTGATAAAGGTATTAAACAGGACTGGCCCCAATACTGACAGTCCTGGGGATGCCATTTGTGACTGGCCATCAGCTGGATGCCAACTTCTTTCACCACCACTCTCTGGGGCCAGCCATCCAGCCAGATTTTTGCCCAGTGAAGAGTGCACCTGTCCAAGCCATGCACAGTCAGGTTCTCCAGGAGCTGCTGTGGGAAACAGTGTTGAAGGCTTCACTGAAGTCCAGGTAGACAGTATCTAGAGCCTGCCCCTCATGCACTAGAAATCCTCTCATTTTGCTGTAGAAAGACATCAACATGGCCAAGCAGGACTTGCCTTTCACAAACTCACACTTGCTGGGCCTGGTTGTCCTGCATGTGGTGTGTGATGGCACTCAGTATAATCTGCTCCATACCCTTTCCTAGCACCAACAGGCCTGTAGGAGCAGCCCAGTATTTGCTTTTTTCCCTGGATCCTCCTTCCATACCTTCTTGTAGATGGGCATCGCATTTTCAAGGCTCCAGTCAAATGGGACCTCCCCATTTAGTCAGGACTCCTTATAAATGAAAGAAATTGACTCTCTGAGCACTTCCACCAGCTCCCTCAGTACAGTTGTGTGTATCCTATCTGGCCACATGGACTTGTGTGTGTCTACGTGGTAGCAAGTCACTGACCATTCTCCCTTGGATTAGGGGACTTAATTCTGCTTGCCATCCAGGTCTTCCAACTTGGGGACTGGTCATCCAGGGAACAAGTGGTTTTACTGGTAAAGACTAGGGCAAAGTCATTAGGTACCTTGGTTGGCCTTTTCATCATCTTTTGTCACTGTGCTTCCCCTCATATCCAATAAAGGATGGAGATTCTTCTCAGCCCTCCTCCTGTTGTTAATGCGTTTACAGGAAAAATAATATTCTTTTACTGCAGTTCCTTAATTGGGTGAGGAAAAAAATCAATAAACATATGAAAGGTGTATATGCCATGAATAATTTTTCTATCTTAAAGATCATAAAGAACAGTGACAGGCTAACATTCTTCCGCCAGCAGCTTTGCACACTATGCCTTGTTGCTCAGTAAAACCTAAAAAAAAAAATTAGGTTATTTTGATTAATGTGGGAGATTCAATATGCTGGAACTGAAACAGGACATGGCTTTGTAACCAGCTCAAAGAACAATGTATTTTAGTTAATCTGCATTATCTTTATGGAGGGGTTGAGAAACATTTCATCATATTTTGGCCTACAAGTCAAGTCAGCTTCCAGATTCCCTTCATACACATTTCTACCTCTTTCTTGTCTCTTGCACTTTGTAACCTTAAATGATTATTTATTGGCACAAAAGGGTGTAGACTTAAATTGGTTAGGTAAGAACTGAATTTTCCTCCTAAGAAATTTTAAGTACAAATGAAGAACAGAAAATCATCAGAGAGCAAACTAACCTTCACTAAGGTGAATTAGATGTGTTATGCCCAAGATTCACCAAGCAGAGTGTTATAAATTTCATCGAGTTTTCTGTTCCCTTCAGTTCGAACAAACAAGACCAAGAAAAATCCTCAGGTTACAAGCTCATTCAATTCCCCAGGTAAAAAGCTCCTTCATTGCAAGAATTTTGCAAATTAAATAAAACCTTCCTTAAACCTGTGAGGAAAGCTTTTTTAATCTTCTTTCTGTACCTATTTGAGCATTTGAGAAGTAGGAACTCTGCCTTACTTGGTGCTTAAAAGATTTCATGTGTTGTTTTCCCCTTTCTTCCAGTCTTTCAAGATTGTTTCACGAGACCTTTTGCGTGACAAGATGTTGCAGATAAATATTCTCCAAGGTGTCTGTACCTGGGCAAGTTCCTGATGCTAATTAGACCCGTGTGCCTTATTGCTGCTGTTGTGGAGCACACACATAGTGCAACCTTTGTGAAGTCTAGCTGCAGTGCTCACAGGATTAATCATGTCTAACATTCACCAGTCCAGGACAGAAATTATTGCAACAAATGCCTGTTAATATGCAAATGAGACATCTCTTGCTTCAAGCATCATCCTGTAATTACCCAGCTGTTTCTCAAGTGTGATTTATTGATCAGCAATTTATGAAGATGGAATGGCATAACTTAATTCACTTGTGTAGCTTCATTAATGGTTAAGGGGTAGAAATATGCATTGTGTCACTACTCACAAATAGTATTTGTTAGCACTAGAAGTTGATATGGGTCATTTAATTTGTCTATGCAAATTCACTTACATTGTGTTCTGAAATCAACAGCTCCTCAACAAGGTTGTCTCTCAAATATTTCCTGCAGCATTCTCTCTCATGGCTTGAGCATCTAAGCTTAAAGACAAGCTCTGAGAAAACAGGAACAGCTGGTTCCAAACAAAAATTAAACAGTTAGATTAATTGAGTAATACCAATATTTGGTAATTAGCGAAGAACTGACTACATTCCTTGTTATTGTGTCACTGCTGAATGCAAAGTTAAATGAAAACTGTATGTATTGTAGAGGTTGAAACAATATATATAACCATCAAAATAAATGCATGCCATAATTTCTTTTATATGTTAGGAATCTGAGTGCTGAAGAAAATAATTGATGGTGTTAATCACTAAAAGAGGCATATATACAGCTTTAATTCTTTTCTTTCAGTTGCTTTGCACTGCTGAATATCTCACTATAGGAATTGTGGGGAATGTAAATTAAACTGAAAAGTCGTGTTCTAGAAACATTTATTTTTTATATCACAGGTACTGTATTTTCATGAGATTATTCTGTGTTTGAATCATTTTTCATCACTTCAGTGTTCTCATTTCTACTCCAGATGTCAGCAAAAATTTATTTTTTTTTCCGTAGTTTCTCCGCTTACTGCTTTCTTCAGTTTCTTTGTAAGATAATTTTGGCAACATTGTCTTGATTTTTGTGGCAAGGGTTTGGCAAGTATGTCTGTAAATGAAACTCTTCAGGTAAAGTGAAGCATGGCCTCAGAGTATTCTCTTGTGGTATTGATAAGCCCTTTGCACAGGAAAGCAGGATTTTCTAGAGGAAATATATGGGTGTGTTGTGTTTTTCTGCCCAAAATTTTTGGAAAAAAAGCCTTTATGTTTGTCTGAAAGTCACAAGGCACAGTAAGCAGAAGCAGAAGTTCCTTGATCTTAAAGGGATTTGTCATTGTAAAACCTACATATACAGGATTAAGCTGTGAAAAACAAATTGTTTCATGATTTCTCCCATCAATTATTTCTTCATTCCGAGAACTGGGCCTTTGATTTATATAATATCAGATACAGCTTTGAAGGTTATTCAACAGAAAAACAGAAAAGATGGAATCTGGCCATAATTTAATTACAAACATTTAAAATATATTTTAAGGAGGTATGAAGAAAAGTGAGCATGGTAATTAATCCCTTTTCTTGCAAAAGACACCTTGAAGTTTTAAAAAGATTCTTGAAATCCAGAGAACTAAGTAGCAACCAACATTTCAGACCTCAGATCAGGGGAATGATTATTCTTTCCTCTCTGGTAAAGTCTTCTAAACCTCTGACTTTGTACTGGCAGTAAAAACACTCATTATTACATATGACAAAGAGCTCTTTCTTTCAAAACATCTTATTAAGTCACCAGCTGAGTTTGGTACCAAGTTTTAGAGTGTGGGAATAATGACAGCCAGCTGCTCAGCCATGTGCAGTGGGTGCAATCCCCATGAGAAAGGTCAGGGGAAGATGACAGAATGCCAGTTAATAATACACATCTTAAGCAATGATCCTCACAGGACCATCAAAACTGCAGTGGTCTGTGGACAATTGTGTTTTAAATTGTCTTTTAAACTGAGCACTGGCACTCAGGTTTGTATCATCACAAAAGAATAATAAGAGATGGCATCAGAAAGACAGGTCTTCTGTTTTGCTTCTTTCAATTACTGTCCAAGGAGAAAATGGCCTTTACTGATGTCTTAAACAATAAGTGTTCTGGTTTTCATAAAGGGTGACAGTGAAAAATGAGAGACAAGGAATTTTCTCAGAATTTTTTCCCTTAGAAAGACTTTTTCCTTGATTGGACTGAATGTGGAGCTCTGACAACCACAACTATACGTATCTCTTCATTACATGATGCTTTATAGTAGCACTACAATATTTTTGTTGTCAGCACTGAGGAAGGTGGGAAGTAGAAGAGAAATAGAGATATGCTGGGGAAGCTTGGCAATTGTGTAATGGGCTACAAGGTCTCATTATATGAAGAGTTGGTTTGAGACTGAAACTGAGATAGGAAACCCCCCAATATGTTATTAAAAACCTACACTCCCCTCTTTTCTTTATTCCTCTTTCCCATCACTCCTCTGAGCATTTTCTTCTGTCCCTTCTTGACAACTGGACAGTGTTAGATCAGATCTGAGACATCAAGGAATGCAGATCCCTAGTAGGCACCTTGATCCCATACATCTCACCACCTTCTCTACTTGTTGCACGAGTGACACTTTATCAAATACAGTGCCAGCAAGAGTGAAAAGTTTGGCCCACCTGAACTTGATGCAATTAAGAAACAATGCTGCTTGAAAATTTACCAGACCCGACTCTAAAAGTAGACAGATGCCAGCTGAGTCATTGTAATTCTCTTCACAAGAGGTCAGTGGGCAGGAGAGGGTTGGCAATAAGTGAGGTTGTATTTTGTTCAGTCTTTTCTAATTCTAGGTACCACAACAATTTGATCTTCTTAGGCACCTGTACTGAACCCCGAGGGACTTGCTTTAGGGTGGAAACAGTCAGAGAGCAAAATGGTGCTGAAATCTCCTCCAGTTCCAATTCTCTGCTCAGCTGCCTCCTCCTCCCATCTACCTGCAAAGTGACATCCACCAGTACTCACATGTGCAAGCACCTGGACCCCGCTTCAGCACCCTCAGGGGGAGGGAAACAGCACCAATTGCAAGGACAAGGTTCAAGACACTGCTTCAGCCATCTTCCTGCAACACTGCTTGGACAGCCCTAGGAGCTGTAGGACAACAGCCATAGAGCCAAAATTGCTGTAAGTTGCTAAGCATAGTGTCACTATCTAATAATTCTGTCATCCTGAAGTACAGTGGACAATTCAAATTGTGATATTCCTAGAATTCTTACAATACCATTGTCTATTATTATGCTGTTTCTAGCTTTGGCACTGGCTTGCCTGGGGAAAATTACACAATCTTTATGCTTCATTTTCCTCCATCAGGAAGCTAATATAATTGTAGAATTACATTACATTACTGTGCTATGGGGACTTAATATGTCAAATCTTGAAGCAGAACACCTGCCTCCAAGCAGAATCGTGCTGCATATCATAATCTCTTTCTCTTAGTTTTTACTGCCTCGGACATATTACCCCTCCCACATAGCTTCTCTGCTACAGGACATACAAAGCTAACTTGGATGTCTCTTTACCTGCAGTCATCAGACTTCCAACAGTTTTCATGGGATTACAGAATATTCTGATTTGGGAGGGACCCACAAAGATCATGGAGTCCAACTCTTAAATGAATGGCTCATATAGGGATCTAGCCTATGACCGTGGATGACCATGTTAGATCCATCCTCTAACTGGCTGAGCAAATTTTGATTTCCAAGTAGATTTAATTGAGTGTTCATTGGTGCAGAGGAGATAGTTGGGCACTAAGAGTCACAAGACTATGATAATGAACAACAGAAGGCATCCAGATCTGCAATTCTCTCTTTCCAGGTCATTGTACTCACACAAAACCACACAAAACCCACAGTAGTGTTATGTTACAATCAAAAGAGGGCTTTATTGAAGATAAACAGAGAAAAATTAACCTATGACCATAGGATATTGATATCCATTACTGAGATTATAACATCCAAGTCAACACAGTTTCTGCTTGTATTGTAGTCTCTCCTCCCTCTCCTTTAAACCTCCATCACAGCTTTTGCACAAACTGAATTACTGCTAGCCCAAATGTGCTACCTTCACCTACACAGAAAGATAGTAGGTTCTTCTCATCACCTTTACAATATGGGTGAGATGTTGAATTTCTTTAAGCTACCTCATCAGAATGCACAATGCTGGACAGTACCAATTTTAATGGCTTTAAATGTCCTGTATGTAAAAATGAGAAGTCCTTGCCTTCCAGTCTTCTACAAAATATAGCAGATGTACCACAGGTATGAGGGCAGCTATCTCTTTAGGAAAGCAGTGGTAAAAGAATTTGTCTTCCACTGTAATACTTGTGGGCTGCTCATCCTTATGAAATCATCTGAATGGATTTCCAGCTATCCTAAAAAACTTGGCTGTAGCTTGGGACTGCTTCAAATACACAAAAATCTGTTTGTTGACAGCTGATATATTTTACTTAGAAGACTCCTTTTGCATTGTTTTGGGTTTGCATGGCCAGGTTTTGAGCAGGGGGGCTACAGAAGTGGTTTCTGTATGAAGCTACTTGAAGCTTATTCCAATGGTCCAAGGCAGCTCTGAGATGGACTTGCCACTGGCCAAGGCTGGGCCAATCAGAAATGGTGACAACACCTCTGTGATAACATATTTAAGAAGGAAATAAAAACGTTATTGTGCAGATGAAATTCTGGCCAGAGTAGGGTGAGAGTATGTGAGAGGAACAACTCTACTGACACCAAGGTCACTGGAGACAGAGGGGGCGGAGGTGATCCCGAGCTAAGGTTCCTCTGCAGCCTGTGGTCCAGCCCATGGAGAGGCAGCTGTGCCCCTGTAGCCCATGGAGGAGCACAGGGATGCTGAGATCCACCTGCCTGTGGAGGAGACCCACCCTGGAGCAGGTGGATGCCTGAGAAGAGGCTCTGAACCCATGGGAAACCCATGCTGGGGAGCCTCCCGTCAGGGACCTGTGGACATGTGGCAAGAGGAGCCCACGCTGGAGCAGGTTTCCTGGTAGGACTTTTGACCCCATAGAGGACCTACACTGGAGCAGGCTGTGCCTGAAGGACTGCACCCCATGTAAGAGTGACCCACATTCCAGCAGTCTGTGGATGACTGTTGCCTGTGGAATGGGCTGACGTTGAAGTTCATGGAGGACTGTCTCCCTTGGGAGAGACCTCATGCTGGAACAGGGTAACGACTCCTCTCCCTGAGAAGTGGGAGTGATGAACTGATCATAACCTCCACTCCCTGTCTCCCTTTACTGCTGGAACTGAGTAGGTAGAGCTGGGAAGGAGGGAGAAGAGGGAAGAGGTGTTTTTAAAGTCTATTTTTACTTCTCATTTTCCCACTCTGATTTTGTCAGTAATAAATTCAACTGTAATGTCCCCAATTCAAGTCTGTTTTCCCTGTGATGGTATTTGGTGAGTGATATGTCCTAGTCCTTATCACAAGCCATGACCCCTTCATTGCATTTTCTCCCCACTGTTGAGTTGTGGACAGAAGTGATAGAGAGGCTTTGGTGGGTGCCTGGTGTGCAGGCAGTGCATACCCACTACATGCATAGACCCAACTCTGAGTTTGGTCACAGACAGTAAAAATCTAAAGACACATCACTGGTGTTACTCTAGGGATATTGCCTCATACTTCCTTGCAACTAAGAAATGTTTTTGTTTTGTGTTCTGTTCACTCAGATATCTCATATCCTGTTATGCTGATATCAGTAGGCAGGAAGAACTAGTGAAGGAAAAGCATACCTGTGAATTCATCATTCCTGAGGGAAACACTTCTAGTTTTATTTTAGATATTACTCAGATATGTCATGGGATCAATGTCCTATACAGATGGACTGTGCTAGTATGATACTGAGCAGATCTTGAAAAATGTCTGGTAAAAAGAGCTCTTGAATCCTCCAAATTAGACTCAGATATGCAGCCTGACACAAATGGCAAATTAAGAAAAAAAGTGTAATACAACATCCAACTAATGAAAACCCTAGAGTAGTGAATACAACCAATTTAAACCAAGGGGTCAATGGCAGTCACAGCTTTAATGATTCTAGAGACATTTAATATTACAGAGGGATAGAAAACATCTTCAGGAACTTGTCATTTATCATAAAGAAAACCAAAAACCCAACACAACTCCCAGAAACAGTGAAAGCCAAAGAAAAAGCCTACTTTTCCCAGTAACAAGGAGAAGTAGTGAGAACCCATTCTAAAACTAATATAATGGAGAAATTTGACAACTTCACTTGAGAAACAGGGAATTACAGAAAATTGTCATCACACAAGATCATCATCACACAAGAACCAGGGCCAAAATTATAACCTAGAACAAAAATTAGTGAAGAATGTTCTTCTTAAACACTCTCAGAAATTGTTCCTTGTCTTTCCAAGGTCAGTTTTGAGGAATGAAAGCAGAACACAGAAAAGAAAAAGCAGAACCTGGAATGTAAGAATGCAATTTCTGTACTCTTAACAGGTGTTTCCTTATAGGGNTGGAAATCTTCCACGTGCCCCACGCCTTGTACATTTCTTGCAGGTATGTGGAGTACCTGGAAGCTGCTATCACTTTGAATAAGCATCTTGCAACTCTACTAGGCTGAATATTAAGCTGTGCAATAGAGGATCAAGTTCTCAGAGGATCCTCCTCTCAAGAGGATCTCTTGCCAGATCCAGAATTATTAGTATGTTATTAGTTACTATATAAGTAGTAATCACAAGATACCAAATACATGAGTAAAGGAAACTGAAATTGAAACTGTTGATGGATGCTTTCCCATTTTACCCATTCTCTTTTTTCTCATTATCATATTTCAAACTGTATAAATTTTTGACTGCTGTGATATAAATAAAACATAGCTTTATGCCAGAGATAATTCTAGTGCTGACTTCAAGTTCCCCCTTCAGAGTTCTAGTACTATCTCTGAAAGACAAATTGTAAAGAGAAAGAGAATTATAAAAGTTGAAATCTTAAACCTTAGTTTCACTTGAACACAAGATTCAAAACAAACAGCAGGATTAAAGAAAAAAATTGCCGTGTATCTCCTTAAAATCCAAGTACTCCCTTTTGCTAATTTCAAATCTTGGTTGTTTGGAATCAAGCAGCAAAAGTGAAGAGCTTTCAGATTTTTTGTTAAGTTTTGACAGCCTGCTATTTCCAGGTGAATATATTTCACGAAAACAAAACCCTGAATTATTATCCAATCATTGAGTACAAATAGTTTACATAAAATTAATATAATACCACTCTATTTTGTGCGGGCTTTTTTTTCCCTGGTTTATTATTCTGTCTAAAGTTGATTCTTAAAACAACTGTGTTTAGTTTGTCTTCTGTCTTCATTAGCTGTCTAGAGTTTCTACTCTGTGTGAAATTCTTCTGGAGTTATAAATTTAAGTTACATATTTGCTTGAGGCAAAATTGCCCTTCTGTTTTCTGAGGGAAAGAAATATAAGTTTCTAGTTTAACTAGCCCGAGATTTTTTCCTGTTGTTAATCAAACTGAGTGCATGGTTTCCTACAGAGTTAAACTGAGTCAGTCCACCTGAGCTTTGCCCTCACAAAAGAGTCTCTCTATTTATGTGAATCACAGAAGCAGTGACGTAAAGGACTTTTTTTGTCATTCTACATAGTTTTCAGAATATCCTGTTGTGAGATCAAAATGAGCTGTTTAATACAAAATAGAAAATTTAGTCTCTATTGCGCCATTGTTATAAAATGGTCCTAGAAGTATTATACACTTACTTAAAAACTGACTAACAAAATTATCTTTCTTTGCCAAATGTTCCATGATTAAAGCAAACATTTAAAACTAGACTTTGTTTCAAGATTAACTTGTGAAAGAACAAGAAGTTAATTTTTCAAATGAAAATATTTCAGTTAGGACAATGTTAGAAATCTATCCCCTCCCAACTAAATTTTTTAATTCATTGCTAATTGTACTAAATGACTGTAATCCAAGAATCAAGAGGATTCAACCTTGAAGAAAGTAACTTACATATTTCTACATTTTTGATATAAAACCTTAAGCAGCACAAAGTAAAGCTTGTCCGTGTTTGCTACCACTCTGCAGTATTCTGTTCCTGTTCCTCCTATTAACCCCACGGGCTTATTTTTCACCACAGACATGATTCTTATCCTGCATGTTTCTTCCTGTGATCACCTGTGTTGCTGAAAACTGGGATCAGAGGTGAATTGAGGAAGCTGGGGCCTGACAAACTGCTGTCAATCTCAGCTGTACACATATGGTTCAAATGGCACCATGCTGGACTACCCTTTCGGTGACTAGCATCCTCCCCAGATTCAAGTGACATCTTCTGAGTGAATCTCCTTCTGCTTCACTTCTCCTTCACAAGTTAGTTCCACTTCAGTAGCCACAGCATTTTTTCTAGTGAAAGTTTAAAACCTCTTCCCTCTGAACTCCAGGTCATGATTCTACCCTTTTTAGGTATCATTCATATATTCATGTATTGATTACACTTATAGTCATGAAATTCATGTATCTAGTGTAACCTCTAGTAGTTATCAAGGTTCTCTCCTGCTAGAGAAAATGATTTAAAAATTTTTGTGAATGTTCTAAGTCAAGCACCACAGGAACCACTGGCATCCAGTGATAACTTGGCAGGTTTGGAGGTGTTTTGCCCTAACAGTGCTGCGATACTTTGGTTTTATGGGTGATAATTTCTAAAATAATAATGTTGGCAGGCAGTGACTGAGATATAAATCTAGAGCCAATATGTGGTTTTAATTTTAAGCATAACTTGCATATTCTCATCTGTTTTATAAAATGTATGAGAAATGAATGACTAAACTAACTTGCGAATGCAAACAAAAATGATAGTTCGGAAGCATCCTTTCTGTACACATAACAGCCAAGAAAAGCAAAGTACTTTACAAAATTAATGACAGAATATGTAAAATTTCTAACCTCTCTACAGTGTATAGGTGGTGAAAATTATCACCAAAATAAGTCAGAAAATTCTACATACAGTTTATGTATTGTAGGCACACAAGTCATGGACCAAATTCACATTTTGCCTCAGTTGTTGGTTCAGGTGAGGAACTGAGGTGACCTGAGGAACAGGTGAGCTGTTTTATAAGGAAGACATCTGAATAGGACAGTAGAACAGAAAAAGCTTTCCCTTTACAAAAGATCATTGCTTCTTACAGAGATACTCATTAAGTCATTAAGTGGATTTCTTTTTTCAGCAGGTTTGGGGATCTTTTTTGCAAGGAGTCAGCATTCTGACTTTTTGAAATACACTGACAAGATAATTGTAAATCCTAAGCCTGAAAGAGAATACTGAATGTGAGCCCAGCATTAAATCACTGTATATCCTAGGCTGCTAACAAGCTCTATAGCATCATGACAAGTACAGATGATACATGCAACATCTAATTCATCGCTCCAGTACTTACAATAAATATGCCTGTAATTTTAAACTGTTTGTAGCAAATGCATAGTGTGACAAATAATGCTATAAACTTTTATCTCCTGGGAGGACACCGATTTCAGATGAAGTTCACAAAGAAAGTCCGTGTATCCAAATATTTTGTAGAAAATACACTAATCACATAACAGAAAAGAAAAGAAAAATAGGTGTCCTGGTGATGTTATTTCTGAATACCTGGATATTGTCAAAGAACCCAACATGGGGGTTCATGTCTGTTTAGGGCCTCAGTGAAGTCAATGGAGTGGTTCAGGTACCCTTAAGGCCCATGCAAAATCCTAGATTTATGCAAATTGCAGAGTTCATGTTTATGGATTAGTCTCTGGGAAAGACTGAAATGTTATGGCTTAAACATTGTTAAAATCACCAAAGGACTTTTGTCCACTGCAGCAAACTGTGTAAAAAAGCAACTGCTCCTCTGTGACCACCAAAGCCCATCCCTCCCTGAGTATGCTTCCTGAGGGGAACTAGGCGGTGAGTTAAGCCTCCTGATGGGAACTTGAGATACAATAAAATAAGGGTGTCACTATTGCCTCATATATTGTGTATATATCTCAAGTCTATGGAGAAATAAACAAGCCTGGGGGGAGTGGAATGTATCCATAAAGGAAGACATTCTCAGAAATGTGTTGAAAATCAGCTCCAGCTGGGGGGAGGCCATAGACCACAGACTCATTTGCGGAGGCCAGGTTTGAACCTCCAGGAGGAGGTGAGTGTTTGAGTGTGTAATGGCAAACTTCTGCCCTGAGGAGTGAACTGTCACCACCTGGAGGCTACAAGCCAGGGACTGAGGTCAGTGGAGGCAAATCCTGCAGGGTGGGCTGGCGCTTTTTATCATAGTAATTGTCCTTCCTTACACAACTCAGGTGTAAAAATCCCCCTATTTCCACACCCACACCCCACCCCGGGAAGGTTGGTTGTGGCATAACTGGCTCAACTGTGCTGTTTTGTCTGAGAAGGTGTCCAAAATCATCAAATACCCCCAAAGTGCCTCCAGACTCATTTCTGAGACCTTCCACCAAAGGACTGAAAGATACACACACACACACACACAGACACACACACACATTATACCAGGAAGTTCCCACCTGAATCTTAGCACATTTTAATCCAACAGACTCTGTATTTTGTGGGCGTTTTCCTCACCCCAGACAGATCAAGATGGCAATCATCACTTCAACCCTTGGACACCTAAGCTGCAACAAATCAAGCCTCATGTAGGTACATGGGTGGTGATCCATGTATCATTCTACTCTTATCCCTTCTTTTTATTCCTATCTTTTTCTTATACATTTTCCAAATAATACCTTTATGCTTCCATATTGCCATATTACTATATATAATAATTACAAAATTGGCTACATACCTGCTTTGCATTGGAATGGAATTGTTCTGAAATGAACCCGACATATGCATATTCACAAACAGCCATCATTCAGTGTCGTTTCACTCTAATCAGCCCCAAGGGATCTATTACCAAGAACCTGGGTTGCTCTTGCCTTTCTGGGGGCGGGTCGTAACAGTAACACTTTCACATATTGCTGACATTGTTATCTTTTACAGGAAGACATAAAACATCTGTTTGGGTGCCATTCGGTGTCTTTTCATAGATGAATAAGTTTATCTGCATGAACAGTAAAATGACAAGTAGAAAAAAAACCCAAGAAATGAAATGTCATAAAAAAATGCATTTTAGTTTATTTGTTTTAACTTGGAGCTAGTATACAGTGATACAAAGATGTTTTCTGCTATTATCTGGCTTTTGGAATGGAGATAAAAATCTCTTTTATAACTTTCTGGTGTTCCTTACTTTATGTGTTTGAAATTATCCCAGTAATTAAATGAAATGGATTAAATGAAACAATGCAGTTAAGGGAAAAGATATGCAATAGAGTGAGGTCTCCTTAAGGGAACACAGTGAGGGAGGATTCATTGATTGGCTTTTTTTTTTTTTTTTTTTTTTTTTTTTTTTTTTTT
>VXBB01014653.1:136924-155357 GCA_013399915.1 Illadopsis cleaveri
GCTTTATCAAGCTGACAGGAGACCCTGGGATCAAAGGCAATACTAAATATTAATGAATGCAGAAGCATCAGAAAAGGAGGTGAGAGAAACTGATTGTCAGCAGCTGAAGACGCAAATGAATTCAGAAGGAAGTTGAAGACATGAACACAACAGAAGACTAGCTTTTTTTCAAGCCCAGAAACAAAAGAAAGCAGGGATGATGGGAGTGGGCCAGAACTTGCAAATAAGAGCAAGAGTTAGGACAATTGTGAATATATACACTTTTTATCATTTTCTAAGACTAAAAGATATTTTTGAATGAAAAAAAAAATTATAGGAAGACTTTGACAATGGTCTGAATAAAAACATGTGAGTGAATAAGGCAAAACTTCATTTTGAAAAAGCCAGAGAGAGGCAGATGATAGAGATTCAAATCATGGTTTGTCCTTTAATCTGGATAAGGAAACTGGAGGTGAAGCTGAAGGAAGTAAATTTTACCGAAAAGGAAAAGTCTAAAAGAGAAAGATATGTTTATAAAAACCTAAATAAAAATAAATTTTTTTTTAAAAATAAAGCCTTCAGCAGAAAGAAAACAGCCAGAATTGAAGAATTTGGGTTCCCAAAATTTTCAGGAACAAAAATAAGGGTGAATTAAAACAAGGAAAAGAAACTGCTTAGTAAGTAAAGCCAGCAGATGTAAACAGCAACCAGTTGTAGGTGGCCCTGTTTGAGCAGGGGGATTGGCTGGGATGATCTCCAAAGAACCCTTTCAACCTTGGCCATTCTGTACTTCTGTGATATGGTCAATGTAACCCTTACTGTAAGGAGTCAAACCTCCATTCTCAAACCCACATTTGGAAACATAAGAAGAAATCTGAACAGCACAGTGGCTCACAAGAACAGAGGTTGCTGGGGAAAGCATGTGGTTTCCAGAGGCAGGAGCAGGGATGACAGCCTTTTAGTATGTAACATCTCCACAAGGATTTCACAATCAGTTTTAGTGTCTTTCCTGGGGCAGACATAGTACTACACCCTAAAACCCTTTACACAGGTCTGTAAATAAAAGAGGCATTTAACATGCAGCAGTTGAAATTTGCTCACCTTATGGTGTTTGAAACTTGTTTGTCATAAAAAAGAATCTGGGCAAGCTACTTCAAAGCCAGGCTATTTTTGCAGGGCCAAGAGCAGTATCCTTCCTGACAGTGGCACTGGAAACATGGAATGCCAGGTGTGCTCCCAGGTGCTACTGTATTCATTGGCAGTTGTTGCTGTGTGCTTTATTTCACTTCTTGGCTTTGCAGAGGTTCCCTTCAGGAATGCCATCTCCAGCGTAAACACAATGCCCAGAACACAAGTTCTAGAGGACAAACAGGCACAGTGCTGGTGCAGCTGGGGGAGGCAGGAAAGTGGCAGCTCAGCAACCCACCAGCACCCACCTTTTGTCCTGGTCTGTTCTGTTAGCACAACAGTGACCAGCACATTGTGATGCCAAGCCTGTTTTATGTATCTCTGAAGGTCTGAGGTATCTTCAGCACACTGTACTGCATTGTGTCACCTACGCTGATGCATCTGCCACACAGCCGGTGTGTGTTCATTCACGCAGGAGACAGCTAGGGGCTGAATCACAAGTACCCTCCAGCCATGCATAGCTCGGTGCAGCAATTAAGCCAGGAGTTTATTTATGTGGTTCTGAGATCATCACCCTTAATCTACTGTACCTGACGGTAATCACAGATCCCATGACAAATGTTGCCCAAGCACAACTCTATAAACAAAGTTACCTATCAGGCTTCAATTCTCATTAACATGTTTTTCTCAGAAAGAATTTCTAAATTTCTGATTCCCTCAGATGGTACATGCAAACTCTAACCAGATTTTGTGAATAGATGCATAATTTACAACTAAATTATAATTAAGGGACTTAGGACTCATCTGACAAGAATGAATTTACAGAAATAAAAATATAATTTTATCAAGTATACAGTCACAAAGCCTCTTCCAGTTACTCATATGAGTCAGATGTTGACACAGATTATATTTTCATTCATTACCATTACACCTTCTTTCTCCCTTGAATCCCTTTGTCTGGTTCCTAAGCAACCATAACAAGGCTCCTCTTCAGAGAGAGCCTATAGTCATGACCCCAGAATGGGATTCCTTTAGGTTGATCATCAATGGTCCTAGGAATTTCAAATGCCTGCCACAGAATCCCATAAGGAATGATGTACCTTGCATTAAAAGCATAAACCAAAGACACCTACACTCAGAAAGAAACTAAATCCAGAGGCATTTCCTAAATTATGCAGCTGAAATAATTGCATGGGCTACTATCTCATGTACTTAACTTTGTGATATTCCAGATTAAAAATGACAACTTATTTCTTTGTCATTTAATTACTAGATGTGATCAGCAAGTGACTGTTCAATTGAAGGCTAGCTGTATAGAAAGATAATTATTTCAATGATTGTTGGAAGGTAGATTATTGAAGATTATTAAAATCTTTACTCCAAAGCTGTCAATGGCCTCCATTTAGGATGTGGAATAGATACTTTCATTCCTCATGTCTCAGTTTGCTATCTAAAAGTAAAATACAACATTTTCCTCCCTAATAAAAAGCTGTCCTTAAAATCCTTGAAGTTTCCTAGACAAAGAACAAGATGTATATGAAAACCTACAAATGAGAAATGTTAGCAAAATAACAACACTTGGATCTTTTTTCTTTTCATTTAAGGCACAGATTTCATGTTAAGCAAGAACAGACAAATTTAGTCCTCTTTCTCTAACAATGAAATGAAATTAATTTTGCTTTGAAATTTGGTAAATAAAGTACTATTGACCATGACAAGAAAAGGCCAAGCCTAGCTTTCACAGACTGTTTTTTCCTTTGAAAGAATTCTATGGACTAATTAAATGCCAAAATCAGTGTTAGCACCTGTGAAACAAGTGATTACTGATTGTAGGTTCTTCCTTTCTTCTGGAATCAGAAGAATTGTCATAATTTCCCTTTCAAAGGGGAAAAACATCCTCTCTTTCCAAGCATATTACCAAAGCCTATACCCAATGTCTTCAGAAACAGCTCATGCCACTAAGGTTCTGTACCATGATTAGTTATGTCACTGTGCTTTCCTGTTAAGTTTCCCTGACCATAATGAATCTTCTAAGGTTTCAGGAATTTCACTAAGAGAAAAACATTGTTAAGATTTCAACAAACCTCCTGTAGCAGATTCCTAGAATAACATTTGGTCTTAGCAATCAGCACTGTTTGGCAACATGGTCTCAGACAAACAAGTAACTTGCCATGACAAAGAAAGCATTCCAAATTTTGGAAAAATGAACTTCTTATCAATCTTATAAATGACATTTCAGAGGGAAAAAAGCCAACAAACCACAAACTGGATTTCTCTTCTCCCTTCTTTTCCTGGAATGAGCTACTACATGTGATTTTGGATTGAGTAGTAGTAGTAAATGTAATTTTATCTACTAATGTGTGTCACTGTAGCCTTTCAGAATAACAAAGCAATAAGTAGAAAGTGTTTGTTGTCTTTATATTAGAATAAGATTTCTTGATGCCTTGCTGTTATTCTGGTTTTCAGGTTGGAGGTGGGTGCATAATTGCTGTAATAATGCCTACCTTACGTTACGTTACATTACATTGCATTACATTATATTTCTATAATATTAGTTTAAAGAGAGATAGAAAGGCCTTTTAGGCTCTGAAGTTTCAATTTAAAGTAATTTTCCTCCTTTTGTCTTGGTCCTCAATCTGTTCATTACATCATCTTTTCTTTCACTTTTTTCATTTCAGAGCCCTGGTTGTTTTGGTTTTTTTAATTCTAGCAATCATCATGGATAGTATTTCACTTTACTAATGGGGCTTCCAATTTGGGCCCTCATCCAAAATTCTTTCTGTTATTCCCTGACCTGATATTTCCTTTATTAGTCAACTGAGGTTGATGTTCCTGCAAATCAAAGTCTATATAGCTTTCAGTGGCTAGACAAATCAACATATTTCCTTTTGTAACCAATCTTTTAGCACTGCAGCAAGGAGAAGTTTTGCTGTTGTTTACACAAGAAACAGCTTTCAGACACTTTTATTTCAGAGTCATCAATGTCCACTTGTATTTTAATACAATATGTGGGGTGGGAGAATCTCGAACTCAAATGCATCACCTTGGAAGAGACTTAGAAATCATAATTGTCTTAAACACTCTTAGGTTCACCAAAGGAAGGCCAGAAGATGACCAATGGGACGCCATCAGAATACATGGAGTGGTCATATCTTTCTATTTAGTCTCTCTCTCACTCTTTTTCTCCCCCTTCCCTCTCTTTCCTCTTTCTTTCTCTCTCTCTAGCTCACATTTGCTGTTACACAAAATCTATATTATTGACTTCAGCATATGATCTTGATTGTACCTTAATTCATGTAGAGGCATCTCTCTAATAATCATAACAACTGGGTCTTAGCACACCTCTGATTTTCTATGACACCCATTTAATTGACTTTTATTTGTTTTGATAATGGCTTTCTCTATTTCCTTCGTATTTTGCATTTCCTTAAATATCCAAATCTGTTTAGCAGTGGATCATCTGCTTTTGAGGTATTTGGCTACCACACTGGAGGAGTTAATATTGATCCTATCACTTATGCTTCTTTTAGGCACTTGTTTTCATTATTACTTTTCACATCCCTCACTGTCTAAGGAGAAATGTGAATCAATCTATATGCAGTACCAAGCAAAATCAGCAAGACTGCTTCAGCAAGCCAAGCTATTTATGAAATCCCTACACAACATTATATTATGCCCACACTGACATTTCCCACATATCCAAATGCAACAAAACAACCCTTTTTTGGAGACCATGCTTGAATCAAAGACATGTCATGTCCAAAAATTAAAGCATTCCAAGGGATCCAGATTCCATGAGCTTATAGATGATATAGAACACTTCCCTTTGAATCTCAGAAACTAAAATACATATTCAAACCCCATTATCCTTATATCCATGTCCGGGCATCAGCTGGGATAGAGTTAATTTTCTTTCTGGTAGTTTCCTGTAAGAGTGATGTATTTCAGATTTAGCATGACAGCAATATTCATAATATTTTAGTTGTTGCTGGCTAGCTCCTACACAAGTCAAGAACTTTTCAGCTTCTCATGTTGACCCATCTGCGAGGAGGTTGGGGGTGCACAAAGAGTTGGGATGGGACAGAGATGAGACAGCTCACCCTAAGCAGCCAAAGGGATATTCCATACCATGTGGTGATTAGCTGCCTGCCAGGTTAAACCACAGCAGTTCTCCACCAGGTCTCATTGTGCTATTTTATCTCTATATTATGTGTCTCTTCTATGAATACATAATTTTATTTATTCATTTGACAAGAAAAGGTTAGCTTTTATTACAGTATTCACACCCCAAGATATTTGACAGCTCTGATATTATTTAATTTGTTTGTTATACTCAAAAAAGTGCCACAATAAATTTCAAAATTACCTAGACTAAGGCAGCAACAGAAAGATGGGAAATCTGAAATTCAGGTGCTGGATCATTTTAAATACTCAGCTGTCCTGAATCATCCTGCTTTCTTTAGCTATGCAACTATTGTAAGCATTACCATTCACTACCAGTATTTGGTTTGTTATGACAAATTCAGCTTTCATACGGACAGCGAAGAAGGGATAGTCAAGAAAAGATTTTCCTAAGGGCACAATGCTGGGCAGGGATACTAGATTTTACGATGACCAGGCATGTCACCTTGCAACTAAATGGAATATAAAGATGTAAATGAAACAATGCAATGCACGCTTATTGGAGGAAATCCTGGCACATTCAATCATCATGCAGCCTACCAAACCAGCTAAAGTTCATGTTGGAGTTTCCAGGATTTTGCCAACTAGGACAGACATCCATGGCATGGTTGAACACCATTGTACTTCCCAGTTTCCACTGGTTACTGGAAAATGTATGATAGATAGCAAATTTTAGTGAAATATGAACTGCTTTCCCTGGTTTTAGCAGGTTGTTATGTCTACATGTAAAGTAGTGATCAAAGTTATACCTTGCTGATAAATATTTATCATGATCCTAACCATGATATTCTGAGATACCAATAAGAGCCTCTGAGCTGATGTAAACTGAGTATTCCAAGTGAATTCAACAACAGTTCCCATATTGTCTATACCTCACATAAGGGAGATACAAAAATATTTACTTTTAAAAAGGCAACTTCAGAAAAAGTGTTCAAGATATATAATTTTGCGAATATAATTGTGATTTTGTAACCTCTTAGCCCCAGAGAAGTAGAAAATGAATTTTAAATTAAAACAATACCTTCTTTCAAATGGGAAAAAAAAAAAAGAATATATATGATGGTCTTTATTATTTATTTACCAAAATTAAAATTTCCATTTTTGGAGGACTGGGAGAGTAAAACCTTTATGAGCATGATCTTCTATTGGGATTATAGCAGTCAATTTAGGATATATTCATCTTTGTGGAGTTTGAAACTAGATGAATTTTAACTTATAATTGTAGGGGTCTAACAGTGCCTACTCCTGAGAAGGAAATTTTAAAAACCTAGTCAATTTCAGACTGTATTTTTCACTTACTAATACAAAACCAGTCCTAGCTCCTCAGAAGCCCAGAGTTTGTAATATCAGACATATGATACCTTTTCAACAGTCTGGAGAGGAGAAACAGTGTGACTTGTCTTGTTTCACTACTTTCCTTTATTAGCAGTTTGTCTCCTTCTACACTCCCAGCATGTTGCATTTTCTCCCTCTTATTTCATTGCTTGAAACAAGCAGAAAATTTACTTTGTCCAAGCATGAACAAACTGAGTACTGTGTTTTGCTTTTTATAAAGTGCAACTTTTTACAAAATTCCCCTAAATATTCATGCAGCCCAGCAAAACAATCCTGAAAGATACGCATTTCTTATTAGCATTAAGATCACCCTTAATTGCTTCAGCCAAGTTTAGAATACCCAGGCTTGAAGAAATGAACAGATATTTTTCTTTTGATTCTCTTCCTCAATAAATAAAAAGTATTAAAATCCATAAAAATGATTGTTTTAAAAAGTAGAAACACTCACCCCCTAGTGTTCTCAAATTTCCTAGAAACAGCTGGATTTCTTCTCATTTAACTTGGAATTCCAACTGTGTGGCTTCACTGAATTTAGCAGATTTATGCTACCTGTCAGATGAAAATGATTCAAGATCAGGGGTTTTTGTGTGTGATGCATGCAAATAAAAGTAACAGTGCAAATCTGTAAATATAAATCTCATTCTTTCCAAAATTCTTTAGTAAAAATGAGAATAAGGAAAACATTGTCTCACAGATAGGAAAAAAGATTTTCATTTCATTCGATTTTCATTTTTCAAAGAAAAATCAGGGCATACTTTTTCACAAAAATATTTTTCCTAGTATTTTCTATGCCAACAATCTCTCCTTTAAAATCTGACTACAATAATTTGCACTGAGGTGTTCACTATGTAGGTTTGGCAAACATTGTTCCCAGCTTTCTGACTTAACTAGGAAAGAAAAGGATTATATACTCCTGGAGTAATATATCTTTCTTATATCTTTCTTATATCTTTCTTATCTTTCTTTATCATGATAAATGTTACTCGTTTAAAATTACCAGTATCTCCTTCGTAGTAGCAGAAATTTCTAGATGGCTTGTACAATCTGCAGAGATTTTGAGAGACATAACTGGGAGCTTAATGACTGACAGGAATCAAGGAGGGTTAAGAACAAGAAGAATTGGGCAAAGAAAATGATTGTGCGCTGGGGGAGGTAGGGATTGCACTGTTGACAACTCCAGGAACAGGAATAGGACAATAATAACTTCTTGGAAAACAAAAATTTATTTGCTTGGCCTTTCATTTTATTTAGTACATTTATAAAAGTTGTTAATTTTTGAGTAAAAATCTGTTGTTGTTGTTGTTGTTGTTGTTGTTGTTGTTGAGGCATTGCCTGCCTCTGTCCTCAGCACACTTAGAAGTCAGAAAGTTCATGTGCCTTCTGTTTAAGATCTGATTATGTGATCTTAATAGTGTTTGAGGCAATTGTGATCTTTAAGTCTCCTACACCTTCAGAAACCCAAACACAGAATCACAACACAGTAAGTTACTCCAAAGGCCAGACCTGAGAAGGTCCAGAACAAGGCAAAGCTTGTAACATATGGGGGGTACATGTTTTGCCTTCACCCTGGGAACAATAAAAGCTGATCCCAGCCTGGATGTTTGCTTGCTTTTTCTGCACAAGGGTGCTAAGTCAATATATGTTCCTAAAAGTTCAGCAAGAAATTTGTGGCTTGCTGAGTGACTGCTGGATGAAAATGCTTGATTTGCACTGTGCAAGACACCAGACTAGATGATCGCAATGATTGCATCTGGTCTTAAAATCTAAAAAAAAAAAAAATTAACAAAATAAATTAGATAAATGTGAGATGAGGGAAAACCTTTCTGTCTGACTTAGCTTAATGACTGTTGTCTTAACTACTTAAGGGAAATTAAGTAAGTGGAGTGCAGTGACTAAAACAATTCCCTGATGCAACTTTTAAAATATCAGTATAGAAAACAATATATACTGTCAGTTCCGCTACTGTTTTTATGCATCAGTAGGAATGGATGCACATCTTGGTGCACTCATTTGTTTTGTTCGTAAAAGAATTTTAAATAGGAAAAACAGATAGATAGTTAAAAATATCATTGAAACCTCATTAAAATTTGAAAAAAAAAGTCCTTAACACTGAACATTTTTGCTTGAATATTCTACAATGCAAAAGATCAAATTCTATATTGTGTATGTTATTTCAAGGAGGTGATCTGGCAGTTGCCATGGCAACAAGACTTTTAAAAAAGCTAAAATAAAGGATGTTGCTGACATGACCCATTGTAACAATAACTCACATGACCATGAGATTCAGGAAGATAAGATAACCTAGGTGGGGGGGGGAAAAAAAAGAAAAGAAAAGAAAAGGAAAGGAAAAAACCCTAGAATTTTATCTTATCTTTTAAAGAATTTTTTTCTCTCTTTTTCATAAANATAAAGGATGTTGCTGACATGACCCATTGTAACAATAACTCACATGACCATGAGATTCAGGAAGATAAGATAACCTAGGTGGGGGGGGGGGAAAAAAAGAAAAGAAAATAAAAGGAAAGGAAAAAACCCTAGAATTTTATCTTATCTTTTAAAGAATTTTTTTCTCTCTTTTTCATAAAAACAAATAAGCACATTTTGCAAATACCTTCCAGATTCGGAAGCAAATATATCTGTCTGCAACTCTTATTTTAATGATAATAAGTAACCAAATACCATGATGTGTTCATTTAGTTTGGGTGGGGATCCTCCTTATATTCACAGCAGAGTGGATTTTTTTGTTGTTGTTTAGGAGCAAAGTTTGGGAGAGGAGCAGAGAAGTGTGAGGGAATATTGGTCTGCAAGGGTGTGTGTGCCTTGCTAACACGAGCCTGCCACGTGCTGCAAGACACAAGAGAGCTTTTGATGCGTGAGGCTACAACAATGGCACCAAGTTCTGCAGCTGGGCAGAGGGCACTCACCTTTGAGCTGCCAGCCCTGGTGCACAGGAGCACAAATATCCTTCCTCCATAACCAGCTGCCAGCCCAGGGCTGTGTTTGGTACTGGGGAAACAGGGGTGCTGACCTCTGCTGTTGAAGGATGATTGATCTTATTTCCTACTCTTTCTTCCGCAGCTGAACTTTTTCCTGAAGGCCTGTTCTGCCAGTGCTCATGAAGAATTTACAACCTGTGAGTAAGCAACCTGTAGCTGTTGCAAGAAAACTACAATCAAAAAATACATCATGAAATGCAGCAAAAAGCATAATCCTGTCATCAATAAAAAGTTATGAATTCCATGTCTAAAGATCACCTATGATAACCAATAGCAGTTGCACGAAGCATTCATATTGATCCACAGAAATAATATCTCATCAAAGTTCCATAAACTTGATGGATATGCAGATTGGGTAACAGATTGGGACTGTCTGTATGATCAGACAGCTCACCCTCAGCCTCGTCAGGGCAGTCTACATCTTTTGCTCTGACCCAGACACCTTTCCTTTGCTGCAGGAACCATCAATAAGGTTTGCTAGCAATCCCAAAAGTTTTGCTGTCTCGATGAGCAGGGTAAGTAGAGTTTTCTTCCAAGTTTGTTTCTCTTTGATTCTTTTCAATGTGGGCAATTTCATCACAATTAACATTTCAGATCACCTTTGACACATGATGGCAGTGGAGTTCTTAAATGTGCATATATATATATATATTTACACACACACACAAATATGTATATGCAAGTATGCATCAAGAGACAAATCATTCATTCATTCATTCATTCACTCATTCATTCATTTTCATATTATAAGAAAGGGATCTGTGATCTGTCAAATAGAAGTTTCCCAAACACCCTTGCAATATTGTAAAATTTGATACATATTTTCTCTGTTGTGACTGGATGGTAAAAAGAAAAATGGATGATCACATTAATTTTATGTTGAGGGGTTTTGGTTTTTTTCAAACACCAGACCAATTAATCACTGTTTATAATTTCTTGAATATTAAGAAATTGAAATCCCTAGATAAGCCAGCTGCCCATTACAAAAAATACATTTGACATATGTTTGAATGAGTTCATAGAATCATAGAACATCCTGAGTTGGAAGGAATTTACAAGGATCATCAGGTCCAACTCCTGGCTCATCACAGGCCAGCCCTAACAATCACACCATGTGCCTGAGAGCATTTTCCAAATGCTTCTTGAACTCTGGCAGACTGGTGCTGTGACCACTTCCCTGGGGAGACTAAAACAAAAATACAATTAAAGAAGAGGCAGTCTGTAGTTCACGTAAAAAGAAGAATCAAAAGCTTAGATTCCTTGAAAAAAGTTGTGACATGCTAGGGTTTTCATACTATACATGTTAAGATATACTATAGTTTTCATACCATAAGTACAAAAATATAAAACTGAATCTCATATGCATGAGAAAACTAGGACACTGAGGGACATTTCTCGTGAGAGCAATGTTTTGAAGCAAGTGACCACAGCCAGGTGCCCAGCCACAGGACCTTTACAAATGTCTCTCTTCCTCTTCTCCAAATTTGAGGAGACCTACGATAGAGTCTGTGTTTCCTTTCTGCTGATGAAGTTAGTGCAGAAGTCTGCATAAGGACAAAGCTGAAATGTTGTCTAAGCATGTAACTGGCACATTTGTTTTGAGTCGGCCCATTTGGGACTGAAAACAGAAATTGAGCCAGAAATAACCAGAACTCTCAGTAGAGAATACTCATAAGTCATAGTCCCTAAAAGCAATTACAGACTATTTCCAGCCTAGACTACACAGATGTTAGCCTTTTAATGAAATTTTGCTGTAAATTCTTCTTTCCAGGTACCCAAACTGTAAGTTCTTCTTTACTCTTGCTGTTATTTTTGCAAGCATATCTATTTTTGTTAGAAGGGATCAAGGGGATGAAATACTAAAATTTTATTTTACTGCTTTGGAGTCTTTAGAATTAAAAAAGAAAAGAGCAAACATTAAAACCCCAAAACCATTCAGAAACATGTAAGTTTCTCTAACTCAAACCCTAAAAACAAAGTAACAAAACAACAGCAAAAAAGTCAACAAAACTAGTTTTGTCTTGATTTTGAGATGAACTGTCTGAGATAAAAAGGTTGCATGAGGCTTACCTCATGTTCTCTGATGTTGTTTTGTTCTTAATATCACCTTATTTGTTGTCACTGAGGTCAACTGACTTATTGTATGGCAAACATAATGTGATGCCAAATGTAGGTCTCTGATTTAAAATACAGATGTATCTAGTTCCAGCTATCATCCTCTCCTGGCTAACACGTAAAGAAATTCTTTATACTCAGGAGAGCAGATTAAATATTGCAGTAACTACATACTTTAAACACTTTGCTGAAAATAAAAAGAAATGTTGACATTCATTGAATTATTAAATCACTCTGAATTAATAAATACTCCTAAAGCAATGACACAAGAAGTGAAAAAACACTATGGAGTTTGCTTACAGTAATCTGTGGTAGAAGGTAATGACAGTTAGGGAATAAAAATCTTTTTTCTATATTAATTGTTTCAGTTAGTGTGATAGTAAATGGAAATAAAATACTTAAGTTGTTTGTTCTGATTACGGTCTTACAGAGAACGGTGACCAAAATTGATCATGCAGTTCTATAGCTGAAAAAAAAATTAAATATTTGTTTTCTTATTTAAATTTACCCCAAATATGATTTCCATATTTGTGTTAAATTTTATTTATAAATATTTCTGAATTTTAAAAACTTCCATAATTACTCTCTGTAAATACTTTTCAGAAAAAAACCCAAAACAATGAAAAACACTTTTTGCTAGAATATTATTTTGAAAAATACTACTATAGAATTTTAATAATTTCACATTTTACATCTCTCATTCATAATGCAAGTTTGACGCACACTGGCAATGTTGGCTTAACATCTTCAGTGTGCTTTCATGGAAACAAATTAAAAAGTCAAACAGCTTCACCTGGCCAAATATCAAACACTGCCAGAAAATTATTTCAGACAGAAATAATTTCAGCCAGAAGAAGGAACTAACTGAAAACTATGGGTTTAATTATCAGCAAGAAGACTGATCACCAAGGAAATAACAATCTACAAAAACCAGAGCTGGGAAAATCCGTGAAATTCTGAAAATGTAAAAAGCCATGGAAGGTTATCAGTACTGTCCCCTGACACTGAGATAAGTATAAAGAATGGATGGAAACATGAAACAAAATTTCCCCAGAAGTGTCTCCAGGTCTTCAGTGGTTCTTGGTTGAGCCATAGGGGGTTACTTATGTAGGAGAGACTCAAAGGGGTTTTTTTTCCCCACTAATTTCTCTGCTTCCTTTTTGAAGTTGCACAAATTTTATGTCAACCATATCATGCAGCAGAGTCCCAAGCTTACCTGTGAGCTATGTTACAGGCCACACCCATCTGTTGGTTTCGAATGCCTCAACCGCTAAGTATATGTGTTTCACTCTCATTTTCATACAGAGAGAGGCAGTAAACTGTTTCGTTCCTCATCTCATCTCACCCTCTGTGATACAGGTTTCATTAAAAGTGCATTATATTTCTTTTCATCTCTTTTTCTGACTGGCAAAATCCCTTTATGAGTGCTATTCCATACCTCCCACCACCCTTGCCCCTCTTCTTTCTAAACATGTCCCAGGCCTAGCATATATTTTACTGAGGTGGAGGTGCAGGACTGTGTGCATCATTTCAGATGTTGATGTGCCGTGGATCTAACTGATGGATTAACAATACAACCATGTTTCTCACTGCTCCTTTCTAGATTCTTATATAGGATTAATATAATGAAAGGATGGCACTACACAATAGGTGTCTGTTCCAGTTTAAATTCAATGAAAGGAGAGCAGCCACTCAGATGTAAATCCTACCTACTGCCAGAATCATGGGTGCAAACACATTGCCCTATTTCCTTCTGATTCACAAACACTGGCTTCATTTCATCATTTTGGGCAGAGCTCCTGGTTAGCTTAATTAATACTTCACATAAAGCAAGTCAGCAGAGAGGCTGGAGTTCAGGATGGCTGGTAGAGTCAACATAGCTCTCATAGTGCATTTTACCAGAAAAATAATTTTGATTATATCTGTCAACAACTCTGAAACAAACTTCTTAATTCTGAGTTTTATCGTCTGTGTGCAAAGGAAACCATACAGGAAAAGAAACTTTGCAGTTACTCGAAGTTTGCTTAAGGTATTTGTCTTCACATATCTACTGAAGGGAAAGAAAAAGGCTCATTTTCCACAAGCTTTACTTGTTTCTTTAATAGTGATTAATATATTCTTCTTACCAGAATAATAACCAAATGAATGCAGTCCATTATCTGTCCAATAATTTTAAACAGATATATTCCTTTATTCTTTCTTCTCTCCATGTGCTGCAATCTGCCTTAGTGGTTCTGGAAATTACCACTACTGCAGCTCTCCCCTAACTTCTTGAAGTTCTGGATTTTCTGAGCTCACAGAATTTAAATCTATGGACAACTTGAAGAAAAACACAGAATCACAAGGAGATGAAAAGGAAAAAGAAATACTTGGAAGTTAATAATTGCTGTTTTCTGATTTTTGGAGAAATTCTGTTTCTCACATAAAAAAAAAATCAAAGATGTAGACTACAAAAGAGTGTTTTTAAAAATAAAAGCAAATGTGGACTTAATGTTCCCTGTTCCAGAGAAAGTCCTATCAGTCTGTTCAGACTCTAACAATAACAAACTAAAGAAGTTGTATGAATATTAAACTCTTGAACAATTGCCCACAGGCAATATTTGCTGATGGTGAAATTGAGACATGAGGAGGTGGAAAAGGAGTAGGTGTAAAAGATATAAGAGGAATAGAAATAAGACAGAACAGCGGACACAGTGGAGGATGGAGAATTGACAGCAATATTCAGGGTCTAAATTCGCTATTAGCTTGCAAGGAAATGAAGTAATACCATTTAAATTTAGCAAGGTGGGTTGCTGAGATACATGCAGAAAATAGAGACTTCAGGAATTTTCAAAGAAAACAAATTATATTTTGATGATCTGTCCGTCCTACAGTCTTCCCATTGTCTTAGTGAGCAGAGCCATCTAAATGAATATAGAGCCACAGATAAGTACACAGCTTTAAATTCAACTGTGTTTTCTTCTCTTTTGGGTAAAATGATAATTTTGCAAAAAAGCACAAGCTCTTATGACCTTGCTCAACTATTTTTGTGTTCAAATCCCAGCTGGGATCTGGAGGCTGGCATTTTTCTGAGTATTACAAACCTTCAAAAATGGTAGCCCACCCATTCATGTGCTGTCAGAGCCTCAGGGAGCTGGAAAGAAAACTCCAGTAGTGGACAGTTCTGAATTTGAATTATCATCAATCAGTGCTTCAGTGTGATAGCTTTTCATAGGAACAGTGGTTCTGAAAGCAACTACATGTGCTTACACTAGCTCATGGAACAGACTTGATTTTTATGCATTCAATCATCCCTTTTTGTGAGCCCTCCAGTTCTGTTTGTCAGTACTTTCTGAATCAGACTGAAAAGATCAGGAAATTTTCATAGACAATGAAAATGTGACATGGCAGAATGCAACAGCCTATAAAAAATTATGCAAAAATTACAGTAAACCACAAAGATGATGTATATAGCTTTTGACCTTTTAAAATTGTTTTATATTCAAAGAATAAAATCACAATAAAAAGTTCATTTTCTTTTAAAATGAGAGGAAAATATCAGTATTTTAAAATTAATATTGTGACTTCCAAGAAAGTGCAATTCTCAGTAAATATAATGTAATCAACATGCGCATTTTCAGATAGGCACTGACATTATGGGTTGAGGCTGTATGACCCAGGAATCAGTTGTTTTATGCACAGTCTCTTCCCTCTCCTGAGTGACCTCCAGGACTAGAGAGGAAAGACAAACTGGGAATACAGATTTCTTTAAATTGATTTACCCAGTGCCCAAAAAGTTGGTGATGATTCCTTGTGAAACTTTGCTGATGGTTTGACAGACACATAGGTAGATAAATTGGGCCATTTATAGTAATGTTTTGCTTTCCTGGTTTTTTTTCCCCAAGATGAAATGGCAGGTGGGAGCATATTCCCTAGAATAATGGCAGGGTTTATTTTCTTCAAGGGAATGTATTAGCCTTCCTCTTCCAAGGAGCACAGTTATGTGAAAAAGGCAAGAGGCTCCATTAGAGCAAACTTGAAGCTGCAACGTTTAGGCATCAAGGAAATCTGAAATTGTAGCATAGGGATAATGTTGTTCAATTGCTTCTGAAAAATGTAAAGATATCAAAATAAAGACAGGCATAAGCTGCCCAATATTAACTTGAGCAGCAAGGTTCTTTCAATCATTTGCAAGGAAGTCTGACATCCTTAAAATATATCTTTCCCTCTGCACATGCTTTGAAGAGAATGGGCTAGAATTATTCCTCCAGTAAAAAAAAATTGCATGAGAGAATTTTTTTCAGGGCTTCAGAGTTTTCTGACTTTTGATTAAAAAAATAAAATAAAATACAATACTCACTTCACTCCCAGCCACCAAAAGTAATGTGATTTTAAATGACACGGGAATTTTTAATAGAATTTCGTATTTCATCAGCAGACATTTTATTTCAGAACCGGTGAAAAAAGTCTATTTCTGACATTTAGCTATCCTGTTGAATGGAGATCAGCTCTTATGTAAAGTCTCAGAACATTATGGTGTAGTCCTTAACTACAGGGCTCAAAAGAGTGCAGAAGCTGTCTGGTTGAACTACTTTCAAATCAATCAGTAGGCATTTCTCAAGTCCTATTGATAGAAATCATGTATATATATACAGGATCAGATAGGTACCTGCAGGAATTATTTATTGTTTGTCTAAAATCTGTAAAGAGAAAGGAACTGATTAAAACTGTATGTGCAAACATGTCTGCAAAATACACTTAAAACCAAGCAAATATTGAGGATATAAAATCTGACACCTGGAAAAAAAACTGTTCCTAAGGAACATTTCTAATGGATCTGCAGAGAGGGTCCTAGTGTAATTTTGACTGCAAGAAATTTTATAGTGACAACTTTGCTTTAGCTCCAAATGGAGAAAAAAACAAAAATAAACATGGAAAACCTGGTGTGCTTAAAATCATGCCAGTTATCAGGGCAGAGAGGCACTTTGAGTGGAAGGTTTCCATCTCTCTCTTCTTCTAGTAGTCTATGGAGGTGGTCAGCACCTCCACTTCACCGGTCCCAAGCATCCAGAAAGGAGGGTAAAAGTCCTGTGAAAAATGTGACTGTATGGAGGAGGTCAGGAAACAATTCAGTTGTCACTGCAGGGCTCTTTAACAGCATTAGGTACAAAGCTGTGCTTCTCTTCCCAGCAGCCATTCACTAAACCCTCGAGCTCCTCAGATGAATGGAGTAGGTGCATTACCAGCGAGTCTCATTCATTACACCAGTCTGACTCACTCTAGAAGAAAAAAAAGAAAAAAGATCACTGAACAAGACATATTTCTATGGGAAAAACTATGTGGTTGTACATTACAGTAAAACCTTTACTGGATCCATTTTCCTTTCCCATACGTAAGCTAAAGAGGGGAAAGCACTCAAATAAGTATCACTAGGCACATTTAAATGGAGTCCTTACATTAGTGAAAGAACTGGGTTGTACGAACCAGAATATTTAAACATCTCAAATTTTTTCCAGTAAATTTAAAAAAAGGTCTTAATTAGAAGACTGCTTAATCATTTCTGGTGCTTTGAGCACTCTGGAGAAAATAACTTAAAAAGAGGCAAAGAAGAAGCAGAAAATTTTCCAGTCATGAAGGGACATCCTGTGAGCCATGCGACATGAAATCTACACAGATTATAAATTCTCCTTCTCCAAATGCATTATAGAAAGAGGTTTTGCATGCATAGGTGAGAAAAACTACAGTTTGTATGCACAGGTCAGAAAAACTACAGAGATACTTGGTCAACCCAAAGTAGAGACTAAAGAATCATCTCCCATCTCTTCCAGGATCATATTGAATTTATTAGTGAAAACATCTATGATATATTGTAAAGCATTATACCATCTGGTTTTGTAAGACAAAATAGGTCACCAAAAGTCAGTAGTGATCATTAGATTTCTGACCCATGAAGATTTGCTTGTAAGAATCTCTTTACCTAGTACAAAAATCCCAAACAAAGAAAACTACAACCCCCCACAATTACGTTAAGAAAACAAAACCAAACAAAAGAAAATATTTCTGACTAACCATGAAAGAACACAAAACAACTTTTCAACTAAAGCAAAAGAACAAAATGCAACAAAAGAGCTCTGTTTCAAAAGCTATCTATGGGATTCCTGGCAGTACAGAGGAAATACTCTAAGAAGAAACCCAATTTGCACCACAGCTGTCAAGGGCGACTATCCATAAGTATTTTCTTTTGACATAATTTATACTTGCAGTAGTTGCTTCTTAGAAAGACATGTTATCTAAGTACAAATTCACCCAAAGACACTGAAGCCTCAAACACCTTGAATGTATGTAACATTTTTGGACCTCATCAAAGCCTTCCAGACTGGCTCACACAGCGTCCTTCTGGACAAAATGTCCAGCATTCAGCTGGATAAACACATCATGCAACTGGCTCAGGGGTTGGGCACGAAGAGTTACAGTGAATGGGGTAACATCAAGCTGGCCACCTCTCACTAGTGCGGTTCTGTAGGCTCCATCCTCAGCCCTGCACTCTTCAACATCTTTCTTAATGAGCTTTGTTAACGACACAGGAATTAAAGCAATACTAAGTTTGCCAGTGCCACTAAATTGGGAGGAGCTGTTGATTCCCTTGAAGACAGGGAGGCCCTCTAGAGAGACATCAACAAATTAGAGACATGGGGAATCACCAACGATGTGAAGATGAA
>VXBB01014653.1:155593-173994 GCA_013399915.1 Illadopsis cleaveri
AAGGGATCTGGGGGTCCTGGTCGATGGCAAGTTGAATCTGAGTCAGCAGTGCCCGGGCAGACAGGAGGGGCAGCTGTGTCCTGGGGGGCATCAGGGACAGCCTTTCTAGGTGGGGAGACCTGCACAGGGCCAGGAGTTGGACTCAATGACCCTGGTGGGTCCCCTCCAGCTCAGGATATTCTATGATTCTGTGATATTCCATTTTAGGGGAATGTTCAAATACGTAATGCCTGCAAACAATTACTTTATAGCCCAACTCCTGAACATAGTGACCTTTTATTTCTCTCTTACGCAATGAAAATCTTTACTGTAAAAATAATTTTTAAAATTCTCTCATCTTCTCTTTTCAGAATGAAAAAGGAAAATGTGAAGTGCTAGATTGTATAAATATACCCCAAGATTTTTTTTATTTTAACACCTTTCTATGGATTAGAGGTTTTTTACCTTCTCAATTTCTTCTGGAATCTAAATGTGAAGTTCTTATCAAAGTGATGTCAAGCTGCTCATGTAATACAGTTATTTTCATACCATCATTGCACTTCTCATTAGGTTTTTTATTTTTCAGTCCAACAATGCCCAAGAGGCCATAACAATTTAAATAAGCTGCAGGTTATTAATCAAAGTGAAGACTTTTATAGAAATCAACACATATTGAAAGCTATAGCCGTTTTTAAGAATGGCAGTAATTAATGAGGGAAATAATGCAGGTCAATATAACAAGATAACTATTGGAAATTAGGCATTGGAAAACATTATGGTATTACAGGAAATCTGGGTCTGACAAGATTTTTAATAAACAACAGCTGAAATTGTGGATTATCAATTTGAAAAAAGATAAAAGGACAACACTAACACTTTTAGAACGGGGATAATTTTAACATTGAGCTTGTAACCAGAAGAAGGAAAGCTGTGAAAAGATTTTCAGGCAGCTTCTGAATTCGTTGGGTAGGGCCCAGCTTTGCTTTTATAGACAGTAATGCATGGCAGAAGCTGTCTGGGATATAAAACAGAAGAAAGAAAGGAAAAAGACCAGACTTGGAGCCTGAGTTCATTTGCATGCGGAGCTCACTCATTTTCATTAGTGGATTACTCAAACACACAGATGTTGTTTGCACCCCAATGTATCTGCTTCAGTGGATAAGTGACCTACAAATACAGCATTCTATTTAACTGGTATGCTCTTCAAGAGTTTTAGCCCAAGAAATTCAGAAACAAACAAAAAAAAATAGGGGGAAAGGGTGTTCAAGTTAACTGAAAGTATAGTCTAGACACATAACCTGTTAATAAATAGCACAAGTAGAGAGGTCATTCATGTAAATTTTGGGGGGAAAACAGTGTAAGTTAAAACAATGTAAATCAGGAATCAGAGTGAGTCACCTCTTAAAAGGACATAAGAAAGGCAAGACTTGCTCTAAAAATATATAGAAAAAAAAAGAAACAAATGCAAGTATTGAAAGTTTTATTTACAGGATAAATTGTTACTTAAAAATGGCAAGAATGAGATGAGTACTTATGGCTTATCTTGCTTCACTTCTTAAAGGCACAAATATATTCCTGCCCTGCGAATGTACTTACAATAATAGCCAAGGAAGGTGGTGAGGCAGAGACCAGAATAGAAACCTAAATGGAGTATGGAAAATTGGGTCTAAAATTTGCTTCTCAGCTCAATTATTAACAATTTGTGTTGAATCTACTACCTGAAAAAAGGTCATGTTTAAAGATGAAGGCAGCCAGGGAAGCACTGCTCAGTACAGTTTATTACAGCTAAGCAGGAAGCTCCTGGCAGAGCACAACAGAGACTGACTGAGCTGCTGCACACCCTGGCCAGCCAGGGAGGAGGCTGAAGTGAATGCCAGCAGGAGAAAGTCAAACAAAATGGGATTACACATGGACAGTGGCACCAGGAAAAAAAAGTGGTGGACTCTGATCAACTCCTGCTCTTCTGATGTGCCCCTCTTGCAGTACGCAGGCCATAGTTTTTGCAAAGCAAGGACAACTTTCTTACCTGCTTTGCCAGCATTTCCCTGGCAGAAAGGATACAGAGTATGTGATGCATTTGGCTAGAGGCTGGTATCTTTCTTCACTCCTCAAAGTCATGAGAGCAGAATCCTCGCAGCTAACCACCCTGCCACCTCTGGCACTCTGCCACACTGCTCATGCAGTGCCCCTCACTATCTGCAAACTTTTGTATCGTGATATCTCCAGCCCAGAATGGACAAGGACTGATCTCTTGCCTTTTACCCTTCAGTGTGTAGAAGTCTGGGAGAAGCTTGCTAACAGAAGCTAATGAGGAAATTCAGTTAAGAGGTGATTCAACACTGGTTGGAAGGAGACCGGAAGGCAGGAAGAATGGGGCCACTTAGAAGGAGAAAAGAAGCATAAATGTCAGTAATGCAGAAGGACACAGCTAGTGAGAGCAAAGCTGGGGAACTCTGAGAGAAACAACTGTACAGTACTTTAGTATCAGGCTGTTAATGAGTAGTGTCCAGAGTGAACATAGAGAGCAAGGAATTTTACCTTCTTACAGCAATACTGCATCTATTACATCTTTTTCTGAGCATAACACTTACTGTGTCCACTTCCTGGAGAGGACAGCATGGCCTGCCAGGGCTGTATGACCTGAGTGCACTGAAAAAGTGAGGGCAATTTTTGATAAAAGCAAAAAGTCCTCCTCTTGTCTTCACAAACCATGCCTGATAGAGTAATTCATCTTCTAAGATGAGCTCGGATTTTAGGTGGTTGTTTAACTTCTCCTGTGGTCATTGCACAGGCTTCTCTGAGATGGCAGGGACCATTTGGGGATCTTGTTCGTCCAAAGGGAGTTAACATTAGTAGCAATTCAAACCCAGCTGTACAATGTTTTGAGAGAGAGAAGGAAAATACAAAGACACAGACAGAACCAGTTCAGGTGAAGGTAAGACCCAGGTATTCCTGGCTTTTGAGCACTGATGGATTTTGTTCCCTAAATAGGCATTGAAACAAGAAGGGATATTGCTGTGCAACCAGAGAATGACAAATTTAGTAGCTCTATTTAAGAATAGGCAATATTTCAGACAACCATAAGCCCATTAGTCTGACCCCTGTGTTACAGAGGGCTCTGGATCAAACTGTGAAGGAAAGAGTAAAGAATGGAAAGGAAAGGTGAAAAGCATAAACTGTGGCAGACTAAATGAGGCCAATTTCATATCTGTATAAAACAGGTAATTAAAGATCCAGAGTAGGCAGGCAGAACTACCTAATCTATGTGAACTTCAGTGAGACATTTAAAGCAGAACACACTGGAGAAGACAGGAGCTATTTAAATCACAGAGAAAGTAAAGAACTGGCTAATGCAAAGGAGTGTCAGGTGACATGAATTTTGAGGCATTGCCAATACCTGAGGAAGATCAGAATATTTTATGGGAATAACTGAATGATCACAAGGCTTGGAAAAATAGAAATAGTTTAAATTTAAGAGTGTAATGTGCAAAAGTGCAAATCATGCCTTAGTAAAAAAAAAGCAAAAATGACTGCTCCTAGCTGACTCATCATCAGCTGAGAGCTAAAAATGATAAAAATGTCTGGGCAAAGCAAAGCATTGTTAGGAGAGTTACAGTCTACCAATATGTTGCAACAGAAAAATAATAAAATAAAATAAAATAAAATAAAATAAAATAAAATAAAATAAAATAAAATAAAATAAAATAAAATAAAATAACCCTCCAAGGATTTATCAGCTGCACCATTTCCAGACGAAATAAAGGTGTGTTGATACATTTTACAAAGCATTGTGGAAATTCCAACCGTAAAAGAATGCATCATTCCAATCACTCACACTCAAAAAAGACAAAGACTGGAATGGAGGAAAGGAATAATGAGACTGAAACAGCCTTCTCTGTTTAGCTTAGTAAAATGAAGCCTGAAATCAAACACATTTTCGTAAACAAAGGGTAAACACCATGAGAAAAACCTGCTACAGTAGTAGCAGAGTCAGGGGTATATAAAAAACCCAAATGTACAAGTGCCAAATACTTTTAAACTGCAGATAGGGACTAGCTATGTCATCAAATGAATAAAAAAGGGCTAATGGAAAGTAGAAGAATGAGGTAATGAAATTTCCTTAAGACACAAATTTTGAGGCAAGTCAATAAAATGAAGTGTTGGAATAGACTTCTAAATTAGGTTACAGTAATAAAAAGGATCAAAATTAAAACCCCTAATATATTTAAAATAGAATTGCATGGGTTCTAGAAAGAAATATTGATACATCTAACTGAGCTAGCAGGAGACTGGACTGGCTGACCCTTGTAGTTAAACATTCTCACTTTGCTTCTTTAGAAATAAGTAGCCTTATGTTAGAGCCTTCAAAAAGCCATGAGCTACACTGGATTTTTAGAAACACCTGACCACCCCAGATGTTTCTTTTCTAAAGAAAGCAACTAAGCCCTCAAAGCTCGCAGATAAATTTAGAAACTACTCCATTGTGAGCAAATATATCCATCTTTATTCCATCTTTTTAACAGTTTGAAACAGAGCTAAGAAGGAAAACTAACCCCTTAGCCCCTCTCCATTCTTGACACATGGGCCACAAGGAATTAGATAATCTCCCTTCTCGTTGTTAAGTGTGCAACACAGCCCTGTGTTTTATACCCTCTAAAGGGGGTTCTACAATGAAGGCCATTATGTGTACTTAACATGCAATTAATGCATGTTTCAAATTATGGGTTTTATTATTAACGCTCTGCTGTTATGCTTATCTGATCTTTCCTCATATGAAACAATGAAACAAAATAAATGAACCCTCTTTCAGCAGGAGCTGTCAAATTAGAAACGGTTACAAAGTAATAATTAGGGAAAATGGATCACAGTGTTCAGGCTGCAGCAATGATTGTCCCTCTGTGGGCCATTAAGAAAATCTAGTCGTTGGATCTGCATGAAATTTTAATGAAGCCACAAGTAAACAAACTGCAAAATGTTGTAGGCAGCAGTTCACTTGCTTCATGATGAAGATTTTTACATGATACTGGGCTTCTTCTCCCTCTTTTCCCACCTTTTCCTCCTCATGCCAGTGATTTTGGTTAGGCAGGATTAATTTAAGATCCTCTCACACTGTGGCATTTGAAAAACGGTGGTGTCTTCTGACTCCTATATTACAGGTCACCTGTAATTTTATCAGTGGGATAGGCTGCATTTTATTCATTTATTTACTCACGAAAATGCAGGAATCATAGGCATGATGTCGATATTCTGTCACAAACCTACAACCCCCAGCTGAATTGCCAGTTTGATACCAAACACAAGCGGGGACGCGGCTCCGCCGCTTCCAGAAAGCTTTGCACCGATCTCTTCTCTCCCCACTGGCGCACAAGAAGAAACCGCAGCTATTTCACCTTCCCGAGTTTGCAGGAGGACGGAAGCAGTGTGCTCATTCTGTTTCCCAAGAGCGCTCCTGGCGGCCCGCGGTGAGCCCGGCCCGCNCCCATCTGGTGGCCACGGGAGGAGGAGAGAGGCGGAGGGAAGGAGCAGCAGATCGCGGGGAGCGAGGGGGGACAGTCTCCCGGGGCCGCTTGTTATAACACTTCTCCCCCAGATTAGTTTATGTGAGGTCAAGGGGGCTTCGGTGCTTTCGCTTGCCTTCGGCTGGTGTTGATAGTGCTTGAGAGGGCTGCTGGAACTAGTGATGATATTTATTAGGTTCATTTATTTTCTTGTGAGCTTCTAAAAAGAGAGATGAAGCCACTGGTTTCTTAAACAGCAATACCATTGCTTTCAATATCTCTGACACTCCTTCATTTTAAGATTCATAAACTGTTTCTGCCTTTTTCCAAAAATTCCCTTTGGGGAATCTGCTGACAGATGTAAACTGGCCTTTCCATTCAGCCTGGGGAGTCCCACTGCTTCAGATTTGTTCATGAAACGTCTGAAATTGAAAAGTGTGTTCTAGAAAATATTTTTATAGGTTACAGGGAAAGGAATTTGAGTCCTAAAAATATTTAACATACAGAGAACTTTGAGGAAGATGTTCCAGTTACCAGGTCTCCTGTCCATCAGTCATTTTTGGCAATGTGTGAGCTGGATAGGCCACTCGGCAGCTCCAGGGTTTCCTCCCTGGGGCATCCTCGAGCCACTACAGAGTTTGCAAAGCTGTCACAGGCAGAACCAGGTGTTTGTTCTGTCCCCTCTGGGCAAAGGCTGCCCATGCAGAGAGCTCACTTCCCCCTGGACACATTCAACAAGGTCTGCAAGGGTACAAGTGGCTGAAATTAAGTAAACCAGGGGTCACACGCAGAGAAACCTATTCATTATCACTGCTCTGATCAGCCTATGAAAACCTGCAAGGATGATGAGCCAGGCAGAGGGGCCATTGCCATGAGAGGGATACTGCTGTGGAGTTGCAGGGATGTGGGGACTTTTTTCCAGTTGTCCCAGACACATGTGTCCCAGGGACACTGCGATGTGTGTTGGCAAGTCACAGCTGCTCCAGCAGAGCAGCAAGTTGCAAAGCTCAGGAGGTATTGTCATAGGAAATAACTGGGAACAGGCTGAGTCACAAACTTTGCAACTTTGAGTCACACACTCCTATAGCAGGTATTATTGCAAGGCATGCAGCAAATACTGAAGTTTGAAGGGTATATTCACTGACACTTGCCCTAAGCCAGCCAGTTTGTGAAGTTATTAAATGTCTTCTTTTTGTTTTATGTTTTCTTCAGATGCTTTTGAAAAGTTTTAGTCTGAGGCATGGTTAGCTGTAGATACACTGGATGAAAAGCGTATTCTCTTGTGTCAGGTGTCCAAATCTCGGGAGGCAAATGCCTGATGAGAAAAGAAAATGCTTCACCTCAGATTGATTGCATTTCCACAATATTTGCCTGGGAAAATGGTATACAGAGCTCAAACTCACATTGCTCTGGCTAGTGCATGTACACCATTCACCTGTAAAGCCCAGCCTCCAGATCCAGCAACATGTTATAAATTTCCCTGGATCCCTCCGAATGTTCTCTCATGCCATGTGACATGGCCAATGGTCTACAAAGACGATTGCTATTTGGATGAGGTGTCTCAAAATCAGATTTGATAAACTATGACAAGAAAAAGCATGACTGGACAAAAATAGGTTCAATCTAAAATTCCATAATTGAATTCAAACTATAAAACTGACAGAAAGTTGAAAGCTAGGTCCATGAATCCTTCGCACATAGAACAAAATTACTTTTATTGATTTATTTCTTCCAACCTCAGATTAAGTTATTTCTCCTTATTTTGAAAGTCTGGAGTTATTTTCCTGTCCTTTCCTGTTGACTGGTTATTCAGTTTTTGTTTTGTTTTAAAAAATAATTCTACTCTAAAATAAACCTGAAGATCTCAATGCCATGCTGACCCCAGAACAATGAAGTAGTTTCACAGAAATTTCCTTGATCCAATCCTCCTGAAAGTTTCTTGTACAAAAAAATATGCAAGCATTGAGAAAGACATAGGCTTTGCCAACGAGATGTAGATATCAAAAAATCCAAGAGGGAAATGAAAATGACATTCTTTTTCTCTTACTTTTCTCTTTACTACCTGTCAAGAGCTTAGGTTAATGGAAAGCACCATCTCAGAGTTTTTTAAAGGCTTTTTCCTGCATTTCAACCTTAACGAACTTCCTAAAATGAAAGGATAGGATTAGGTGATTCATTAAAATATATTCTGTACCCAAATAATCATAAAGATATACAGTCATCTCATATCACTGCATGTCAAATCTGGATGGTTCCAAGCTTTGGAGCAAGCCCTCCCCTCATCCTTACCTTGCACCGAAACCTGGCTCTGCACCGGGACACTCAGTGCCTGTCTTTCCTCCTTCTTTTTTGCGCTTAGTCAGAAGGAGTTTGGCCAGGGGAGACAGGAGCTGTAACCAGCTCCAATTGCAGACCGCCAGAGGACTGTGGGCTTATAGCAAGCTGCAATGCCCTCCCAGAACTCATGCTTGTACGGCCATCAGGTTCTGCCTCAGGGTCAAAAGCACTCAACCCTGTCTTGAGATATGGTGTGCCTTGAGTGAATTCCCTGTCAGACCACTTGCTTAATGAGAAGTAGTATAAAAGCGTATCTTGCATTATTTCAGTATCACTGGGTGATATAATTCCCACCATAAGGTAAACAATCCGCTTCTGCTGGTGAAGATATTTTTCAGTTTGTTATCAGTGCTGTATTTTGTAGAATAAACTGATTTAAAAACTCAAGTAAGTGTGTCTGCACCTGGCATCACACACAAAAATTCAGCCACAGGAAACTTGTGCATATTCTTATTAAATTCTCTTTAACCAACAGGGACCTCTACATGCACAGAGAAGGACTATCTGCTGAAAGCAAATGGAAAAACCTTATCACCTTCCAGCTTCCACTTCTAGTACTCTATGTGACCTACTACAAAGATAGAAAATGAAAAGATTCAACTATCCCTATGTCAAGTCTGTGAACAATTTCTCTCTTTTGCCATAACTTTGTTATTTTCTCCCTGACCATTACTAATAGATAAAAAGATGTTACTTCTAAACACATTTTCCTTCACTTCATTTTTAAAGGAAAACAAGGTGGAAAGATTACTATGTCATGGGCCTGTACTGATTCATTCACTGTATCATTAAAGGTTTGTTGTGTATTGTTGGACTGCTGTAGGAAAACAAACATAAGGAAAGGCAGCATGGCACAAATTCTGGTTCCTTTTTTGAATCTACTTTGCCTTTGGCTGTAATCTGCAGTCTCTGGTGGCAACACAAGCCACTGCTCCCTGCAGGAAATGTAGAACAAAAGCAAGAGTCTTGAATAAAATATTCCATGGGATTTTTTTCTGTTGCTTCCTAGTGGAGATAACTGTGCTTTCCAAGTAATATGAAAGCAGACTTCTCTTAAATATGTCACTGTAGGCTGCCTGTTTGTTTCCACTAAGGATTCTGTCCTTGTAACTGAGAACTAAATAAACCATTTGATATCACTGTTACCTTAAAGCCTGCTGCTGATCACCTAGTAGGAAAAAAAGTCAATTTTTACTTGCTTGGGTTTTTTTAAGTGAGAATTTCCAGCTACAGTTCTTTGTACAACACTAATTTGGGAACATATACCCACAGACCACCAGCTTAGATACCACTTTTTCTGTTATTTGTTAACTCTTTCTTGGGCTGCATTATTTGTAGAATATTATATTTAAATGGACTTCATTTGTGACTGAATTCCCACTAAAAAGAAAGAATGCGGGATATGAAAAGTGAGATTAATATATGACACATAGAAAATTTGCTGACAACCTGATGGATGACTTGATTGCTGCTTTGGAGGAAATAACGTTATAGGACTAAATTCAGAATGTAAGTAAGCCCGGAGGCTGTCTAATTTACTGTGGCTTGCATCAATTCTAAGTAAAGACTGGAGGTACTGTGCATATGTCAAACACATCTAGATCTTCCAAAAACTGACTGTTCTTAGTTTCCTTTAACTCTACCTGAAATTTCCATAGAGGCACGGGCTGTGTACACTTACCTTTTTCTAAGTTTACTGAATTACCTAATTTCTTGCCTGAGCAGGGAGGCAAATTTATGAAAGGTTTATAAACTGAACCCAGAGGGAAGAATTACACAGGGAATTGTAAGAATTACAAAATTGTAATTGTTAATAAATGTATTTTAATGAATTTTCTAACTATAATTACAAAGAACTATAGAAGAAGGAACAGTCAGATCAGAAACTCTTGATCTGAAAATGAGAGCTGTACCAGAACAGGTGCTCAACAAAAACAGGCATAGAGATTTGGCTACGTTAGTGATGAAGCTGTTGATCTTTTGCAAGCTTTGGCAAGTCTGAAACCTTGGTAAATGGCAGGTCATCATGGTATTATATGGCTTCAAATTTTCCAAGGCCCAGGCACCAGGCATGCATGGATTTGTGAAATGCGGTGCATGGAGATTGTGGGTTGATCTTCCCCAGAGCAGACAGACAAGCTCTGTGCTTGCACAGAAGACAATATCCTCCCTTTCTCTCCTTTTGCAAAAGCTTGGAATTGCACACTCTGCCCTCACAAAGAGCTTAAAAACAGGAATTAAGAGAAGAGTCTTTTTTGTCTGAGGCAAAATCCCAAATCCTAAATATTTGGACATCTAAACATAGTTACCCTACCCCCAGGGTTAATGAAAGTCAACCCTGAGTGAAAATTCTACCCCATGCAAACCAGACTTCTGCATCTATAAAACCCTGAATTATGTCCCTGAAACCCAAGGTCTGAGTCATCTGTGCTCTTATCCATTCAGGAACAGAAAAAAGAAAATGTTCTTTAAAAAATATTCATCACCCCCAATGAACTGGTGTGTTTGCGTTGCCAAGCAACTGTGCTGCATCTCTGTACCTCTGAGACCCATGGGTCAAAACCCAATGTCAACATAAAAGTTTGAGAGTCCAGTCAGGATTATGGCACATAAATATTGATGAGTAAAAAGGCAGAAGAGGGTGTATATCTGCAGCCGTTTTTAGAAGTAATGTGCTTCCCAATTATGCTACCGGTATAATAGCCAGGTGTTTCTCAAAATCACAAGACAAGTAGTTTTTTTATCCTGCAAAGACCTGGTTATTCAAGAAGGTTATTTTGTAAGGATGTAGAAACACCTATGGGAACCCCACAAAGCTGGGTCTTGGCCCTCACTGACTTATTTCAGATGGAAGCAGAGCTGATTTTCACCAGTCAGGGCAGATACATTCCGTTGTCTTGCCATGCAAATGCATTTACTTCATGTCTTCTCTTGCTGAATGCTATAGTAGTGTGGATGGAGTGGTACACTTCACTCATTAGAGAAAAGTATCATTATGTTCACTGATACACACCAGTGATTTAACAAAGTTTGATAATAAATCTTACTGTGGTTTTACAGCATTCTATTGCATGGTACTACACAGCAGACAAGGTCAGCCAAAGCTTTTAGGGAGACCCTCCTGTTGAGTCATGAGATTCAGAAAACCCTTGCATTCTAAACTCCTTCTCAGAGAGGAATTGAAGTGTGTCTGGATCCAAACTTCGACCCAGACTATGGTTCATGTCTAAAGGATTTTTTATGCATAAACAATGCTTTATATCACTTAGTTAAGATTTTAAAGCTTACCACACTGATAATTACTTACCAAAAATCTGTTCCAGCAAGAAGTCTCTCAGGCTCAAGAAGTAACCTTGAAAGGCATCCCTCCTCCAGGGGAGATTCTGCCATGCAGTACACTGCCATGCAAGAAGCACAATTGACTGTGCCTGTACTGTCCACTATTTATGGAGTTAGATAATTGACTCATAATTATATTTGCATATCAAATCCAGATGTTAGTTTCTTCCAAAATTGCCTTGAACCGCACTATGTTTAAATGAGCATGTTGCCCAAATTAGTCCTTGGCTGTTGTGCTGTCTCCCCTGAATCCACTTTGCGTCAGATGCAGCCATCACAACCAGACTTACCCACTATGACCAACCCTTGGGGTCAACACTTGAGGGTTACAGGGAAAAAAATGTCAGGCTGGTGGAAAGGAAAATATGTTACATTTGGGTAGGGCTGTGTTGTCCTAGAATGTCAATTATTTCTGAGAAGAGATAGCCTGGAGTGAATTACACAATTTCTCTGCACCTTTCTTGAGTGGCACTCAGATCCAAGGATGAGCAAAAGAGAAAGAAGGGATAGATAGAGATGGGCTTCCCTGCTGAGCCATGCCTCATGTCATTCATCAAAGAAGTAGTGGCAGCCTGGAGAAACACCAATGGCTGGGGGACAGGTCATGGTAAGGAGGTACAAACCCGGTACTATTTCAATAACCAGTTTAAGTCTGTCTTCCCGAACAGGCCTTGATAGGATTAAATTGAAATAAGGACTGCACTGGGAAATCCATGTGAAAACAAGGAATTTCTAGCTAATAACTAAACACAAGGAGATAAGGAAGATAATTTAAGAGAAAAGTGAGAGAGGGGAAAGTAGACTAATAACATATTCCAGCACTAAAGCTCCCAATGTTTGCCCATCACCCTTAGGAACAGCATACTGAACTTCACCAAGTAAAAGAATCACAGTGGTTTATCTATTTTATTTAGGCAGATATGGTGCGTTTCTTGCAAAATCTCACCAGCAACACAGAAGTACATGAGAGATAGAGCAGTCAGATAGCACAGCAACATCATCTCCGTCAGCAGCAGAGCAGGATTCACCAGGGCAGTGATGATTTGTAAGAGATCACCATGCGGCTGGTGCAGTGTTTGGAATACAGAGCAGAAGCAATGTGGAAGCAGAAGAGCTGTTCAAAGAATGATGTGACCAATGCTCACAGATCTCTGAAATAACAAAAAGAGAGGACAAGATGAAAGCTATGCAGGAGGCAGAGACAATTCTTAAGGTGGAGATAGCCAACAAGAAAAAGGAAAAGGTGCTAGTCTCAGAGTCAAAGAGATAGATGTTGCATTTCATTTTGCAAATCATATATAAAATCTGTTATCAAGAAATGAAGTAAAGCTTTTAGATAGTACCTTTGCAAGTTCAAAGATGATCAAGCACATCTTATGGTTAAAAACTAAATTACTAAAAAGGTGATTTGAAATAATCATGCAAGCACAAGAAGGCTATTAAGTCCTTGATAGCTCTGACAAAGAGGGCAATAAGGGCATATCCAATTTGGACTACAAACAGTGAGTGCCATTCTATTTTCGACTGCATTATACGTTGCCCGTGGAGTGATTTATTTCGTCCAGGGGTTGTAGCAAGTGTGATTATAGCAAAACACTCTCCAGACAAGGCTGTTGCTCTGATGTGTGTCACATCATGTTTGCATATTTCTTGTGCTTCCCCATCAATAACTTCTTGCATAATTAACCAAAACTGGTGAAGCATGTGCCCAAATGAGACAACTTCAAAGGCAAAAAGATTTGCTTTGGTCAGTGGCTCCTAGCCAGTGATCTCTCCAGGGAAGTGAAAGCACTCAACAGCTGAGAGGCACCAGCTGAAAAGAGGTGTCATTGTTGCTCTCCCCATATCCAAATCCACAAGCTCTTGACTTCAACAGTGAAAGGACATACAAACAGGCATGCTTCACACACTGCAATTTTGTGACTTTACGTTTCCTAATTCTCATTCTCCCCCCAAATTCTTCTGACTGAGCAGAGGACCCCAGGAGGCAGGCAGGCAACATGGTCCTGCACACCAGGTTATGCTTGGCAAGGATCCTCCTTGGAGGGGTTAGGGGCTCAGAAGGAAATTAATTCTGTTCCAGCATTTGAGTAGATTGTTGGCTAGAGAGCACCTATTTTTGTCTGCTTTTCCCCTGTCCCTGGTGCACATGGGCTCCCACCTGCTTGCTGCTGAAGAAGGACCCCCAGTTTGCTGGCAGAGTTTGGCAAAGAGGTTGGTGAATTTGGGGCTCTGTATGATTGTTGAAGAGCTGATGGGCAGTGTAGTTTGGAAACTCATTGATTTGTAGAAAGATAGAAAAATCAAAAAGCCCTCACATTTATACTCAGCCTGCCTGAAAAGGCGTGCAATGATTCCCATGGGGATTTCACAGGGCCATTTCATTCCCTGGAGACACTGCCCAGCAATAAAATTACATTTTATTAAATGCTTATAGTTACTTGGAGATGAGGGAGAAAAATGAACAGCAGCAAGGTACCAGGACATTCCCTGTGGCTGCAAGTAAAGGTCAGAGGATTTGTCCATGTCCTGGTAAGTGAACCATCATCCAGCCCTCAGCTAATGGAGAGTCACTGTGATCTCACTATTAGGAGCTAGATATGGGGCATTACAACTACAGAGGTGCATTAGAAGCTGCTTATGCCCCTTGTTGTTCCCCCACTGACACCTGAGCACAGCTCTTTCCCATCCAAGAGCAGCAGTCCAATGCCCAGCAGGAGCCCCTTCATGGTAAAACTATGGCAGAGAGCCACAAACATCTGGTTACCCTCCCTCTGCAACACTGAATACCACAGATGAACTGATGGGAAAGACACAGAGGCTGCCCTGGTACAAGAGTCCGCCTGCTCTCCAAAGGACCCCATCAGAAATTTCAGAAAATTTAATAGCTTTTTGTCATTGGATGGACAAATGTTGGGCCTCAAGGATGTCAAATCTAGCACAGCTGTCATGGCGCAGCTGTAACAGCACATCAAGTACCAAGCCGTGCTTAGTACACAAATACACGTACACAAGTATGTGATTTTGCTTTACATTTCCATTTCTGTTATAAATTGCAGAAAGAGTGGGATGTATATAGCTGTAGGGAGCAAGGTCACCACCAAGGGAACAGACATCAAATATTCAAAATCATGTGGATATGAAATGTGCCAGCTTGGGATGGAAATGTCTATTTTGGGAGTATATTAGAAGTAACTCAAAGGCTTTCTGTTTCACCTCTTATGATCTATATGCTGCCTTTCTTGACATTTTTCCTACCGTCTGGTGTCCCCTGGAGAGCTAGTTGGGTTTGCTGGATATAGTAGGTCAGACCTGAAAACATATGTTGGGAAAGACAGGGTTTCTCCACTTCCCCACAGAAGCAAGGAGGTGGCAATAGGAGAAATTCATAATTCATTTAACAGGGAAGATGTTCTTCAGCAAGGCGAGGCAAATCTTGCAAAATATTTAGTCTGAATATTACAACAAATGTTCAAATTATTTACCTCCAACGTACTGTCTCTTTTATCTGTTCCCCTTCTGCAAATATTCATAAAACAGAGTTTTTCTGGCACAGCTATTTACAGGAAGATAATATCAATATAAAAAGCATGAATATTCACATAATGATAAAATTCCACATTTACAAGCACCAGTATATACACCAACACATTTATTAAGCCCTGTGCAAAAATACTGCCTTGTGACTTATTCAGCCAATTGCAAACAGCTATTGCATCTTAAGTACTGAGTATTTGAAAGGCACTGCAAGAGAGCAGTCAAAAGAGACAAATCCATTTGTAGAGTGCACTGACTAATGCACAATTTTAATGAAATGGAATTGTGAAGTTATTTTTATTAATGACATTTATGAATTAGAGTGCTTCTGCAAATGCCATAGCAGAAGAGGAAGCTGCTGTCCCACATGCAGAGTTTATAGTGATGGAATAAATTGCTGTGTAATACTATCTGTATTTTCACTTTGTAGTAGCACCTGTGATTAAATCCTTTCCAACTGTCAACAATGTTTCTTGTCTTCCAGAAGACATAGGTCCTTCAATCTCATAAAATACCTGAAACCTCTGGTGTATTTTTAATATGAAGGATGGCTTTTTTTAAGCTTTTTTTTAAAGACATTAAGGTGTCTTCATCTTAATCATTACAGTATTTTTCTATGATAAATTTTAAAAATGCAAGCAGGAAAAAGAATTCTAGCACTTTATCCTCAAAATGCACATTTCCTTGGAGCAGGACACACAAGGATCACTGCTTAAGAGCGACAAAGAGCTCAGTGCTAAGGATGCTATGATGGGTAAGGAGATTCTGAAGCAATTTTATATACAACTCTGCTATCATCCCTTTATTCCTTGATGCCAGCTTAATTCTCATCTGAAGTGCAAGTAAGAGCTCTAGCTAGTAAGGACTTACAGGGAGGTATTGCAAAGGTAAGGCTCTAAGGTATTGCATGTAAAAGACCAGGTTATTGGATGAAAAGTTTTCAGTGGGTTTTTGATGGAAAATTTAGACAGAGGTTCATATAAGGTGAATATATATGAAACGTAGAAGACTTGTGCATACATATTTGAGACAACAAATAGAATTTGAAATACTGTCAATATTTTTTTTTAATGCTCCAACACAGTAAACCTGCCTGTTCTTTATGTAAACTCTCAAAAAACTCTACCTGATATAAACACTTACTTGCCAGCTAATAGCTGGTTTCTCTTTAACCAAAGCAAGACTAAATTTGACTTGGAACATGCTGTCGTTTCCCTCCCTGCCCATTTTCATCCATTAATTTTCATGCTTCTCTCTCCTGAATAATTGACTGTTTTTTCCAATCTTCAAACCTCTTCACTGAGAGCAAGCTTTGCACGGGATCCCTGTTCCCTTGGCAATCAAAACATACATTCCTTTGAGCTTCATTCAACAGTGCATGATGCTGTACAACATTTTTAACTGCAATAATGCTGCATTGGGATGGGGAAGAGAATTAGAAGAGAAAAGATGAGAAAACTTATAGGCTGTGATAATGACAGATTCATAGGTAAACCAAAAGCCACTCACACAAGTAAAGAAAAACAAAGAATTCACTCACTACTTCCCATAGGCAGGCAGATGTTCAGCCATCTCCAGGAAAGCCAGGCTCCATTATGTGTAGTATGTACACAGGATTACAAATGCCATCAGTCCAAAAATCCCCCACTTCCTTCTTTTTCCCCCACTTCTATATGCCAAGTGCACTGTGGTATGTTGTGGGATATCCCTTTGCCCAGATGGGGTCAGCTGTCCTGGCTGTGTCCTCTCCCAACAACTTCTCTCTCCAGCCTCTTCACTGGTGGGATGAGAAGGAGAAAAGGCCTTCTGTCACTGCTTGTCAGTGACCAAAACATTCCTGTGCTCTTCACACTGTTTTCAGCACAAATCCAAAACAGAGCACCATACTAACTACTTTGAAGAAAATCAAGTCTATACTAGCCAAACCAGCAGGATAAGGAAGTGAGGGAAGGATTTTCTAGTAGTTCAACCTATAAAAAAACTTACTGAATGATTTTACACCCAGTGATTTTTTTTTTTTTTCTAAATGTCTCAATTCAGGCAACACAACTAGTATTCTTCTTTTCTTCAGCAGATCAGGTCTCAGTCCCATGAAGTTTTATCAGCACAGTTGTATTTTAAAAATTGGGATAGCTTTGTAACTTCTAAAGAGCACAGTTAGTAGGCAGCTAAAATGACTTACCAGCTTTTAGACCAAAAAGTACAGCATTTCCAGGATTCAAGTTTGTCAAAGAAATACAGATGCCCATCTCATCTGGTCCTCTTTTAGGACAATTTGAAGGAGTTTTTATGTTTAGCTCAGGGACTAGAAAGTATGGAACAAAGCCAACCTTGTTTCATGTTTAGAGTGCAAGGAANAACCTATAAAAAAACTTACTGGATGATTTTACACCCAGTGTTTTTGGTTTTTTTCTAAATGTCTCGATTCAGGCAACACAACTGGTATTCTTCTTTTCTTCAGCAGATCAGGTCTCAGTCCCATGAAGTTTTATCAGCACAGTTGTATTTTAAAAATTGGGATAGCTTTGTAACTTCTAAAGAGCACAGTTAGTAGGCAGCTAAAATGACTTACCAGCTTTTAGACCAAAAAGTACAGCATTTCCAGGATTCAAGTTTGTCAAAGAAATACAGATGCCCATCTCATCTGGTCCTCTTTTAGGACAATTTGAAGGAGTTTTTATGTTTAGCTCAGGGACTAGAAAGTATGGAACAAAGCCAACCTTGTTTCATGTTTAGAGTGCAAGGAAACATACCATTGTGTCCCACCTGAGTCCAGATACTATTTCAGACATGTCACATTGAGCATGCTTTAGTTTTTTATTGAGATTTTGAGTTCTGAGGGATCTAAGCTCTCATATAAGTGAGGTCCCCTTTACATCTATAAACAATTCATCAATATTTGCTTTGCCAAAGTTTTACATGTCTTGTAATTTATTTACAATCCTCTGAGAAGTGTCTATAGCCTTAAATACTTAGATCCCTGGAGTATGGTGAAAGCAAATTCAATTGGGTAGAACTAAGGCTGTTTGCCAGGCCTCTGTAGAATGGTCTACTGAGGTTATATATTTTGCTCTCCTCAGTCTGTCTGTGATTTAATTTATTCCTGGCTTGTGTAGACATCCAATATTGTAAGAGTGTCTAGCTCCCAGTGATCGATTCAGGATCTCACAGTGCTGCCAAACTTTGTGGCTAACACAGTGGTGATGAGGGGCCCATGCGACGGACAGATGAATTTCACAACCAAGGTGTCAGTCTGTGCTGTCTCCTACATTTTGTTCAAGTCCCTTGTGATGTGTAAACTGGGCAGAAGATGTCTTAAATTTGCTCCTTGTGTAGGACTGGTTTTTGGAGAACACAGACCTGCAACGACTCTCACAGCTCTTTTTTCTGCTCTGCTGGCAGATTGTAGCACTGGCCACTGCCCTGGTGTGGATATTTGTCTGCCAGGAGTGGGGGCTTGGTGCTATGTAAAAAATAAAATGAAATGTAATGAAGGACTCATGGGTCAAGGTAAGGACAAGGAGACATTCCTCAGCAATTACCATCATGGGTGAAATAGACTTGACTTGGGGAAAATTAATTTATTACCAATCAAATCAAGGTAGGGTAATGAGAAATAAAAGCAAATCTTCAGATGCCTCCCTGCCAACCTTCCCTTTTCCCAGGCATAATTTCAGTCCTGATTTTCTCTCCCTCCTTTCCCTGCAGCAG